>CM029616.1:10981453-11479388 GCA_017311315.1 Dendrocalamus latiflorus | reverse complement strand
AAAATCAAACTTCAGCTGAAAATAAATAAATAAAGCACTGCTTTTGAAAACTTGAGGAATTCCTTTGTGGCAAACCTACAAGGTTAAGCATGCTTCAAAAAGCTACAAGGTACAAAACTTGAATCCAACCGCGAATACCTCTACTACACCCTCCAACTTAACATAGGACATAATTTTCTTTAATGGAAACATCCCTTTACCAACTTCAAGCAAACGATCCTTTAAGCTCAAATCACAAGAATCACTTAAGAACCGATAGAACCTTCCAATACGTCACTCTGCCCAAACTAATTTCAGATACCACAATAATTCATGAACTCCCATAGGATTCCTTTACTTCTAAAAGAATCAACACTACCTTCATCATCTCATACTCAGTTTTACTAACCTTATCATTATATATTCTTAGCATGAATCATCATAGCCTATCAGCGCATCATAAACCTTTCCAAAAGAACACAATAACTTATTTTCAAATGTTTTTTTCCAATAAGATTGCAACAATCTTACTAACATCAAGAATAATACACTCTTAACAAGAATCGTTATCGTCTTCCCTTCCATTATAAAGCCGTCCAAAATCTCATCAAATAGTTCCATGCTACTTTATCATCCCATCCTCAAATTGAAAGTACTTCAAATCCTTACAACCACACTACGACAACCGCTTTAAATTAGAGGAGATCTACTACACAATTTTAATGATTCTACCAAAACTCCTTCATCATAGACATAATATCATTTGACAATCCCACCATCATGTAAATATAGATCACATATTAAACCCCATCCATTGCTCTCTTATTGATGCGCAACATTAAACTTCATTACACAATTGTTGCACTTAGCAATTACATACGAACACTAAGTATCCACAAAGATAACTCCAAGATTAATATCCACTAATACAGTAATCCAACACCTTCTGAGTTTAACTATCCTAAACGGTTAGATTATCCATTGAGACCCGTTGATCCAATTTATCCCAAAAGCTTACTAAATTCGTCTCTCTTATTGATCAACCAGTTCATCAAAGTTCCATGTCTCTTAGTAACTCTATTGATTCCATTCGGAATAGCCCTATTCATAAATATAGTTCATCAAGAACTATAAGAAGACAGCATCAACTTATTTGACTTCACTTCCAAGAATACTAGTTTAAATTAATTATGCTCCACACCAATGACCCCAACTGGATACTCATACCATAACAATTCATTTGATTACAATCTCTGACTTAACCATAACAAGACATCACAAAAAGATTTTAACACCTTCCTTCAGAAAAGAGAGGCTTCAAACTTCACACTTAGAATAATCCAAAAGAATGACATAAAGCCAAAGCTTTCACATGTTAATGAATTTGTAACATAAAACTTTCGTTAATAAAAATACCAAGCAAACAAATGAGCCATGTTTCACAACAAGACAAAACTCCCACGAAGGGACCAACCTTGCAAATCAACAATGTTCACAAGTAGCAAAAGAATCTCAATAGTCCGAAAGAACTATAATTGCTTCAAAGAACAGGTAGAGACCAATAGAGAACCCTCAACTACCATGAACCACAAACCCAAGATAAGTTCATCCACCACCACAGGATAAGTTTTGACCAAATCCAACTCAAGGATGAGAGAAACTTTTCTAAATAACTCATTTCTAACCTCTGAAACTAAGTTGTCCAAGGAAAATCCTTCACCATTTCAATACCACGAATAGTGATAAAACCTGGCCATGCCCATGGCCGCACCGCAGTCTCTATCTCTCGACATCAACTATCACCCCACATAACAATCGATCATATAATCGAATCATAAGCACAAAAGATCATCTCATAACAAGTACAAAGTCAAACATTAAGCACACATTCAACTATGATAATCGACGGAAACGTAGATGCAATGCAAACCCCATTCCCACCTACAGTGCTTAGTGTGTCAAAATTAATATTTCGTTAACCACAGACCTACAGCCCGCTCTGATACCAACTGTAGCACCCTAGTCAATCAATGACCTGGAATGCTACCAAACTAATAACATAATAATGAAAACTAATATTCATCTTACAAAATTTCGGCAGAACCTCCTTTGTTTATTGTCTAAATCAGAGGTTCCAACAATCATGATCAAATGATATGAATAATAGTAGGCAATATAATCATTTATAAGCAAAACTGGATTATGTTCATCATCGCACTCATAACAATAATACTTAGATAAAGAACGGAAATCAATGTAAAAGAGTTCTAATCTTTTATTACATTTTAAACCTGATAGACATTAATCAAATACCACTTAAATTATTCAGCAAATAGTGTTTAATGTTCTTTCTTTCTTCCATGGTGAATAGACCGTGCAAGTGCAACAAAACTAATCCTTCTTTATCCCCATGCATGCCGATCCCATGTAGGTACCTAAAACAAACAGCAACCACATCCACAACAACAAGAGTGAGTCCAACGACTCAGCAAATATAAATAGTAGTATCAAGAATAACAGTGAACATCATTTCTCAAGTTCATCCAACAATCATATAAATAAACCATGCTATGCAATATGATCAAAATCTCTTTATCTCTTCTCTTTCGCATTTTACCGGTAATACGGAGTGTGCATCCGTCAATGCACACCCATGCCTGTACCATCTGGTACAGGGACCAATTTCCCATACTCCTCAAGTATGGGGACCTTTAGCCCGTCATGTCATCAACATGACGGGGACCTCGGCGCTTGGTCATCTCGTGACCAATGTTAAGGAGATAGAGTTATATTAGGATATAGAGTTTGTATTCTATTCCATATATGCCTTATCTCTATGTGGCATATCCTCTTGTACTCTCCTATATATATGGCCCTTTGGGTCTCATATTAATACATACAATATTCATAACATGGTATCAGAGCCTAGGTTCTATACCTAGCCTAAGTTCGTCTTCCGCTGCCACTGCCGCTGCCCCCGGGAGAATCGATCTCTGCTCCTGGGGGTGGCCATCTCCTCATCATGTCTCCGCTGCAGTTGCCTCTTCCGGATCAGACCACCGCTGTAGTCGCCTCTCCTGGATCTAGCCGGATCCGAGGCGGCCACCTCTTCCCGGCCGCCGGCGCCACCAGCTTGCTTTCGGATTTGGGCTCGAGTGGTCGTGCCCACCTCTGCTCCACTCCGCCCGGCCGCGCCGACCGCCGCCACAGATCCGGCCGTCTTCATCGCCCGCGCCCGGATCTGTTCATCGCCGTCGCCGCGCCATCGCTCGAGGCCGCCGAGCCATCACCCGTCCGAGGCCGCCACCGGATCTCGGTGGGCTGTCGCTAGGCCGCTCGTCTCTTCTTGGTCGCCGTCGCGCGGATCCTCGTTCTCCGGCCTCTCCGCGGCCAGATCCGGAAACCTCGCGCCAAATTCGGCCTCTTCCGCTACAGATCCGGCCGCTGCGCCCTGCTCGGATTCACCGCCGCCTCCGCGCCCCAGCGCCTCCGCACCTGCGCCGCCGCCTTCGGACGCCGCGCCCACGCCTCAGCGAGAGAGGATATGCTGCTGGTAGGATGCTCTAATATGTGTTCTTTTGAGTCAGTCTTCGAGTCATTTTTCGTGAGTCTTCTGCTGCGTCCATTCAAGTCCATAGTCTTTGATTTTTAGTTCGTTCAAGCCGTGCGAGTCCACAAATTTATTTTTTGGTCATAGAAGTGTAGGAATTTTCGTTTGCATGGCAGCAGCTGCCGCTCTATTCTCTGAGCCGCGTGCAGATCGTAGAAGTTTTTATGATGCCGCCGCTTCTCTTTAAGCCGCCGCCCCGAGTTTCTAAAGCCGTCGCGCTTCTTTTGCACTGCGCCTCCGTTGTGCTTTTTGTGCACTGCGCCGCCGCCATCTCGGGCTTCAATCTACACCGTCATGCTTCTATCTATTCCTCTTCGGCTTGATTTGACAGTTTATTCAAAGGCTGCACGCAACGACGACATCATCAGGACTCGGACTTCGGATTTTTCTTGTTTTAGTGTTAACTCCTTTTTCAAATGCAATGCTATTGCATACGCCTTGCATTTGAGGGGGGGTGTTAAGGAGATAGAGTTATATTAGGATATAGAGTTTGTATTTTATTCCATATATGCCTTATCTCTATGTGGCATATCCTCTTGTACTCTCCTATATATATGGCCCTTTGGGTCTCATATCAATACACACAATATTCATAACAACCAAGACTTCAATAAATCAGCATGATGCACAAACGTGAATATCTTAACAAATAAAACTTGCATTCACAATAGCTATGCATCAGAAATTCTCCTGAACACTTTCATTTGCAATCAACCATAAACAATACCAACATATCATTGACATAATTAAGATCACATATACTCATAATATAGTTCAAACATCTACAAACCAACAATCATCAACAATTCACACTATAAAGTTTAGACCATCATTATACTTGCCTTAACCACGAGAAAACGGGGGATGAGCAGAAGGTGCGGCCCCTGGGATCCGTCCTCCTCCTGAATAATAATTATAATGATTGCTAAGACAACAGTAGCGAGTCTTTAGATTAAATAAAAACACCCCCAAACTAACCCAACATGTTTAGCTTGACTCAAAACCCCAAATCCTTTCGGCCATCCTGTCCCCCTCTACGGACAGTCAACTTCAAAACTTCGTATCTATTCGTACAGAAGTCCGCATAGGGAGTTCTTAGACTTTCTGGAAATATAATTAAATTATCTAACTAAACCTAGTTGGTGAGTCTCCCTGATTGGGCCATCTTCTACCCGCACCATCCAGTTTTCTAAAAAACAGCAGTTTCCTATCGGGTTCTCTAGACAGTGCACTAAAACTATCATACCTTTCCGCACGAGTGTTCGAATTATGATTTCTTGACCTTCCTGGAAAGCTAAGACAAGTATCTACAACTTTCATAATATGGAGCTCCTCTGATTCTCCCGTTTTCTAATCGCCCAATCCAATCTACCAAAATCTGACAGAGATTCCCCCGATCTGCAGAACAGTCCTACTAGAAAAAGCATAACTTTTGCTACAGAGGTCGGAATAACGTGTTATAGCACTTCCTGGAAAGATAATGACATCCTCTACAACTCTCCAGGAGAAGTCCAGACCTGAATCCCCACGAATCTATCCGAAAACAGCCGTCTAACCCGATCTGTTCTAGCAGTCCAGTATACCGACATTGATAACACAATTAGAATATACATCTACTTGGGGAAAAACAGGGATTACCCTTGACGAATCGCTGTAAAACACGAAGAACACCCCACGAACTCCACCTCTTCTCCTTTTCCTCTCTTGCCCTTCTTCTTCCCTTCCTCCGGATCCAATCGCCTTGCTGCAATTGATTTCCTTCCCCCGCTCGTCCGGCAGCGAATGGAGGTCTTGATCACCGGCAATGGAAGAGAGGGGAGGGAGAGGGGCTGCTGGAGGCGCAAGGGGCAGGGGGAGGGGCGGCGCAAGGGGGAGAGGAGGGGAGAGAGGGGGGGTGGCGGCTAGGGTTGAGGGGGTGGGGCACCCCCCCTTTTTGGCCAGCCTCCCCTGGGCCAAGGCCCAGGCCCAGGTTGCCAGAAATATTCAGAAATTCCCCTCTAAAAAATATTTACTTAATTCTTTCCTATAAGGTCCCTCCCTCCATTTAATCGACTATCTCTGGAATCATTTCCGGGATATTACAACTGTCATCTAGAAAGGCTTTATAAATTTGGATGTAGGATGTGCACAAAGATGAGTTTGGTGACTTAGTTTGAAAAGAAGTTATGTAAATATTTGTTTTTGTTTTAGGTTGTGACACCAAGGCATGGAGAGTACGCAAGTGTCCACAGACGCTACAGGGTTGTTGGATAGGTATGTAAATTGTAAATAATGTAAACACAAAGTATGCAATATGAAATGAAAAGCTTAAAGAACCATAATTGAATTGGCTTTCGTCTAGCATGCAGGATTCATAAGTGACTTATTTTCATGCTTATATCGATGGAGTTGATTTTGTGTTCATAGAGGCCCCCCTTCTGGCACCGTCACAATGATATTTATGAAGGAGAAAGATCGGTAAGCCTCTATTTTCCTAGAGCTTCGTTGGCCTTAGAAAATTAAAGCGAATTTCTCTTAATGCTCATGTAAATAATGTTTGTACATTTCTTTATTTGTTGGCAAGATGTTTGTGAAGCGCATGATATTGTTTTGCAAGGTTGTTGTTGAGGTACGTTTTGAAATAATACTGCTATAGATGTCTAATCAATTCACAAAGAACTAACCTGGCTTAGCGTTTATATCATTAACTAACTACATCTCAATAAGAAAAGCAAGTTAACCATAGAAATTCATTTCTGATGTTCAAAAAGGTTAGTTGTGTCTGGGTCTGACAGACTCATTTGCAAGATGTACTCTACTAGTCGGTCTTCAGTCAATATATTTTCCAGCAGCAAGCTCATATTTCCATTTCTTGCAGTAAGCTGTCTATGCACCTTAATGATTAGCTTGTCATAAGTCATAACAAACACAAGGACAACTGATGTGATGCTTTTAATTGGTTGATTTGCTTCATAATTAATAGTGTCACACCATTGTGTCATTAAAAAAATAACGACGAGAAATTGTACGTGCTTGTTAACAATAAGGTATATAATTTGTATCTTAGATTTTACAATGAATTTATTTTTGTATTTCTTGCGTGAAGACTTCTTCTCATATTATTTTGCATGTTTTGTAACTATATCAACCTCTAACATTGGTTTTTGCTTCTATAGTTTGTGTTTTTGTTGCAACGCACAGGCGCATGACTGGTTTCCTAAAGAACACACCCCAGTATATCAGTTTTCACATCACTCAATTATGACGTCATTCATATTGGCTTCTAAAACCCACTTTTCTACAGTAAAAAGCTTTTTTATAGTACCTAACTTTCAAACAAAGTATTTTTTCAAGACAAGGTATACTAGTTGATTGTAGTAGACACTGTAGTGACTTCATTTATATCTGTCAAAATAGCATGCGAGTCTTTATGTCTCCGTATTTTCTCTCCCGAATAGCTAAAAGTTGTTACGATTTATAAAGCAAAGTCAAAAGCAATAAACAAAAGCCAATATAAGCATGTTTATATTGGTTTTTATCTTTAGCTTTTGGCTTATAAATAGTAACAACTTATAGAAAGAAACACTCGCGTGTGATTTTGGTCGATATAAATAAAGTTACTATAGTGTACTATAATTGACTAGTAAGTTTTATTTTGAAAAGATATTCTATTTAAAAGTTAAGTGTTATAAAAAATTATTTATCATAAAAACAGTTTTTAGAAGTTAATACTTATAGAAATACTAGTAAAGTGCCTGTGCGTTGCAACGAAGTACCAAATAAAAATGATACATACTATCAAATATGATCATAAACTGAATAATAAACATCAATTTTATTTTACGTCATCATGTATCAAGCAAAACATACATGTTCATACTCGTAAATAAATCAAGCATTATATTAGTGAAGCATGATAGAACAAGCACCACATACAACAATATGTACAAAAATGGTAGTAAACAATATTTTTCCGTAGCATACTTAATACATAAATAACTGTCAGACCGTCTTGGAATAACAAACAATTGATAAATAGGACATCATGCAACAAACATAAACATTAACGGGGATTTTAAAATGAAATTGATGCGCCATCCTTCTGAAAGACTTATCTTCATATCTAGCTTGTCAAGTAAAGAGAAAGCAAACACACTCTACAAAATGAAAAACAAATAGTTAAACATCATAAATCCATTGTATATTACATATAAAAGATACGAAAAGATTTAGTGAATTGCTTACGTTGCCGCCCCCGCCTTTGAAAAGACATAACCACTGGACTTACCCCAGATTAGCCAATGTTTGAGCTCAGGTTATCTGAAGTAGAGGATATCTTCTTTGAGTCCTCCAGGTAGGATTTCAAAAGAGGGACTGGGGGGAATGTTTCTTGAAGTTCAGCCTCATATGCAAAGTTCATAGCATCATGTTGTTGCCCCTTGGTGATAAGTTCTTCAATGATATCTGCAAACACAATTCAAAATCAGATAAGGCAGCTTAATTCTGGCCAAATTCACATAAAGAGATGATCTATCATTCTAAAAAAAGGTAACACGACCAATAACATCCAGCCCATAAAAAGTACAAAGCAACAGCAGGATAGGTACTCAATTAGGGCAACCAAAACTATCAACCGAACCTAATAATGTGATAAGCACATAGCAGTACAGCAAACAAATTACAAGATAAATCAGAGACTAATTGTTGTGTTGCTGAAACATGGCAAAATAGTGTAATCAGGGGACGTTAAAACATGAAAAAAATCATTCCAGGTTTTCATGAAAAGACATAACTCTTTGATGTTGACTAAAATAGCTGCAGTTCCACCTATCTTCTTATGTGTAATACTACTCGGTTGAGACTATCACTATCCGAACAACCCCAATAACAATCTTTACCCAAGTGATGGCTTACCACTAATCGTCATTCTTTGTTATCACTGCAATCATATCTTTTAAAAAAGAAGAAAAGAACACATCACTTCAGCCATATCATGCAAGTTTCCACACACACGCACACACAAGAAAAAGAAACTAAACAGATTGACATGATAGCACTGAAACAATCGGATTTTGACTCACCTAACCCAAAATTATCTTATCCGGAAATGAAAATTCTACGGCAAAAATACTTTATATTCTTCTAAACCCTTGAATCCTTCTTCAAGGTCGAAACCACACTTGAAGCCATGTATGGTGCTTCTCATTGCCTCTCTCCTCAAGTAAGTTACTTGTGAAGCTGTACTGACCTAGCCTGTAGGGCTTCTTTCCTTGTCAACTTATTTACTCTTTAGCCACAGATCCTTACAAGGCGCATATCCCCTCTGCCTTGTGCTCTTTTCTGGTGCAACTGCAGCATATATGAAAACTGAAATCATTTGTGCATAAGTACTGCTATTGCACTACAGCAGCTTTCCCCTGCACCCTTTTTGTCTCCAAATCTTTTGCATCTTGCAGTTGCAGTTGCAGCCTTTGCATCTGCGGTATTGCACATGCTGATTTGAAGCTATCCCTTAGCATTGCAAGTTTACAACCTCAACAACCAGCCATACACTGACAGATGCACGCACAAGAACTCTTCTTGATGCTGCAATTCTTCTCAAATCCTTTGGAGTCTATATGATCTCACGCTGATCAAAACCAACAAGGTGATGGTCGAGAACCCGGGGATGCAGGTAAGCGACGGCGGTGAAAAGACATCAAGTTGTTGCCCCTTGGTGATAAGTTCTTCAATGATATCTGCAAACACAATTCAAAATCAGATAAGGCAGCTTAATTTTGGCCAAATTCACATAAAGAGATAATCTATCATTCTGAAAAAAGGTAACATGACCAATAACATCCAGCCCATAAAAAGTACAAAGCAACAACAGGATAGGTACTCAATTAGGGCAACCAAAACTATCAACCGAACCTAATAATGTCATAAGCACATAGCAGTACAGCAAACAAATTACAAGATAAATTAGAGACTAATTGTTGTGTTGCGGAAACATGGCAAAATAGTGTAATCAGGGGGTGTTAAAACATGAGAAAATCATTCCAGGTTTTGATGAAAAGACATAACTCTTTGATGCTGACTAAAATAGCTACTCATCATTTGATCAAACATAAAAGAAAAATTACCAATTTGGTGTTATTGAAGCCTAAAGCATGGCAAATAACAGGGAATCCAAAAGGCATTAGTCTACTCTACGGATGCTGCTTACAGCAGGGCGAACAGAGAATTAATGATACAGAGCCCATTCAACGGAGAAATAATACCATAAAACTGTGATGATATGCATAAGAATACAAACGAATCTATAGGATCACTAAATCTATGATGATGGCAACAACCAGAGTGGTCCATGGTGCCTTACATACTGACTTGGGGAAGACTGCAACGTTTCCCAGCACTTGTCCACGACAGTGAACACAACCCGGCAAAGGACACACTTAATGAAACTATACATGGCCTAATCACACAATGCCAACAATAACCCAAACACCAATACACCACAGCAACCACATTGTCAATTACAACAAGAAGCCTTGCCCCTCCAATAGTCTAATTAAATGTGCTACTGCTCTAATCCGCAATTCCCAAAACAAACGATAGCATCGTAGTGACTACCGGACGCTAGATCTAAGCCAACTCAAACGATTATATGTTCCGCATCCGCATCTACCAAGAGCTCGGTTGGTTCAACATTTCAGCACTCGCTTGATCTAGATAACATGTAACAGCAATCAGAGAGAGAAGAGAACACAAGTTAAGACAGTACCATCCATCTCATCCTCGAGGACAAGCGTGAGAGCAAGGCGTGGCATCTGCCTGCGCCACGAGAAGCTCACAACAATCCTCCTGTACAGCTCCCTGTCCTCCTCCTCTGCCACCGCGAAGGTCGTGACATGCTGCAGGAACGCGTGCACGTTCGGTGGCTTGGCGCCCTCCACTCCACCCTTCTGCTCGGCTGCCTCCTTCCACTCCACCTCCTTCCCGCGCGCCCTCTCGCGCGCCACCTGCGGCACCACCGGGTGCATCGCCCCGATCTCTGGATCTGGATCAGCCAGCGCCGGCACCAGTGCCTCCAGTATCAGCACACACGTCCACGCCAGGTCAGTGGGCGATCTCACCGCCCGCTTGTCCACGGGGAACACCTCGAAACCATGTCCATCAAGAACCTGGCTGGATCGATGCAGCGCTGGAGCACGTCGGGCAGCTCGGCGCGGATCGCGTCCACCTCCTTTCGCCGCGCGACCACGAAGCCGAGGAAGGCCACAGAGTCCATGCTGAAGCAGAGCGACCTGAGGCCCTCGGCGATGCCAGCAGCGTCGGAGGGGGAGCCGGGCCACGCCGTGCTTTCGGCTAGGGAGTCGAGGCGGGAGAGCGCGAGTGAGACGGAGCCGTCGATAGAGAGCTCACGGCGGCGGAGCGAGTCGAGCGCACGGGATGTGCGGACGTCGAGGATACGGCGCTTGGAGCGGAGCATCTCAGAGCGGGCGGAGAGGCAACGCTCCAGAGAGCTGAAGTGCTCGGTGAGCTGCTGGTACAGCCGCGTGCAACTCGCGAGCAACTGCTGCTGCCGCTCCAGCTCCGCGAAGCCATCCCTCACTGCATCCCCCATCACCGCCTCCCCCGCCGCCGCGCGGGGTGGGGAGGAGGAGGAGGCGGCGGCGGCGCGGGGTGGGGAGGAGTAGGCGAGGGCGGAGCGGCAGATAAGGAAGGGGAGGAGGCGAGGGCGGAGGAGGGAGGGGAGGAGGCGGCGCGGAGAACAGGGTAGACGTGGAGAACATGGGGAGACGGGGGAGAAGGTGGGAGGAAGATTTGGTGGGAGGAGGCAGCGCACGGTTTCGTGAGGAAGGGTGGGAGGGGCCACATGTCAGATACTTTTAAGAAGTAGAGATGAGAGAGGCCGCACCTACCACCAACTCCTTCTTTTATATAGTACTAGTAAAGTGCCCGTGCTTTGCAACGGATTTTATTTAAACGTTACCATAAATTCTGAACTCATATTATTTCATTAGTAGCTAACTAACAAAAATCATGGATATCACAATTGGTGCCGCTGAATTTCAAGAATCATATAATTCTCTCCACTACCTTGGAGAGATATGCGCCAATCATATCGGTACAACTCTACAACACCAGTTAAAGATTAAGCATATTTTCTGCTAGTAAGCCCTAGAATCATCGTAGCAGCAATAACAACACCACCAACAAAAAGATTACTGACAACCAAAAAACTACCAAGAGAAATGTGAACCGCTAGGGCTTCCCCCTGTTTCAGACTGTAACAATCTGAAGGGTGCAACCTACAGCAAAATGAAAGCAATATATGGCTACCCAAAAAAGAAACTTCCTCACCTACCCTATCCAGAAAGGACAGAGCATCTGATTCAGAATGTCGCTTCGGCATCCAGTCAACTTCTCATTAATCCCTCTAGTGAATCCTAATCCATGCCATAATCGATGTTCAGCTCCTACATAGGTGGGATGGTCTCCATGGCAAACACCATCAAGTGAGGATATGATTCATCCTCATTGCTATGAATAACAAATTGGAGAAACACATTTGGATTGCAGCTATGGTTGTGGCTGATGCGGTTCTTGTGAACAATCAATTAAGCAATAAAGCGTAAACGTTAATGAGAAAACATGCATTTCTGATCATACTACAATACTTTTGGTTTCCAATTGTGGCGAATCACTCAAATATTTAGTCACACATGGAATTTAGAGTTTATGCTGGCACAATCACACACACAACAAGAGGAAAAGGGGTGTCGAGGCCGCATACTCTTGCAACCGGTGCTTCCAACTGAAACAGATCAATTGAGCAATGCGATCACATGAGTTCAAGATGATGGTATAAGCAAGAATTGCTCTTATGTGTTCCATTGTACTATAAAAAAGCTGGAAGGTTCAGTACCATCTAGAAGCAGTGCTCGGTGATGGATGCAGCAATTTCAGCACCAAACCCTCCGGTGATTGGAGCCTCACGACTAACCTGTCATAGTATTTTATACACATGGCAAAGATGATGAAATAAAAACAAGCACCAAGATCTAACTTACGAGAAGCTTCCAGACTTCTTGACAGAGGCCTATACTGTTTCCTTGTCCCACGGAATCAGTGTTTTTAGATCTATGAGCTCACAAGAAATTCCATCCTGGAATATACAGGTGTCAGCAAATGTCTATGAAAGACTAAGGGAGATAAGGAAGAGATGGTGATGAAACAATATGGAAACAATCAAGAAGCAACATGAAAAACACACAGGTATCATTTGCAATTACTTGTCATTAAATGGTATGGATAACCAGCAATAGCCTTGGCATTGTCACTATGTCAGGATAATCGGCTCTAGTTGAAAACTCACAATTAGGGTTGTATATTGATCTGAATTAATACTTAAAATGAAATGAAATCTGTATTCCTAGATGAATACGTGCATGTTGAAATTCAGATGTCTCCCTTCCTGTGCTTTCCCCACAGTAGGCTGTTCATATATAATCAAGCAGTTCCAAACCTTTCCTGCTGATGACTTGGCAAACTAAAGTAGAACATACAGTTTTGTTTACACTTTACCAAGAGTATGATAAGGTAGGTTTTGTCATAAATTCCAGCTCGAAAGCATTAACTGAATTTTGCGTGTAAGAACTTACGTAAACAACAGATCTTTGCAGCATCTTCACATGCTTGTTCCAGTACTGCGAGTTGAGCTCCCCAACCAATAAGTGTTATATCACCTCCTTTGCGAATCACCTAAAGTATATAAGTTGCATAAATAGTTTGGTTTTTTCATGACCAAAACTATAATGGGATAGAGATATGCTCACTTCTGCCTGAGATAAGGGCAGCATATAATCCACATCAGGAACTTCAACAGCCAAACGGTACAGCAACTGCAGAAAAAGAGTAAAGCTGTTTGTAAGTGTCTTGAGTATTCTATCAATTACCATTTCAGGATTGTACAGCAGCGATTCTCATGCAGTTATTCTAGCACTTGGGATATTTTAAGGAACTTCTTCCAAATTTTTTCCCGCTACCTTTCATTCGAAAAATACAACCGGATTTGGATCTCAAATGCAATTACTTGTCATTAAATGGTATGGATAACCAGCAATAGCCTTGGCCTCACGTGGACTTCAAGGTATGACAATCTGAAAGTGTTTTTTCTCAGTAGGCAGGAAATAACATCAGAACTTCCTATATACACTTATACGGTAGAATATTCTGAAGAATCAATTTTAACTTTTTTAGGGTATTAATCAGAACATTATAGCGGAAACCTGCATATCTTGCTGGTACAGTTGTAGGAATGTTCAGTAGAGTACCAAGCAGGTGTATATTATTCTGTAAAATGTTAGCTTGATATTTTGCTGGAAAAGGATCACAATTCATGAAGAGAGTACACATGAAGCAAAAAAACTTAACCTTCAGGCCAGGAACATGGCAGGAGAAAGCCTCTGGTGACTGTGAATGGTAGTGACCAACATGCCCAACAGTGAATGTGAATGGTGGCGTGACGAGTAGCAGGCTCGCCTAACAGGGGCCAAATCGTCGAGAATACCGCCACCGTGCTCACCCAGACGGGAGGGCCAACGAGTAGCCGCCTCTATGTACGATGATGCCAACTCGCTGACATTACAACCTGTGGTCGGCGACGAGAGATGAGCAGCAGGTGCGCCAGAAGGGGGCCAAATCGCCGGGAGAACTCGATAGTGCAGGAGCGCTCGAGGAACTCGACCTTACAGTACCCATGTTGCGCCACGCGCGTGCCGACGCACGCCGCCTCGGGGCAGCCGCACGGCGCCGCAGACTGGGTTAGGGCGGAAGCACCACACCGGGCACGACGCGGCCTCGCTGCCCCCGTCCAACACGGAGACCGCGCAGGTGTTGGTGGGCTCATCCACGGCGATGGCGGTGGTGGAGGACAAGGGTAGGGTTTGGGCAAGGAGGAGCGAGAGAGTTGCGATGAAGAGGAGGACCAAAAGGAAGAGGAGGCTTACAGCGAAAGGAACCAGAAGGAAGCGGTGGACCTAAGGGGCGGAGAGGAAGGCAGCGTCGCGTGGTTTCTAGTGCGGCTGGAGCGCAGCGGGGATGGGCCGCATCGGGGTGTCGGTGGCAGCCGGAGAGCGGCGAGGTGGGGCTACGTCAGGGGCATATGTGGCGGCCGGAGTGTGGCGTCTAGCGCAACCGAATCCGGCGTGGCGGGGCGGGGAAGCGTCGGGGGCGGCCAGTGGAGTGGCGTCCTTCGCTCGTAGAGAGAGAGAGGAAGGAAAGCAGTGGAGAGAGAGATGAACCGGGGGAGAGAGATGGAAGTGGCAGAGATTTTGAGGGAGAGAACGTGGCACGGTTTTTTTGAGAGAAGGACGTGGGCACGATGGTTTTTACGTGTCAGTTTTTCCGAGGGAAGTCACTGGGACAGGGAGATACTGAGCGAAGGATCAATCTCTTCGATCCAACGGCTGAGAAGAGAGGAGGGAGGCCGTACCAACCACCAACTCTTTCTTTTATATAGTAAAGATAAAGAAAAGATAAAAGAAATAGTCCGTACCCAGAGCCGTGCGCCACCTTGGCTAAGCTGCGTGCACCCCAGCCAGATGCCCAGATCCGACCCGACTCCACAAGGCCGAACCCAGCACAGCAATAAGCACAGAAAACCGAGGAGAAAATAGAGAGAACCAAACCGAGAAACGCTCCCGCACGCGCAGGCGCAGCTCCACCACCTCCCTCTCTCCGATCGACCCGCCCCGATCCCCTCTCCGACCGCCGCTCGCCGCGCTCCCACGATGGCGGCCGACCCCTCTACGGCCGCGGCGGCCGCCGACCCCGACGGCCCCGACGCCGTCCGCCTCACCTGGAACGCCTGGCCGCGCTCCAAGGTCGAGGCCAGCCGCTGCGTCGTCCCGCTCGCCGCCGCCATCTCCCCGGTCCGCGCCCCCGAGTCCCTCGCGTCGCCGCCGCTCCCCTACCCGCCGCTCCGGTGCAAGCAGCCCTGCTCCGCGCTCCTCAACCCCTTCGCCCGCGTCGACTTCGCCGCCAAGATCTGGATCTGCCCGCTCTGCTTCTCGCGCAACCACTTTCCCCCGCACTACGCCGCCATCTCCGAGTCCAACGTCCCCGCCGAACTCTTCCCGCAGTGCTCCACCGTCGAGTACCTCGTCGCCGGCGCCCCGGGATCGCCCGCGCCGCCGCCGCCGGTGTTCCTGTTCGTGATCGACACGTGCGTCATCGAGGAGGAGCTGGAGTTTGTCAAGATGTCCATGCGGAAGGCGGTGGCGCTCCTGCCGGAGCACTCGCTCGTCGGGTTGGTCACGTTCGGTACGCAGGTGCACCTGCACGAGCTCGGGTTTTCCGATCTCAGCAAGATCTACGTGTTCCGGGGGACGAAGGAGATCTCCAAGGAGCAGATTTTGGATCAGCTTGGGTTAGCGGGTTCTGGGCGGCCGGGGTTCCCAAAGATGCCACAGCAGCCGGTTGGGCCACAGATCAACGGAATTTATCCGCCGGCAAATGCCGGGGTGAACAGGTTCTTGCTCCCGGTTTCAGAGTGTGAATGCACGCTCAGCACGGTGAGGAATTCGCGATTTGGGCCATTGGATTTGGCGATTTGTGTTGAAACAAGTGTAACTTGATGTAGTTGTTTCATTGCAGTTGCTGGACGAGTTGCAGCCGGATCAGTGGCCTGTGGAGGCCGGGAACCGTGCGATCCGGTGCACAGGTGTTGCGCTGAGCGTGGCGGCTGGGTTGCTAGGGGCTTGCATGCCTGGGACGGGTGCAAGGATTATTGCACTGCTTGGCGGGCCATGTACCGAGGGTCCTGGAATGGTAAAGATCACTGCTTTCGCTTTGCAACTGGACATTATTGTGTTACAATTTGGTGATCGCTGTGGATGATTCTTCAAGTACTTAGATGTTGGCCTGTTAAAAATAGGAAATTTCTGCCTGGTTGGTGATATGATAATATATTGGTTGGGGCTACAGGTTTCCGAAGTGTCAGAAGCATGGTTCTGAAGTACACTCATGACAGCGACTAAGACGTGAAATTCTGTTAAAAATTTTGCCCTCTTGTGTTGAAGTTGTATGGTGAATCTTAGGAACTTGCTATAGATGGTATCGTTTGAACAATTAGTATCTTAGTTTATGCGTATACACCACTGTTGTCAACATGACCACTAGGGCAAGTTTTTACCTTTACATTAAAGTTAACATGAATAATGACAATAATTCCTCTGAGTTCACCTAAGCCTGATGCATAAGTACACTAAAACTGAAAAATGCATCTTTCACCATACTCGTGGAGCATGGTGTGTGTGGGATCTTGGTACAGGAGGATGAGTTTCTTCTTGTCGGGGTTGGGTAGGGTGTTGAAGCACATAGGTTATGGGCATGCACTTTGCCGTTGTGCAACAGCAGGTCAAATCATGTTCTTCTAAGGTTGCAGAGTAAAAATTGTGTACAGTAGGGCTGTGCATGGAGCATAGCGGTCAATTTCGAGGTGAAACTCCAAACAATCCTTACGTACCCCTCAGAATGTACTGGGTCTTGGTAGTGTCTATTACTCAGAACAGATAGTGGAAAACCATAATCTCTTTTTATCTCTTTTTTTATTTAGAAATAGGTTTCAAGTGAAGAAAAACATACCTTGTAAGACATACATGGTGTCCTTCAGATTTGTAATACTTATTTGCATCATGCTGTTTGTTCACATAAATCTTTTATATTTCTTCTCCATACTTGTGTTCATATAGTCTTAAAATGTTGCTTTATATTCCATTGGATAATGCAGATTGTGTCGAAAGATTTGTCAGAGCCAGTTAGATCACATAAGGATCTTGATAAGGATGCAGTTCCTCACTTCCAGAAAGCTGTCAAATTTTACGATGGTCTTGCCAAGCAATTGGTCAGTCAAGGTCATGTGTTAGATGTTTTCGCATCTGCTCTCGATCAGGTTTGTATAGTATCCTCTTTAGCCAGCAATTTATGCTCACGTTTGAATTTGTGTTTCTATCTTGCTCATTAGATTTACATGATGCTGAAATCTTGTACTTCATATTGTTATCTGGAAAGAATGCCGTTGTGGAGCTGTACTCACGATTTAAGTTCAGAATGTTATTGTCAGTTCCCTCCTTTGTAAAGTTCTTTGTTCAAATGACTAAGACTAACTGAAAACCTCTTGAAAATAAGTTTTGTGATTATTTCGCATAAGATGTAAGACGCATAAATGTTTCCTGCATCTTTTGTACCAAGTGTACCAAGCATTGAGGACTTAAGGGAATTATATATTGACTTTTTAATATCTTGGCTTCATGAACTGGAGCTTAAATAATGAGTTTTGTACCAACCCATGTATCTTTATAATTGATTGGAAAATTTAGGATCAAGTTAGCAGGATATATGGGAGGTATATTGAATTGGATGCCATTGGACCACTAGGAATTGTTTAACAAAGTGTTGATTCTGATAAAGTATATCTTCTTGTTGCCAACAAACTTTGAACTACAACAACCCATTGTGGTTGATCCTTTTCCTTTCCCACTTTGCTGGTGCCTGAAGAGATTCTCGTAAAGAACTTCTCTTTCCGGACCGCCCCCCCCCCCCCCCCCCGGGCCCCCCTCACCACCACCACAACCAAATTGTTGGTGTTGACTTAGTTCTTGCTGGTTCATTGTCAGATGATATGTTCAGTCATTCCCTAACTGCTGATTGTGTTAAAACATGGCTTGAACTTATGTTTATGTTTCTTTTAATGTTTGGAACACCAACAGGTCGGGCTAGCTGAGATGAAGGTTGCTATTGAGAGAACAGGTGGCCTTGTTGTATTATCTGAAAGTTTTGGGCATTCAGTATTTAAGGATTCGTTTAAACGTATTTTTGAGGGAGGCGAACAATCTCTTGGCCTTTCATTCAAGTAAGTTTGCTGTCTGTTCTCTCCTTTTCTTTTACATTTTCAGCCGAAGTTGGTATGTTTGGAACCTTCAATAGATCTGTATGACTGTTTTATCAGTCTTTTTCCTGGAAGTTGTTATATAATGTCTGTATTTGTGTGTAAAATCCGATTATATTCGTAACTCTATTAATCTTCAGCACTATCTTGATTCAAATTCATACCCAATTGTGAATCCGAGGAAGTGTATGGTATAGAATATGAAAGGACTTGATCTGACTATATTGCATTTCTAATCTTGCCTGGCTGGATGCATTGGCAATAGAGTAGCAGCAGAATGTCCTGATGAGATGAGATGTGCTGAATTCACAGTATTGAGTCTGCTACTTCATGAAGCATAAACGAAGTACATAGGCCAATTGAATAATCATAAGTTTTTTCCCTATCATTATGGTTGATTTGTATTGTGCTTGTTACTCACTAATAGTGGAGTCTGGATGTGGCACCAACATTGCATTCTTCATATTGAGAAATTAGAAGTTGAACCAAAGCCCTAGCAGCATGTAATTCCCTGAATATTGACTAGTTATAGTGGAGGCTAATCTTGTGAACAAAAGATATATTTACATATTTCCACTCTTAAAATTAAGTCTCATGAGGTTTGATTTGCACTATTGTACAAGTATGTCACAAAGTCTGCTTTGCACTACATGTACTGATTGTTGTATTGTTTTGTTTTGAAGTGGCACACTTGAAATAAACTGTTCGAAGGACATTAAAGTTCAAGGTGTTATTGGACCGTGTACATCTTTGGAGAAGGTAGGCCTATATATACCATGTTGTAGATGCGCTAATATGTTTTAAATTGGAAGTACCAATTTTAAGACTTGGCTTGATATTTGCACTTTGAAATTCGTAGAAAGGAGCTCTGTGTGCAGACACAGTTGTTGGTCAAGGAAATACAACGGCATGGAAAATGTGTGGTCTTGACAGGAATACTTCCTTGACAGTATTTTTTGATGTCTCACCGAGTGAACAGTCAAGCCAACCAGGACATCAAAATCCCCATTTGTATATACAATTTGTAACAAGGTATAT
Organism: Dendrocalamus latiflorus; assembly: GCA_017311315.1. Classification (NCBI taxonomy): domain Eukaryota; kingdom Viridiplantae; phylum Streptophyta; class Magnoliopsida; order Poales; family Poaceae; genus Dendrocalamus; species Dendrocalamus latiflorus. The sequence goes on along the minus strand of CM029616.1, from coordinate 11,459,844 downwards.
TCCACTCTTTTATCTTACCTTTGGTGTAATGGCTCAATGTACTAAGTGTGCTGATTCTTTTGTAGTTACCAACACCCAGAAGGTCATATGAGGATAAGAGTTACTACTATATGCAGAAAATGGGTGGATGGTTCCACCAATACCGAGGTTAGCCTTGAAAGTTTGGTACTTGGTTTGTATGTTATGATGTTTTGCACTGTGCTAAATGAAACTTTAACAATCGTAATCTGTATTCGTTGAAAGTGTGGAGCATCTGTTTCTGTGTTGGGTAGATTGTAGACTATTCACTATTGTATGCATTTACATGGTTGCCTTGTAATTGTATTATTTCTCATGTACATGTGTAACAACCCATGTGTTTTATGTGTGAGCATTAGCAATGTGGGCTCTATTGGATAAAGTGAACTATATGTCTAAGGTTGTCCAATTAAATGTTGGCTCTGCTTGGGAGAAAGATGCTTTAAACGTGTGCATTATTTATTGTATATTTGTATAACTGAAATGCTCATGCTAAATTCTGCTTAAACAAATGTTTTGCTTCCTTAATAAGAAGAATATCGATTCCAGAGTGTTTCTTGCAGTTCTATTAGATTTCATTGAGTGATATGCCAAGCAAAGGCAAATGTCCTGCACTTTTGACTTAACAGACATTTCTTTTGAATATAGGAATTAGTCGAAGGATTCGACCAGGAAACTGCGGCTGTTGTGTTGGCAAGATACATCTCTTTGAAAATGGAAACAGAGGTAACTTCTTTCATGCATCTTGACTCTAGGAATCATAAGTCTGACCTCCTAAATGATTTTATCTGATAACTTCATAGTCCTCAGCTGATATATATTTTTTGTTTTATTGCATTACCATCATGTTGCACTAGGTGCATATTGTTCTTGTTGTGTTGGAGCAAAAGCCAGTCTTGCCCTGACATTTGCATTCACCTAATTTGTTGTGTTGGACAGACGTCCAGAACCCTAATAATGGACAATTCGTAGGAGCCTTGTGCCCTTGTGTCATATTAAATCTACTCTGAATGTTTAATTGAATTAGCAACGTAGGTGGATCTATGAATGTATTGATTTTGGTTTTCACTCTCAAACCAACAATCAACTAATTAGACTTATGTGGATGATATTTAAAAACTTTGGATGTAATATTTGTTTTATTTACACTATTTTACAAAATTCTCAAAACTTCATTGGCGTCCAGGATATTTATTTTATTTGGACGCGCTGTGTTGGGTAATTTAATTGACTTCACTTGCTTCCATATGTAACACCAGAAAAAAGAATAAACCATTGAGTTCTGTATATTGTGTCTCCTCCCTAAAATGTATGCACACATGTACTTCCTTGCCAGATGCTCATGACCGGTAACTATTGTTTTTAATTATAGGATTAATGACTCTAGATTACTCTGTGTTTGTGTATGCTTTTGATGTGGCGTGCATGTGTGTGTTTTTATTGCATTGGAGAACAGTACAGTCTATGAACTTCAGTTGGATTGTTGGGAAAAATATCCTCTCATTGAACCTGTACACTGTAGCACCTCTGCAGATTTTCTGTGACTTGTCCCCTCCCTCTGAATGACAACACCACCCCCAATTCCCCTTCATCTATTTGTTGTTTGATTGAGTGTCTAAAATATATTATAAACATCCATGCGAATTTTCATCTCTTTGAATGGAAGATGTTAGAGACACATTATCTTTAATTTTAATGTGTATTATTAAATGACAGATTTCCTACTTGCTTCAGTTAATAGCTTTTGGAAATTTGTGTGCATTGTGTCTTTATGGACTGTCAGCTTAGACCCTCTGAGTTAAGACAATTTGAATTTGTCTCTTTAGCTGATTTAGTAAAACATTTTCACACACCTGCGTATGTTCATGCAATTTGCTGCCCTTTTCTTTCTGTCACTAAATTAAAATTTGTGTTTGAGATGCATCATTAACCTTCTATTTCAACCATTGTTGTAGGAAGAGTTTGACGCAACACGGTGGCTTGATAGGTCTCTCATACGGCTTTGTTCAAGATTTGGGGATTATCGGAAGGATGATCCCTCTTCATTTAGCCTGCATTCTAATTTATCATTGTTTCCTCAATTTATGTTTAATCTGCGGCGTTCACAATTTGTTCAGGTGATGTGTTACACACCTGCTTTTTTTCCCCTTTGGGAAATCCTTGCCTTATTAATACTCTTAGATTCTTTGTTGCAGGTTTTCAATAACAGTCCTGATGAGACAGCTTATTTCCGGATGTTACTCAACCGTGAGAGTATTGCCAACTCGGTTGCCATGATCCAGCCTTCATTAATTTCATTTTCTTTTGATTCACCTCCTTCTCCGGTATTCCTCGATGTGGCATCAATAGCAGCAGACCGTATACTGCTACTTGATGCATACTTCAGTGTTGTCATCTTCCATGGCATGACAATTGCTCAGTGGAGAAACATGGGTTACCAGAATCAACCTGAGCATCAGGTAACTTGTGTTTTCTTCCTGCATCATCTAGTCCATATGAACTTCCCCCTTGTGACTGTTCAAACACAACTCTACAAGCTGTATCTCTCTAATAATGTGTTAGGTATATAGGCCCACCCCAGTCCTATTTAGCTTGAGAAGAAACATGGATTTGATATGCCTTCAAGGCTTTGACAGCAATATGTCTTAGTTTTAGAAATTAGCATGTACTGGTGTGCTGGCTTCACTAGTTGCTGTAATTAACTGACTGGATAGTGGATACGCTAGCTGTTCCTCGGTATACCAGTGGTGGTGAGTCACCAGTTTACTGGTCATAACCATCTATTGTAAAAGATGTCTGAGCCAGGGTTCTGAAAATCGCCGGTAACCGGCCAGCTTCCGGTTTTATAACCCTTGCCTGGTTCACATCAAGCCCAGGCCATTTTGATTAGTTCTTGCACAATACTAGTAGTACATGTAGATTACAATCCAAACATGAAAATTTGAAAAAGGAAAACGGACAGTTTTTTGTGTGTGTGTGTTTTGGGGGGGGGGGGGGGGGGGGTTCCAGTTTGCAACCCCTGAACAGTTTTTCAAAATCCTGGTCTGAGCTCCTCTTGGAGACATTAAATAGTGCATCACAACGTGGTAACCTGTGTTAAATTTGCATTCTTTGTTTGGTGATAAGACTTTTGTATATGTGTTTAGCTGATGTTTGCCTGCAACACTAGCTATATTCTAGAGCTTCCCACGCTTATGCTTACTATATATTTGTTTGTTCAGCAATTTGCACAATTGTTACAAGCTCCTCAAGAGGAGGCTCAGATGATAATAAAAGGTCGATTTCCAGTTCCAAGACTAGTGGTTTGTGACCAACATGGCTCGCAGGTATGTGTATTTATTTATTTCTTGTCTCTCTTATTTGTTGCTACTGCCGTAATTAGCTTGTGTATTTCAACATCCTATTCCTTTTGGCATATGCACTTGAAACAAATGCTTTGGAAATTTAGTCTTTGATCTGATCTTTTTGCCACCGTTCCATTTTTCTGTTTGAAATTTATAAAGTACAAAAAATCATTTCTTCTGAATTTTATGCAACAGCGTACTGCATGTATGAAGAAAACGACAGCAACTTGTTCTATGTAATATTTGACTTATCATATACTCTTCTGTCCTATGCAGGCAAGGTTCTTGTTGGCAAAGCTGAATCCATCGGCCACATATAACACAGCACACGATGTTCCTCCAGGTTCCGACATCATATTCACCGATGATGTTAGCTTCCAGGTCTTCTGTGAGCATCTTCAAAGGCTGGCCGTGCAGTCGTAGGACTTGTATTTGATAGTTATATAAAATTGGGTTCGTAGAGTGTTTAAGAAACAAATCCCTTTTCCGTTTCTTTTTGGCCATGTGTCCTTACATCGTGACAGGTTTCCGATATCAGACAATTTTTCGGGAAATAATCCTAAAAGCATGTATAAGTCGTCCCCAGAAGTCTATTATTTTCCATCAACTATACATCTATATGTTGACATCACTCGAACCTCTTCTTAAGGTGTGTACATTTAATTGAGGGTTTTTTTGTTAGCTGCTATCATATTTTATTTATGTGAAATTGAACTCGGTACATTTTACATGTTGCTTTACTTTCCGAATTATGTTGAATTGTTTACTGGGATGCTTTGGTTTACAAAGGAGTAAAGTCTATTACCGGTCCTTAAACTTTTTATGCTGTGTCATCCCGGTCCATAGACTTTTAAAATATGCCATCCCGGTCCATAAACTTCAAAATGTGCCATTACCGGTCCTTAAACTTTTTATGCTGTGTCATCCCGGTCCATAGACTTTCAAAAGTGTGCCATTACAGCTGGACCCGTAACAGGTGGTAATGGCACACTTTGAAAGTTTAGGGACCGGGATGACATACTTTAAAAGTCTATGGACCGGGATGACACAGTATAAAAAGTTTAAGGACCGGTAATGGACTTTACTCTTTACAAAGTGTATGCTGTTGACCCGTAGTCAACCAAGTCCAAATTAATGTTGAATGGTTAGCAGGATGCTTTGGGTTACAAAATGTAAGTTACCTTTGTAAAAAAAAAGTGTCAGCAAATCCACCGAAAACAACGGAGCGTAAATCATTGTGTTTTTTTTCTTTGTAAGTATCGGAGCGAAAATCATTGTGTTTTTTTTTCTTTTTAAGTATGAAAATGCCGAACATGTACGTTGATATAGCGGACAGGAGCGGTCACTGCCTTTCGAACATCGATGCGGTTTTTAATGCACATTTTTTACCATTACTTTTTAATTAGGGATAATTAATTATTTGGCACTATAGATGGGCTCTTTTGAGCTGTGCTTATAGTTATGGTTTTTGGTTGATGTGTTGGGTAGATTTTTTTTGTTGTGGCTTATGGCTTAAAATTTGAATGCTGGCTGTTCGCGAGATACAGTACGTAGAGGAAAATAGTTACATGTGATTTTGACCGATATAGTTGAACTCAGTACACTTTTTACTATAATCTTCCTGTTTGACCTTATCTTTAAAAATCGCACCGTTTGAAAGTTAATTACTATAGCATAAGTCATAAGCCACAAGGCATAAGTGGAAAAGAACTTAGTCATTGTGTTCTTTTGAGCATGTTTATGGTTTTTGGCTAATGTTGCGTGGGGGTTTTTTTTTTTTTGCTGTGGCTTATGGCTTAAAATTTCAATGCTGACTATCTGCGAGATGTAGTATGTAGAGGAAAATAGTTACATGCCTTGCTAATAGGTTTGCAGCAAATGCAATGTCCTGTCTAGTGCAGTTCGCTAAATACATAAGTGCTCCTACTGCACTTAGTATGGGAATTCCGATCCCAAGACTTCCTCCCCCTCTTTCCTAGGTTAGTGTGGATCTTTTCTTGCTGTAAAGATCTTCGATCCTCAGTACTTTTGATGTGTATGCCTTCTCAAAGCCGAACCTTTCTAATACCTTCTGGGCGTAGGCTGACTGATGTACTAATATTCTTTCAAGGACATGCTTAAGCTATAGGCCTAAGCAGTATTTGGTTTTACCCAAATCTTTCATTTCAAATTCTGACTCTAGGCAAGAACTTGCTTCTTTTATGTCTTCCATGATCCCGATGATATTCAGATCATCTACATATATTGATATTATACAAAATCTATTCTGGGATCGTCGTATAAACAACAAGGACAATCTTCATTGTTTGTGTAACCTTTTTTACATAGAAAGTCACTTAATCGATTATACCACATCCTGCCCGATTGCTTAAGTCCGTACAGTGATTTCCTGAGTTTCACACTGTACAGATTTCTATTTGCTCTGTCTTGGTTCGGGACAGTGATACCTTCATATAAATTTTCGAATCCAAGTTTCCATAAAGGTATGCAGTTAACACATCCATCAATTTTATTTCTATGTTCAGGTTTACTGCCATTGAGATTAAGTATGTAAAAGTGATTCTACTCATGATTGGTGAGTAGGTTTCTTCATAATCAACTCATGGACGTTGAGTGAAATCTTGTGCAACAAGCCTTACTTTATATCTTGCAGGTTCATTTCTTTCATTTCTCTTTCGAACAAATACCCACTTATGCCCTACAGGGTGCACATTGGGAGATGTGCACCCTACAGGCCGAAATATCTCTCTTTTGTTTAGAGATAATAATTCAGTTTCTATTGTCCTTTTCCAATCTTTTCAATATGATCTTTTCTTACATTCAGCGAGCGATGCAGGCTCTGTATCAAGATCGATGATTGTGGCAATTTTCTTTGCCAAGTAGACATCAACATTGGCTGTTGTCCTATTCATGGATTCTCCCGTGTGCACAAAGTTTATAGCTATTTCATCATGAGTTGCTTGTTATGCTTCTACTTGCTCATCGCTTCTTCCAGTTGCGGTGGCAAGTTCCTTTAGTTTTTCAGCTTCGATGTGTGCGCACACATCTATGCCGATTTCTCCCTCCACAGGAGTGTTCAGATCCAGTATGCCCTTTTTTGAAGGTGTCATACTGGTGCTAGGTCTCAGCTGGCTCCCCTTCTGGCTCTAGGAAACTTCAGTGATCGGCTGTGTCAAGTCCTTCAATCCTTTTTCACCAGATGTCCCCGGTTACTTAGGCTTCGAGGGGCCGAAGTTCTCGTCCTTTTATTCTGAGGCTTCTGGACGGGATTAGGGATACCTACTTTTTTTGGTATTTCAACCCTCTCCGGTGTATTGCGTGCAGGCACATGCGACTTGGTCACACTCTTCAAATCACTAAAGTGGTTAGGCAGTTGATTTGCTAATGCTTGCAAATAAATGATCTTCTGGAATTGTTTATTTGTCTTACTAGTGCGCAGGTTATGTGCATGAATTCCCGTAGCTTGCCACGTAATTTCTTGACATTTTTCATCAAGTGGTAGATTTCCTCCCTTTAATGTTGGGAAATTATCATCATCAAATATGCAAGCAGCGAAACGGGCAATATGCAAATCTCTTGTCATGGGTTCTAAATATCTCATTATGGATGTTGTCTCATAACCAACGTATATCACAGTCTTTTGGAGAGAACCCATTGCAATACGCTGTAGAGGGTGTATAGGTACATAAACCTTTCATCCAAACCTCTAGAGATGAGAAATTTTCGGTGCTGAACCTTACACTAGTTACATAGGTGAATGCATGTTGATGAGGCGACGGGGTCCCGATCTTCCGATAGAATGATAACTTCGATTTGGAGGAGAACGAATTTGACGATGCGGCTACTAACCGGTCACGACCAGAACGCCAAGCAATCGCTAAACCACACTCCGAGCTGTTATCAACCGTGCCAAGAACGCGGTTGACCTGACCATGAAGGTCTATTCCTGCATGCAACCGAAGAACACGCAAGAACAAGATAACAAGCAATCTCAAATTGCAAATATTTATATTAAGCTCAAAAGGTGGGATTCCGCAGAAGGTTCTTTACGGTTGGTCTAGCCGACACAAGCGAAGAACAAAAGTTTTCACCATGGAAAAACTAATCAAACGAAATCCCAGAAAACTAGAAGAGTGCAGCCTCCTTAAATAGGGGTGGGAAGCCACACAAAACTAAGGAAAAGGGGTGGTACTATTCATGGTACTGTTCACATGAATAGTAACGTGTGAACAGTATGAGCCTAGGTGGGGGAGCACATCCCCTTTGGGCCCAAACATTACAAGGCCCAATTTGACCCAAATAGGTGATGCAACACCTTCTTCGAGTGATTGCGGTAAGCACAGGAGGAATTTGGAGATGAGGCTGGATCCATTGGAAAGAGGACGAGAAAAGCTTTCCATCGAGTACTCGTGGACCTCAAACGGACTCCGTATGTGAAAGTTATGCACATTTGAAATTGGGCCGTCGTGCTGAATCCGAACTGATCTGGAGGCCGAATTGGATTTCAAAACGTGTCCAAGTTGAACTCTTGCTTGAATTGGTGCAAACATGATGTGGTGCTACAAAAATATATATTTTCATCATTAGGTAGCATCATATTCTTATTTAAAATATGTTGAAACTGAAGAAATGAATTCACCTTTAGTTCAATCTTGATATTGGGCGCTAGGGTCATATATGTTGGTGGCGTGGTCACATCAGATGTTGTGGGCCGATGGTCTAAAGTTGATGAGAGTTGCTACATGCAGGACTGCGTGTCCCCAACATGTAGCTAGTAAACTACAATTATGCAAAAGTGGTCGGGCAATAAATTTAATTCTCTTGATTAATGCCTCTGTTAGTCCATTCTGGGCGTGGACATACGTTACAGAATGCTCAACTGTAATTCTCATTGCCATGCAATAATCATCAAATGCTTTTGAAGTAAATTCTTCGGCGTTGTCCATTCTGATGGACTTTATGTGATGATCAGGGAAAATATTTCTAATATGATTTATCTACGAAATTAGCTTTACGAAAGCATGGTTTCTCGTAGACAATAAACATACGTGCAACCATTTCGAGAAAGCATAGATGAGCACCATAAAATATTTAAATGGCCCTGATAGTGGCTGTGTGGGACCGCAAATGCCTCCTTGGATGTGTTCCAGGAATGCAGGAATTTCATCTTTCACTTTCAAAGTAGAAGGTCTAGTAATTAATTTCTCGATGCATATGTAGGGCACACAAAATCTTTATTATTCGGTAAATTTTTTACATTAATATTATGGCCCTGTGAATTGTTAATTATATTTCTCATCATCCTAAGACCTGGGTGGTCTAATCTGTCATGCTAGAGACAAAAAAGTTCAGAGCTTCTAAATATTGTTTTTAGGGCAGTATAGGCTGCAGGTGCCTTGATGTTGGTGTAGTATAGCCCAGTTTCTAACGAATGAAGTTTTTCTAATACCCTTTTTCTATTTTTCTTCGTGCTTTGTAATGAGCAGGTATTCCTTACCATACTCTTCTTTAGTCTCAACTTGGAAACCATTGTCGCGAATATCCTTGAAACTTAGGAGAATTCTAGTAGATTTTGGGTACAATAAGGCTTCTTGAATGACTAAAGTTGTGCCCATTGGGAGTATAATTGTGGCTATTTCTGAACCTATTATATAAGCATCATTACCCGTGATTGTTGTAAGGCTGACATCATTCTTACTAATCGACTGAAAGTATTGTCTCTCTTAAGATGGTATTTGTTGTGCCGTTGTCAGCTAAGCACACTTCCTCCATGGGGCACCACATGTATTCTAATATAAAGTATTTTATTAATATGTAGTAGAAGGCGATCAACACATAATTAAAATACTTCAATATCAGAACATATCATGCTATTATAGACTGAATAAATGAATGAATTATTCAATATCATCTAACCATCACGAGAAAATAAAGTTGTTTGAGTACCATCCATGCAAATTCTAATGAGTACCATCCATGCAAATTCTAACTTATTCCTTCCACACAAACTAAATGACAATTAAAGTCTAAATGCATTCTGTGTATTATACTGACTATGTTAAGAAGTCAGAGACTTCGGCTGCTATCTTCTCGGGGGTGATATTGGTGGTGGCAGCTGCTATGTCAAAAGCGGGTCCTGCTGCCGGAATAGTTTCAACCTCCATCAGTGCAGGCAGCTGTTCAGAACTCTCCCCCTCAACAGATGCAAAGTGAGTTTCATGCTGCCCTTTGCCATCCTTCTTCAACTGAGCTTGGAAGGCATCGATGACATGCTGCGGTTCTTTACAGATCCGCGACCAGTGCCCCCACTTGCTACACTTGTAGCAGGATTGGTCTTGCTGACCATAAGACTTGTCGTTCTGCTTTGGCTTGCTTGCCTTATTCTCACGTGTAGCATCTGACTTGCTTTTCTGGGCTGCGGCCTTACCCTTCCTTCCCCTTTTTTTCATTATGGGTTTTCACACCTTGTAGCTCCCGGCGGTAGTTTCATGGCCAGCGGAGCTTCCAGGTGGCTGTGTGACGTAGTTCTTGCAGAGAACTTTGTCCTGAGGCTCTGCAACCTGCATCATATCGATCAATTCAGCACACTCCTTGTAGTCGTCTTGATGATAATTGCGTGCAGATTGCACTACATTGGGGTGGAAGGTTAATAGGGTCTTCTCAATTTTCTGCTCATCTGTGATCTGCTTGTCACAAAGTTGAAGATTGGTACAAATTCTGTGCAGTGCAGAATTATACTCCTCGACCGTTTTGAAGTCGGTAAACCTCAGTCGGATCCACTCTTGCTTTGCCTGAGGAAGGATGATATACTTTAGCCTCTCGAACCGCTTCTTGAGTGCAGTCCATAATTCTAGCGAGCTCTTCTCTGCCATGTACTCATCCTTGAGAGTGAGACAGAGATAGTGCTTGAGGAAGTGAAGTGCATAATCAGTTTCCTCAGGGGTGGGTTGGGCATCCTGCAGTGCACCAATCCCAATGGCAGCGCAGAGCTTCTTGGCTCTAAGTACTATCTCGACATCAGAAGCCCAAGTCAATTAGTTTTGGCCATGCTGGGCCAGCTCCTCGAACTTTCGGTTCGTGATGCCTATCATCTACATGTGTACGAAAGGAATTAATAAGTTTACTACCGGTAAACATGCATGAAATAAATTTACTACACGTAAATGAATTTTATAATTGCACAAAAGATTCTAGTAATGTTTCAGAATTTTCTATGCTTTTTCTATAAATTTTAATGTTAATTTCGGTGATTAAAGGCAATTTAAATAATTATGATTAATCAAAATAGTAAATAAATACAGAAAACATAGAAAATAATAATAACAGTGCTAAACATGCTTCAAATGATAAAATAATTCACAATTTGAATTTCGAGGCCCTTTTATGCCGGAAGATGAATTTTCAGTAAATTCTGCAATTTCCGAGGGCCTATACACAAATTTTCAATTAAGAGAAAAAATTTCACGTAATTTTCTAATTTTTTGAGGGCCTATCTGCAAAATTTAGGACCCATCTAAAAATTCTGAGGATCCTTCCGTAATTGTCAGAATTCGGAAGTCTTTGCAAATTTGCCAGCGCCCCCCTTTGGGCTGAGCTTTCAGCTCATTTTCTCCCGGGCCATTCCAGCTGGCTAGAAACGGGGGAGAGGGAGGGGTAGGGTTTTCCCTACCCAGCTCTCTCGTGGCGACGGCATCCCGAGCGGTCGGCTCGGGCGGGGCGCGCGGTGGGGTGATTTGCCTCGAGCGGTGCTTCGGGTGGCCGTGCAGGGAAGCCGAGGCGTCGGTGCGTCGGGCGGCCGTGCAGGGAAGCAGAGGCGCCGGCGCGTTGAGCGGCCGTGCGGGGAACCTGAGGCATTGGCGCTTCGAGCGGCCGTGCGGGGAACCTGAGGTGTCAGCGCTTTGGGCGGCCGTGCAAGGAAGCCGAGGCGCTGGCGCTTCAGGCGACCGTGCGGGGAAGCCAAGGCATCGGCGCGTCGGGAGGCCATGTGGGGAAGCTGAGGTGTCTGCGCTTCAGGCGGCTGTGCGGGGCCGTGCTTGGCGTGGAGCCTGAGGCATCGGTGTGGTTGGCCGGCTCCTCCTGCAGCTTTAGTCAGTGGCGGCAGCAACGCCCGAAGTCGGTGGTGGGCGCGGGCGGCTGGCGGCCTCGAGCGGCGGCTTCAGGCGGCGGCTTCGGTGCTAGCGTGTGAGGGGAGGCTGGCGACCTGCGGTGGCTTCACACACAGTGGCCGTACGGGGCCGGCCATGTAAGATTTTTTCTTATTTTTATTCAATCTACAATGCAACCAACATCTACTCTTTCATGTAATCTACCGATCGACATTGTGCCGACGACTTCAATCTGCTCGCGGTAGATTAGAGCGGATTTGCACTATAGAAAATCATCTACAAAGTGAAATTTGCGGAATTTAAAGCGGTCTAGATATAGATAATTCAATCTACTAATATTTCGATGATTACCTTTCAATTCACCGAAGCGATTGGTGTTGATAACGTGTTGAGGAACCGTTGCTGGCGACCAGTCCGATCGATTCCTCTGCTATGCAAAAAATAGATCAATCATAGAAGACGCAAATAGTAGATTGAAACACAGAGATAGGGAAAACTCCTGATCTTTCTTTATTGCTTTCTTTTTCTCATGTTGTGTACAAAATAGCCAATAGCACTCTCTATTTATAGCCTAGCGGTGAGGCACCCACCATGGGCCAAGGCTTCAATTCTAGGCCCAGGTTTCCTAACAAAAATAAAGGAAAGGTAGTTAGGGTTTCTTGGTTCTGGTTCTCTTCTTCACCACATCCTCTTTTAATACGGCGAAGCTTAGATTTAATTTCCAACTTCTCTCGCACAACTTGCTTTAAGAAACGACCCCTCTAAAATTCCAATCATCCTATTTTCTCTATTTACGCATAGGTCTTTAAGAGAAATATTTTTGAAATATTACATTCTATCTCCTTAACAGAATTCGACCACGAATTTTCCGCCTCATGACTCTACTTGCAAACTCTAACCTTCTAACTCATACCAATAAGAATTACTCGAGATGTACAAACTCTCCGACTCCATGCAAATAGCTTGAAGAGCACATCCCACCTCAAGATCAAATAATACTTTTGTGCGCATACGAATGCAACACATCCTTCGACTCCTACATGTCCCAAGCAAAGAATTACACACTCCACCTTAATAGGAAAATCCACTTCTAAAATCTATCTGTTTCGAAATAAACCATTCTTAGAAGAGAATAACAAGTGAATAGCGGGATCACTACAATTTGCAAGGCGTATCTCCTTGACAAGAGAAGCAAATAAAACACTCATTGAGCCACTCCATTCCAAAAAGAACATGCCCTGAAAATGAAGGACTCACAATGAAAACTCTCAACTTCCAATTAAATAGGAGCAAATCAAAACCATATAAGCCAATGGCAAAACTACTTAAATTCTCGAATTAACAAATTTTCCTTTTTTTTCCTTAAAAGGAAATGACTACCCATGCTAACATAAAATCAGTTGACTTCACAAATGAACATCAGATGTAAATACATAAACCCATCAACAACCAGATGGGTACCTCCATATCCCAATAAAACACACACTACTCAAATTTTTAGGGAAGAAATTTTGGTCTTAAATAATGAAATTCTAAATTCTCACATACCACACCAACTCATTTATCTCAATTTGGCAACCTCAAAGATATGCACAATCCTAGAGTAATATCCACCAAATCTAGAGAGGTTATACTAATCCACAAAATGCGCTAGTCAACTCCTTTACCAAAGAAATATCCCCACAGATAATTCCAAGTGAACTAAATTACAAATTTCACCTTGAATCTTATCGCCTTAACACTTTAAGGATAATCACCTTGAAGATCCTGACACACATATACCACATCCAAATGAATTCGATCAACAATCATCACAATTTCCAGAGTCAAGTTGTTGTCATACTTCCACACATATTCATGGACATATATAATTTTGGACTAAAGCACTAAGTTCAATTCCATCTCTTCTCATTCATAGATTGGGACAAACTTCTATTGGGATTGTAGAAAAAACCAGAAATTCATAGTCTCGTAAACCACAAAAAGCTCTCCCCCATGTACTCTTATTAACTTAAACCTCAATGTCTCCTACAATCTAGTTTTAATAATAATTGGTACAGGAATTCTCAAAACTGCTGACTGAAATTCTGGTAATCCAATAGACTCAATCATTAAGATACCAATAACTAAATACAATCCCCACCAACTAAACTATAGAAAGATTCTAAATACTAGAGAGATATTCATTAAAGATCAAATCATACCACATATAGTCCAACAATCCTCATCATTCAAGTAACTACCACATCGATTAAATTACTTCACCAATCTAAATTCTCATTAACCCATGCCATCTAATTTCGTCTACAAAATCCAGCAACTTACACAATCACAACATTCTACCTAATAGATAAATTTTTGGACTTTTGATAACCCCAAATTACCCACAATATATATCAACATATCATTATTCACTATGCACTGTGGGTCCTACTAGTAACTACAATATGATTAGTTTGCTCCAAACACAACCAGTGCATGAAGTCAATTTCTCTCCAAAAATTATGGTATAACATCAAATAATCCTCCTATGCATCTCAAATAACTTGGCACTCAATGCCTTATAAGATTGTGTACTGATCACTACTAGTCAGTTGTCACTATATTCCTAAAGGACTTCATAACACGAATTAGCTATTTTCTTCACAAGAAAAATAAATAGAAGGCAATAAGAACAAATTCAGAAGACCAGAAAAATGATAGCAACTTGCACCAAGCAAATCCCTAAGAAAAATGATCAAATAGCAATGCAGTAGAAAGCAAAACTCTAAGAAAAATGATCAAATAACAAGGCACTTTTTTCTTTTCAAGACGAAATTTTGTAAACCTCTTATAAACCATGGGAATTCTCTAACACTTCACTGAAGTTCTTTTTGATGCAACAAATAACACAACTTCCTCATAAGTCACAAACGGTAAAAGCCCATAAGCACGAAAACTCTAAAATTTTTCATTTAAATGGCACCACGAAAGATGACCAAATTCCTTTCCTTCTAAAAGAATCATTACTATCCCCAATATGCCTTTACTGAACAAGCCTGATATCATCAATTTACTAAAACTCTTAACAAAGATCATCAGGATCCACTAAATCATAAAACTCTTCATGACTCTCTAAATTACTTCATACTACTTTATCATTTCATCCTTAAACATATAATTCACCCAAACTTTGAAACCTTACCACAATAAACACTTTACTCTAGAATATGTCTAATGCACAAATCAAAATGTTCAACTAAATTTGTTTTATCAATCACCAACTATCATCCAACAATTCCACAAACCCATAAACATGAGATGCTTATTAAAATCCAACAACTCGACTCTTTTAGTGATTCTCAATATCAAATCCTGGCACACAATAATTGCACTTCAATTATTTCTGTTAACAATTCCTTCATGAAACCAAAATAGCAAATGAAATCACAGCGCCAACACTTCAAATGACTAATCAAGGAAAACTCATGGACAAAATCATAACTCACTCAAAGAACAAAAACGACCAATAGAAACTCATCCCTGATTATTTGTGACTGATGTTATATAAGAAAAACTCATCATCACCTATGCACCATGTACAGTGGCACCTCCTGGCCATTCCATGGCCACAACAATGACCTTTAACTCTCGGCATCACTATCCTTCTCAATTACCCAATCATTCAATACCAACATAGGCAACAACTTAACATTCATTAATAATTATACAACTAACGGAAGCGTAAATGCAATGCATGACCTAATCCTATCCTACTTTCAACCAGTGTGTCAAATTTCTACTTTAAATTAATTATTCAAAATTAAATTTTAGCATTAAGTTTTCCTAAGTCATGTTATTATTATGGTTGCTATTGTCTTAAATTACCACTCCTATGTCAAATTTTAGTTGATTAAATAAGTTCTTAATTCATTCACCACGGGCCTAAAACCCTCTCTAATACCAATTGTAACACGTCGGCCTAACAAAATCTCAAGATGTCACCTACAACTACCATCGCTACCAATTTTAACTAACAAGCAAATGTTACTATCAACTAGATTTCAAGAATAAACATTCAACGTAAATTTCAGCAGTACAATAAACCATAAACTAACCTTGATATGAACCAATAAATACCAAGACAAAATATAACCAAGACTGAAATGAGTAAAGCATCAAACAACAACATTATGAACTATAAATACTAAAGGAAACCATAAATTGTCTAATCAATGCTATGCAAATTACTAAATTGTTCATGTTCATAAATGATAAATTACTAGGTGAAGCGAAAAGCTACAAACTGTAATATTCCATCTTCTAATTCCACCCATGCATGTTACCTGCAATGTTCATGTAAAAATAACAACAAAGCAAAGGTGAGTCTATGACTCAGAAAGTATAAAATAGAACAATAAATACATTCACATCATTTTAACAATTTATATCCATTTTATAGGAAATAGTAGGAGAGACTCCTACTGTGCTATATTAGATAGATAATAATGTACAAGAGAGAAGGGGGACATAGAGGAAAAGGAAGCAACAACGAGAAAAGAGAAATCAAAGAGACAGAATCCAAGTGCAAAGTAGTTGACGAGAGGCCGATTTGACCCTATGTAAAAGAAGAGCCGCCTCCATCCCGAGTTTTGGTTTATAGTCATCTAGACTATGATGCTATTGCTGGAATATGTGTCCATTTTGAATTTTCCAAATGTGCCAGGCAGCCATGATGAACTTTTCCATGAAGAGTTGTCATGTATAAATTGTTTTTGTGTTGAGCACCATTGTTGGCGTATCCATATCCATATTGAGAGACCATGTGGAGGTCACCCCATGGTTGTGATGAGTATTTGACTCTTGATCTAGGAAGATTGAGTTTAGCTTTTGAGGTTTGTGCTAGTTCTGCTTTGTCGTAGCCCTGGCGAAGTGTTCTGCAGCTTATACGACCACGTTGGCCATGGTCGGTTGCCCACTGGACCTTTTACGACCACGTTTTCCTTGGTCGGAACTGGGTAGAGGCTTTGAACGAGTGGTCGGAAGACTTTTTACGACCACGTTGGTCGTGGTCGAAAGTCGTGCGCACTATTTACGACCACTTTGGGCGTGGTCGAAGGTCACCCGAGAGGTTTACGACCACTCTGGCCGTGGTCGAAGGGCACCAGAAGAAAGTACAACTGATTTGGCCGTGGTCGGAAGTCGTTACGACCACGTTGTGCGCTATCGGAAGCCAGCTGAGCCTTTTATGACCACGTTGTGGCGTATACGACCATTTTGGGCACGGTTGGAGGTCATTCAGGTCGTTTACGATCTTGTTGGCCGTAGTCGAATGCAGCTTCGAACACGTTGAAAGCGGTTGGAAGTTGTAAGTCGAAGCTACGACCACGTTGTAAGTGGGCTGCAGTCGAAGTCGGCGCTCAATTCTACGACCACGTAAGAAGTCGGCAGAGTTCGACCATGTTGTGAGGCGGTCGTATGCGGTCAGAAGTGGGCGGCTGCGGTCGGAAGTCGTCAAATGTGGTCGAAAGGGCTTCGACCACAATGAAACAAGTCGTACGTGATCGGGAAATGCTTCGACCACGGTGAAACTCAGTGTACATGGTCGGAACAAGGTTCGATCATTGGGGGGAAACCATGAACGTGGTCGGAAGGTTGTTCGATCACATGATAAGCAGTCGTAGCTTATGATAACTGGTCGTATGGTCTCGAGAGGCGGTCGGTTATGCCCGAGATGTTTGAACGTAGTCGTAGACTCGTTATATCTGGTCGTAAGACCTGGGGTCTGGTCGTATGGCTTGGTATTGTGGTCGTATGTCATGAGTATTCACTGCTCTATATTTTCGACTGATCGTTGGAGGTATACGACTTGGTAAGAGTATGATTTGAATTCTGTTTTCTGAGGCAGATGGCTGGATACTATTTTGTGCTGTGCTATGTTTGTGTTGCTTGTCTGTGATGTTTGCAGGACCTTGAGACTAGTCGTAGCGAGGCATGGAGGGCCGAGACTAGGCACGGGCGGTGCTGAGGTCAAGAGCGGCCAGGAGGTGCTGAAGACGACGAGGTCTGCGAGGTGGTTGCAAGACTTGAGAGGCAAGGCAGAGGAAGCTTCCGGGAAGGCAGTGGGAGGGCATTTTGGAGAAATGCGGAAAGCTGCAAAGGGAAGCTGTGCCTCTGCGAAAGCACTGGAGTGGTTGGCGCTAACGGGCAAAGCAGTGGAGCCGTTGGGTGTAACGGGTAAAGCACTGGAGCTCGTTCTCGCTGTTGGGTAAAGAGAGTGGTAAAACCCGGTGTTTGTTGGGGTTAACGGGTTCTCCCCTGAAAGCTTGAGGCTATAAATAGAGAGGTAGAGCTCGGGTGAGAGGTGAGATTCTGATCCCTGAGTTGCTCCGTTCTTCCTTGGTTATTTGTGAGTGTGTGGGTTCTCGGGATGGAGCAAGTGTGCTCATGTATCTCCCAGTTGGAGTGGCTGTAGAAACCTCCATTATCAATCATTCATCTCTCTTCCTCGAGATGATTTCTGTTGTTATGAGATGTTGTGATTGTTTTGTTTGTTATCTGTTTTGAGAGCTTGTTCTTCATGTTATCTTTCTCTCTCTTCTCTTCTTCGTGAGTCTTCTTTCGTTTTGGTGTGTTTCATCTTGCTCAGAACTAGGAATCTGTCTCAAGGCCTCTTGGCCAGTTCATTTCCGAGAGCAGGAGTCGATTCAAAGAAGTTCTCCTTTCTGAATGGTCGTGCGCCTTAAATCCTCTGTTTCGTGTTCGACCATCAGTTGGCTTACGACCACGTGTGTTCGATCCGAGAAGCTAGTTCTTTCGCTCGATTTGGGGTGCGGGTACTAGGGGAGTTTTTGAGGGCACCATTCACCCCCCCCTCTGTTGCCATTTCGGTCCTACAATTGGTATCAGAGCCGGTTAGCTCTAATCAATAGATCTTAACCGGTCTCAAGAGCCATGGCAACAGACAAGTACTCGACCAAGCCGCCTGTTTTGGATGGCATGGATTACCCTTTCTGGAAGAGCCGAATGGAGACATACATCCAGGCTCAGGGGTATGCCATCTAGCGCAAGGTCAAGGTCCGGTTTGCTGTTCCTGCCGATGAGAACATCAATGTCAATAACATGACTGATGTTGAGGCAAACGCTAAGGCAAGGAACATCATTATCCAGGGCCTGAGTCGTAGCGAGTTTGACCGCATCTCTCATCTTTCGTCCGCCTTCCATATTTGGGAGACCCTCGATGCTTACCATGAGGGCACCACCCAAATAAAGACGGTGCGACAGGACCAGTTCAAGCGTGAGTACAACAAGTTCGAAATGCACGCTGGCGAGTCCTTAAATGAGTGCTTTGCGCGATTTCACAAGATCTTGAGCAACCTCCGAGCGGTCGGTCTCACATACCCCGACTCGGACAACGCTCGTCAGATGCTCGCTGCACTCGATCTTCGTGTTTGGGAGATGAAAGTGACCACCATCAAAGACACGACAGACCTCTCGACCCTAACTCTTGACGCGCTGTACTCGCGCCTCAAGACTCACGAGATTGACGTTGTCTCTCGTCGGTCGAAGTCACAGTCGATGGCTTTGGTCACCGATCCCAGTTCTGCTTCTGGTCTCTCATCTGATTCTTCTTGCGGTTTTTCCCTCGCTGCTCTCTGTGATATAACTGATGATCAGTTAGAGCAGCTTGCGGATGATCAGCTGGCCCTCCTAGCCCGAAGGTTTTCACATGCCTACAAGGGTAGGAGAGACAGAAAGAGAGGAGGACCCGTGATTTGCTTCGAGTGTGGTGGCCCCAACCACATTCGGGCAAACTGCCCCAAGCTGGAGAAGGGCAAGAACGACTACGGCGGTTCGAGCAAGATCGACTACACCGACAAGAACCGCAACAAGAAGCCTCCAGCTCCGACGCCGGGAAAGAAGAAGTTCCGCAACTTCGGGAAGGCCAAGAAGCTCTTCCATCGCGTCCTCACCGCGTTCGACGACCTCGACCTCAGCGAGGTGGAGGGATGGAGCGACGACGACGGGACGGGTGACCAAGAGCCCAAGGATGGCGGCGACGACTTCTCCGGCATGTGCTTCATGGCCCTCGAGGGCGAACTCAGCGACATTGAGCTGTACTCCGACTCGGACGAGGTAAGTCCCACCTACGACCAGCTCAATCATGCTTTTCTTAAGCTAGGAGGTTTTCATGCCAGAGCTAAGGCTAGGTGTGCTGAGTTAGAGAAGGAGATAGATAGACTGTCACTAAAGATTATTGCTCTTACATCTGCTCCCTCTAGTGACAACTGTGATACATGCTCTGCTTTGATGGTTGATATGGAGAAATTAAGGACCTCGCATGATAGTGTGTCCTCCGAGCTTGATATTGTTAAGGTGGAGAATGTTAGTCTGCTTGCTGATTTAGAGTTGAGTAGGATGGCTGTTACCCTACTTACTACTGATGAGACTACTTCTCCCACCTCATGTGAGGGTAAGGACATCACTGCTAGAGGACCTTATGCCATGCTCCTTGATCTGCCCGAGCCCTGTGAAAATTGCTATAATTTAAAGATGAACCTAAAACGGGCAGATCACAAGATTGCTGAGTTGCGTGCTTCATTGCTTGAGCCCATTGATTCATGTTTGAACTGTCCTAGATTAACTGCTGAACTTGAATCTGTCTCAAAACAGTTTCAAGAAATAATTGACACTAATAAGAAAATGGCTCAATTCGCGACTAAGAATCCTGTTAGTTCACCATGCATTAGCTGTGATAAACTAAAACTTGAACTCGTTGCTTTGAATGACAAATGTGTGAAGCTAACTAAGGATCAACTAGTGAAGGCACCAACTGCTTGTATTGTCTGTGCTGAGAAGGGGGAGAAGCCCCAGGGTAAGGTGGAGACGCCTAGGAACGTGAACCAACTGGCTAGCAGTAGGACTGTCCTTTCAGAGTCGGCTGTGCGTGCACAAGCCAGTCTTCCCTTTGCTGTTGGTTCTTCATCTGCTCCCTTACCTCCTGCTGTTCCCTCTTCCCCCTGCTCTTCTTGCACCTCTCTCTTTCAGGAGTGTCAGTATCTTATGAACACTCTCGAGAGATTTGTAGGCGGCAAGAAGAAGCTCAATTTTATTCTAGACCAATCCAAGATTTGCAAGTTCAATCAGGGTCTAGGATATGATTTCTATGAGGACATGAGGAAGCATCCACCTGCTATTCTCAGACCCATAGTAGGAGGTGTGATCGAAGTTGAGCCCAGATCCGATGAGGTTAAGTTTAAGTCAGCGGGCTTTGTCCAAGGGATCTCTGACAGAAAGGTGACTTCACCCGCAGCTTCGGCTTCTCAGAAGGCGAAGTATCATTGCACTTTCTGTCAAAAGGATGGACACTCGATCGAGAGATGCTTCAGGCGCGCCAAGATCGCGCGTAGAGACCGTGTTGAGTCTCTTAAGGGTATTCAGGGTCAGCCCCAGATCCTGAGTACACCTAAGACCAACACGAGGTCTAGGTTTGCTCCTGTTGCGGAGTTTGGGCAGCATAGAGGACTTGGTTTTTCCGAGTTTTCTGTTTTCTGTCCTCATGCTGCCTCTGGTCGTGTCTTCCGCCGTCCTGAGGGTAGATCTCGGTTTCCCCGTCGAAATAGCTACCCGCGGCGTGATCAGCGTGTTGCCGGTGTTCCGACTCGCTCCCCCGTAGCAGTCGGACCCCGCAACAGCTTCCGGTCTGCTCACAGACCTCCTGCTTCTTTGAGTCACAAAGAGCGTAAGGTAGATAGAGGTCAGTCGTGCTTGACGACTTCATCTGCTCGACGTGTTGTTCAGTATTGGGTGCCAAAATCTCTTTTGATTTACCCCAGTACTGATACTTTACTATCTGTTTGACTCAGGTTCGCCGGGCAGGGAAGGGAAAGGTTTGGCTCGTAGACTCCGGATGTTCACGTCACATGACCGGAGATTCCCGTTGGTTTTCTTCCCTTGCCCGTGCTCCAGGTGATGAGTCGATCACCTTCGGAGATGCTTCATCTGGGCGCGTCATCACAAAAGGTACTGTGTGCATTAATGATTCTTTCATTTTGAAAGATGTAGCCTTGGTTAGTAAGCTGCAGTACAACTTGCTTTCAGTTTCTCAGCTTACCGATGACGGTTTCGAGGTGAGCTTTAAGAAAAATGCGTGTAAAATTCTTGATTCCTCGGGTAGTCTGGTTTGCGGGATTTCTCGTTATGGGAGGATCTTTCGTGCTGATTTTTCTGAGTCTTCTGGTGATCCTCTCAGGTGTTTAGTTGCTTCTGAGTCCCGCGACCACTCTTTCTGGCATAGGAGACTTGGTCATATTGGATTTGACCATTTGACCCGAGTTAGCGGCCACGATCGCATTCGTGGTCTGCCTAAACTCAAGATGGTCAAAGATCTTGTTTGCTCTCCATGCCGGCACGACAAGATGGTTGCCGCTTCTCACCCTCCGGTCACAGTTACTATGACCGATGCACCGGGACAGCTGCTCCACATGGACACAGTTGGACCAGCTCGAGTGCAGTCAGCAGGAGGGAAGTGGTATGTTCTTGTTGTGGTCGATGACTTCTCGAAGTATTCTTGGGTGTTTTTCTTAGCCTCGAAGGATGAGACGTTTTCGCATTTCCGAGGTCTTTTCGGTAGGCTGTCTGTAGGGGTGCAATCGGAGCGGATACGGTCGGTAATTGCTTATCCTGTATCCTATACCATATTTTTTCTCGGAATCGGAGTCGGACACGGATAGTATCGGATACGAATACGAACGCGGATAATATCGGTCACGAATACAGAACGAATACGGAGCGGATTCGATACGGTAACTATATTTCATCGGATAACACGCGAGAAGATAAATGTAAAACGTGTAGGGACTCCATAGCTAGCGTCAAGGTTTGCACAGCATCAAATCAATTGGCTTCAAAATCTCTGAACATATGTACCTAATCCTTATGACATTCTCAAGCTTTGCATAATTAAAATGTTAGCCAAATGTCCTCTAGGTCATGACTTTCTAGAAGTATTAGGTCATCGACCATCCACACCTCATTATACACAATAGTTTATACAAATTATGAACCACTACAACACTTTACAACATCATAAAACTTGATCTTCAGCTTGAACAAGTTCCGCCACATCACATGAACAAGTTCGGCCTTGACGCCTTGAAGGTGATCTTCAGCTTCCTGGTGGGCGGCCTGACCTTCCGGTACACGAGCGGGAACAGGTTATGTTGTGGTAACCTGTTCTGCTCTGGTAACGCAGCCAGATGCCATAGTTCTTGATTGTGGTTGGGTTATGCTCAAAGATTTGAGAGACATTCAACATAATTAGAAGCAGGCAGGACAATCAAATAAACGCCACATACTGAGAAAATCAGCACTGAAGGGAAAAGTAACACATAACATGAAGGCATAACACAGTACAACATTTTAACCAATCAACACAAAGTTTCCTATCACTCTAGATCACCCAACTTTGCCTTGAATCCTAAAGTGACCAAAATGGGGGCAACATCAAGTAAGGCATCGATTAGAACATTAGGCTGAAAAAGTAATTAGCTCTATCAACCTGTATTGCAAGATACAATAAAGAGTACAAAAGGTGGCTTACATTCAAACCTGCAAAATAACAAACCTGTAAAATATCTTTTGCTCTATTCTCACCACCCATAAACCTGCTACTACTAAAAGATTGAGGTGTTAAATCTCAGAGATTTAATTTACCAGGTGGCCAAGAAGAAGCCCAGGGATAACAAACGTTAAGATACCAGCTTCCAGTTTCCATAGCAGAGACCTGTAAGTTCATTGTTATTGTCAAATAAAACTAAGGAATTGAACTATTCAGCGTAAGGCATTGTTAGCAAATCAACCAATCAATCAGAATGCATCGAATGAACATTGCAAAGTCTGAATTAACCTTCCTTCCAACAATCATCGTACTTAGCTAGGGAACAAATCAGTAACAAACAATAATCAGCTGAAATGCGGTGAAATCAGCTCAACGTAAGCAGTAAACGAATCAAGATTAACTAATCAATTCCACCATTGATAAGAACAGTGTCAGTAATTGTATACCTTCCTTGAAGACGAGACCTGCCAGTGCAGCAAACGTTGGGCCAACGAACCACAGCGCAGCCGGATGCTCCAATACATACTGAACCAAGCTCTCATCGAGCGGCTGCGCGCCGGCGAGGTACGTCCCAATGGACCCAAGGACCACCCACAGCGCCTGGAGGAAGCGCTTGATTGGAGTGACACAAATGTGAATCAAGACCAGCGACAGCCCCAACCCCGTGGCCCCAGTGGCGCAGAAAAATCGATGCTTTGCCTGATTGCGTCGCCGGCGGCGTTTCCCTCCGGAAGAAAGGCCGCGGAGGCGGTGGGCGACGATGAAGGAAGCAGTGGCAGTAACCAGACCGGATCGGTACAGTAATACCTGTGCTCAGCAGAGAAGTTTCAGAGAATGCAGCTGCAGAGGAAAGAGAGGGAGTGACTGATGCGTGTTGAGTTCGTACCTCGCGGACGTCGGAGTCTTCGACGGTCTGGTCGGCGAGCACGGTGCGGTCGCCGGCAGCCCTGAGGGAGCGAGCATAGGGTGTTTCTTGAAGTTGAGGGCCAGCTTGGGGTGCGGCGATAGTGGCGTGAGCGACGGCGAGAAGAGGAGGATGGTGGCGGCCATGGCCGTGGTTCTTGTCGATGCGGTGCGGTCTGCGGAAGTGCAGAGCCGGGTGTTAGGGTTTGGCACTTAGGCTTTGCCGGGGTGAGCGCTGAGCGCAAGTGGGCCGGGCCGACGGACGGGCGGAGTCACGGTCAGATGTTACCGGATAATACCGATTGCATATGCCGGATAGTACCGAATAAATTTTCGGATATTCTCGTATCCGTCGGAAACTGCTCTCCCGAATCCGATACCGATTCCGAAAATTACTATCCGATTCCGACACCGTATCCGACAAAATCTGTCGGTTACCGAGATTTTTCCCCGAATCCTATCCGAAGCTATCCGGTCGGTCGGGAGATATCCGATCCGATTGCACCCCTAGCTGTCTGTTGAGCTCCCGGGTGCCTTACGAGCGATCCGCAGTGATAATGGCACGGAGTTCAAGAATTCCTACTTCGAGAGTTTCTGTGGTGAGACAGGTGTAGAGCATCAGTTCTCCTCTCCGCACGTCCCGCAGCAAAATGGCGTCGTGGAGAGAAAGAACCGTACCTTGGTCGAGATGGCCAGGACGATGCTTGATGAGTACTCTACACCGCGGAAGTTTTGGGCTGAGGCTATAGCCACCGCGTGCCATGTCTCAAATCGAGTTTTTCTTCGGGCACACTTGCACCACACTTCTTATGAGCTGAGATATGGGCGAAAGCCCAGCGTCTCTCATTTTCGTGTGTTTGGTTGCAAGTGCTTTATTCTGAAGTCCGGGAACCTAGACAAGTTCGAGTCACGTTCTTGTGATGGTATCTTTCTAGGTTACTCGCCTTCTTCGCGGGCTTATAGAGTCTGGAACTGCGAGTCTAGCAAAATGGTAGAAACCTGTGAGGTGACCTTTGACGAGGCCAGTCCGGGGACTAGGCCAGATATCTCAGGTTCTTTAGAGCAGTCCGAGACCATCTTTGTGGATGATGAGGACGATGGAGACGATGGTTGTTTACCTGATCCAGCTCCTCATCCTCCCCTTGAGATGCCTTCTTCCACGGTACCTCAAGGTGATCAGCCCATGCCTTCTGCTTCCTCTGGAGCTAGTGGCTCTGTCCCTACCTCGTCAACTTACGAGGTAGAGGCTGCTTCTTCATCTCATCCTGAACCTCCTAGACATATCCAGAAAGCTCATCCTTCAGAGCAGATCATTGGAGACCTTTTCGAGCGTGTTACCCGCTCAAATTCTGGCTTATCTCAATTCTGTCTCCATTCTGCTTTCATTGCCTCCTATGAGCCCAAAGATATTTCTCATGCTCTGTCCGACGAGTCTTGGGTCAATGCCATGCATGAGGAACTAGAAAACTTCGAGAGAAACAAGGTCTGGTCGCTTGTTGAGCCCCCGCGAGGTCACAATATCATTGGAACCAAGTGGGTGTTCAAAAACAAGCAGAGCGAGGATGGTGTGGTTATTCAAAACAAGGCTAGACTGGTAGCTCAGGGGTTTTCCCAGGTTGAGGGTCTAGACTTCGAGGAGACCTTTGCCACTGTAGCTCGACTTGAAGCCATTAGAATCCTGCTTGCCTTTGCAGCTTCTAAGGGTTTCAAGCTTTACCAGATGGACGTGAAGAGTGCCTTCCTCAACAGCCTTATTGAGGAGGAAGTCTACGTCCGACAGCCTCCAGGTTTCGAGAACCCCAAATACCCTAACCATGTCTTCAAGCTTTCAAAAGCTTTGTACGGACTTAAGCAGGCTCCCAGAGCTTGGTATGAGAGGCTTAAGTCCTACTTGTTAAGTCATGGTTTTGAGATGGGTAAAGTTGACAAGACCTTGTTCATTCGCCGTCATGACAATGACTTTCTGCTCGTCCAGATCTATGTCGATGACATTATCTTTGGCGGCTCTTCCCATACTCTGGTTTCACAGTTCTCGGATGCCATGAGCACCGAGTTTGAGATGAGTATGATGGGTGAGTTGACTTTCTTCCTTGGCTTCCAAATCAAGCAGACTCGAGAGGGTACATTTCTTTTTCAAGGAAAGTACACTCGTGACCTCCTGAAGCGCTTCGATATGAGTGATGGTAAGCCGGTGTCAACTCCGATGGCTTCTACAGCTTATCTTGACCCAGATGAGGATGGCGAGCCAGTCGATCAGAAAGAGTATAGAAGTATGATCGGCTCCCTTCTTTACCTCACTGCCTCGAGACCAGACATACACTTCTCCGTGTGCCTGTGTGCTCGTTTTCAGGCTTCTCCTCGCGTATCTCACCGCCAGGCGGTGAAGCGCATCTTTCGGTACCTTCGAGCTACCATTGACTATGGTATCTGGTACTCTTCCTCATCCTGTCTCTCCTTAAGAGCCTTCTCGGATGCAGACTTCGCTGGCTGTAGGATAGACAGGAAGAGCACTTCGGGCACCTGCCAATTTATTGGCACTTCTCTCGTTTCCTGGTCTTCGAGGAAGCAGTCCGGTGTTGCACAGTCCACCGCAGAGGCCGAGTATGTTGCTGCAGCCAGCTGCTGTAGCCAAATACTTTGGATGGCTTCAACCCTGCGGGACCTTGGGTTGGTCATAGATAGTGTTCCACTCTTCTGTGATAACACTTCTGCGATTAACATTGCTAAGAACCCAGTGCAGCACTCTCGGACCAAACATATTGATATTCGCTTCCACTTCCTTAGAGACCATGTAGAGAAGGGTGACATAGTGCTCCAGTTTGTGGAGAGTGACCACCAGTTGGCTGATATCTTCACCAAGCCTTTGGACAGTTCGAGGTTTTCTGCTCTGCGGGGAGAGCTTGGGGTGGTTTGTCCTTACGGACTGTAGTAAAGGGGAGCTTGGGCTTTACTGCTTTATTATATTGATTATGCTTCTGTCTCATTTCTGTTGCATTGCACTCGGGGTGCATTTGGGTTTAGTCCTTCCAGCATAGGTTAGAGTGCTTCTCTTGCCGAGATGCTTAGACTTCTAACTCTTATCTTGTGCTTCCAGGATTAGCTGCTTCTTATCTCACTAGGCCGAGCTCACTCACTTCTTGTAGGTTCTAGCGAGGGTTGGGCCACCCTCGGGTAGACAGAGTACGTGTTTGCTCTCTAGTGTGTGATTTACTGTCAGCTGATTGTCCTGGAGTCATATGGGGTAGATGAGAGTCAGTCTGAGCCATAGTTGTCTCTATATTTTATCTATGCTTTAAGGACTGCCTGTTTTGGTTTTATTTGCCAGCTTCTCGATTTATTGCTTTGGTTCAGGGAGAGTTCATTTGGGAGCTTCTGGAGCTTAATTGTGACATAACTCAACTTGAACTAAAAGTTGCATCTCATGTTGAGGGGGAGCTGGATTTTCTTGCATGTTAGCATCTCGCATTGTAATATAACTACATTGAGCCCTGAGTATTATCCTATTTTGACATATTTACAATGCTTTACACCTTGCCATGACTTGTGCTTTCTTTGCTAGATTTATCATGACTTCATATGTGTAGACTAGTTTTGCCATGATAAGTAAATTAAAAATTGCTCAACTTGAATTAAAACTTGTCATGCCAGCATTTGAGTTTAGTCTATCTTTAGCTATCCTTGTATGATTCATGCCATGTCAAATAGGCTGAGTTGAGTCTTGAATCCAGGTTGAATCTTAGATTAAGCTATTTTAGCATCTTGATACATCATGAGTTAGCACAATCTGTTAAAAAGCAAAAGGATCTCTTTTTATGTGCGAAAAAACTGATTTCACCAATTCTTTCTCATGAGACGGCTTGCCATTGCACTAGGCATGAACTCAGGGGGAGTTTTGGATGACCTGGACTATCTTCTTAAGCTTCTCGCTTGGAGTCGTCGCATAAGGCTTGAGATCTAGCACATGATAAAATTTTTGGTTGAAAACAGCTAAGCTTTAAAAGAAAATATGTCAAAAGTGCAAGACTTGCTTACTCACCTAAAGATGAAAAGTGCTTAACCAAATGATACACTCTTGAGCTTGTAGCACTCTAATTGACTCAACACTAGCTTCTTGTTTTCGCTTAGCTTATTGACATGGCCTGCATCATCCTTGGATATCTCTAGTTAGACTTTGCTCATTGATGACTTGACTTGCTCACTAAATGCATTACATTTCAGATTATCATCTATGTGCTCTAGCTGGTGTATATATATGTTGTCATGATCTAGCTAGCATTTTATTGAGTTATGGCTTGGTGTATTACATTATGGTCAATATGGATAATTCTCATGGCTCTGAGTGCTTAAATAAACAAACTTCAGCCATTTTCATCCTCTGACATGTCATATTCTCTCTTTTGCATCTTGATGTGTTTATTGCCAAAAGGGGGAGAATAGAGAAGAAAAAGTATGTTGGGGTCAGTTTAGAGCTTTGGAGATTAATTTGCTCTTTCAGTTGTTGCTCTAGTATTCCTTCTGTCGACATGGTCATTAGCTTCATTCTCTTCTTTGGACCATGTTGGACTTTTCAAACAAACTCAACTTCTTGCTTTTTCTGGGTTTGTCAATATACTCATCAAGGGGGAGATTGAGAGACCATGTGGAGGTCACCCCATGGTTGTGATGAGTATTTGACTCTTGATCTAGGAAGATTGAGTTTAGCTTTTGAGGTTTGTGCTAGTTCTGCTTTGTCGTAGCCCTGGCGAAGTGTTCTGCAGCTTATACGACCACGTTGGCCATGGTCGGTTGCCCACTGGACCTTTTACGACCACGTTTTCCTTGGTCGGAACCGGGTAGAGGCTTTGAACGAGTGGTCGGAAGACTTTTTACGACCACGTTGGTCGTGGTCGAAAGTCGTGCGCACTATTTACGACCACTTTGGGCGTGGTCGAAGGTCACCCGAGAGGTTTACGACCACTCTGGCCATGGTCGAAGGGCACCAGAAGAAAGTACAACTGATTTGGCCGTGGTCGGAAGTCGTTACGACCACGTTGTGCGCTATCGGAAGCCAGCTGAGCCTTTTATGACCACGTTGTGGCGTATACGACCATTTTGGGCACGGTTGGAGGTCATTCAGGTCGTTTACGATCTTGTTGGCCGTAGTCGAATGCAGCTTCGAACACGTTAAAAGCGGTTGGAAGTTGTAAGTCGAAGCTACGACCACGTTGTAAGTGGGCTGCAGTCGAAGTCGGCGCTCAATTCTACGACCACGTAAGAAGTCGGCAGAGTTCGACCATGTTGTGAGGCGGTCGTATGCGGTCAGAAGTGGGCGGCTGCGGTCGGAAGTCGTCAAATGTGGTCGAAAGGGCTTCGACCACAATGAAACAAGTCGTACGTGATCGGGAAAGGCTTCGACCACGGTGAAACTCAGTGTACATGGTCGGAACAAGGTTCGATCATTGGGGGGAAACCATGAACGTGGTCGGAAGGTTGTTCGATCACATGATAAGCAGTCGTAGCTTATGATAACTGGTCGTATGGTCTCGAGAGGCGGTCGGTTATGCCCGAGATGTTTGAACGTAGTCGTAGACTCGTTATATCTGGTCGTAAGACCTGGGGTCTGGTCGTATGGCTTGGTATTGTGGTCGTATGTCATGAGTATTCACTGCTCTATATTTTCGACTGATCGTTGGAGGTATACGACTTGGTAAGAGTATGATTTGAATTCTGTTTTCTGAGGCAGATGGCTGGATACTATTTTGTGCTGTGCTATGTTTGTGTTGCTTGTCTGTGATGTTTGCAGGACCTTGAGACTAGTCGTAGCGAGGCATGGAGGGCCGAGACTAGGCACGGGCGGTGCTGAGGTCAAGAGCGGCCAGGAGGTGCTGAAGACGACGAGGTCTGCGAGGTGGTTGCAAGACTTGAGAGGCAAGGCAGAGGAAGCTTCCGGGAAGGCAGTGGGAGGGCATTTTGGAGAAATGCGGAAAGCTGCAAAGGGAAGCTGTGCCTCTGCGAAAGCACTGGAGTGGTTGGCGCTAACGGGCAAAGCAGTGGAGCCGTTGGGTGTAACGGGTAAAGCACTGGAGCTCGTTCTCGCTGTTGGGTAAAGAGAGTGGTAAAACCCGGTGTTTGTTGGGGTTAACGGGTTCTCCCCTGAAAGCTTGAGGCTATAAATAGAGAGGTAGAGCTCGGGTGAGAGGTGAGATTCTGATCCCTGAGTTGCTCCGTTCTTCCTTGGTTATTTGTGAGTGTGTGGGTTCTCGGGATGGAGCAAGTGTGCTCATGTATCTCCCAGTTGGAGTGGCTGTAGAAACCTCCATTATCAATCATTCATCTCTCTTCCTCGAGATGATTTCTGTTGTTATGAGATGTTGTGATTGTTTTGTTTGTTATCTGTTTTGAGAGCTTGTTCTTCATGTTATCTTTCTCTCTCTTCTCTTCTTCGTGAGTCTTCTTTCGTTTTGGTGTGTTTCATCTTGCTCAGAACTAGATATCTGTCTCAAGGCCTCTTGGCCAGTTCATTTCCGAGAGCAGGAGTCGATTCAAAGAAGTTCTCCTTTCTGAATGGTCGTGCGCCTTAAATCCTCTGTTTCGTGTTCGACCATCAGTTGGCTTACGACCACGTGTGTTCGATCCGAGAAGCTAGTTCTTTCGCTCGATTTGGGGTGCGGGTACTAGGGGAGTTTTTGAGGGCACCATTCACCCCCCCCCCCTCTGTTGCCATTTCGGTCCTACACATATCCATATCCATATCCATATTCCAGCATTGCAAGGTAAAGGGCACTCAAACAAGAGGTGGCGATGGGTCTTGACCCTCTGGTGGTCATAGAGCACACAAAAAGTGTCTCCATCAGTGTTGAAGTTATTCCTCCTTAACATATCCTTTATGTTGAGCCTATCTATCATTAGGAGCCAAGCAAAAACTTTGAGCTTCATCATATATCTGCTCTTCCAGACAAGAGAGAAAACTGAAGAAGTGCTCAATTGGCTAAACTGTCAAGCGTACCATTCTTGTGAGGAGTACATGGAGTTTCCCTAGATGTAAGTCCACTGGTTTAATGTATTTTGTCTTATCATAACTGCATTTGCTAAATTCAGCTGTTGTGAGTATTCTTGGTAAGCTTCCTCTGACAGTGGCAACTAAAAAAGGATGTGTGGCTCCATTGAGTGCATATAATTTTTGACTAAGATGTCCTGATTGAGGGTATACAAGTATAATCTCGAGTATTTTATGTAGAGAAGGTTCCCATCACAGCAGCCTTTCTAGAACAGAATATCTTGTCTATTCCCTAGCTTCCCCATTGCAATGCCGTGAAACTGCATGATGCTTTTCATGATATCTTTCCACCAGAAGGAGCCACATGCAATTGATGCATGAGGAACCGAATTTGTGTAGTATTTGTGCCAAATTAGATTAACCCATGGGGCATCACCTCTCCCATAGAACTTGTGCAGGTACTTCACGAGCAGGCCCTCTTTGAGAACTCGAAGGTTCAATACTCCCAGTCCTTCTTTATTCTTCGGCTTGCAAACTTTGTCCCATGAAGCCAGGGAGTTGCAACGTGTTTGAAGATCTAAGGAGCCTCTCCAGTTTCAATGTCACCGTGCTCTGTCAATATGATGTATCACCCTTATTGGCATTCTAAGCATGCACATGTGGTGGATCGGCTGCAGGAAAAGGACTGAATTGATGACCATAAGTCTTCCTCCATAAGACATAAAACTTGTATGCTAGCAAGATGCCTTTCAACACTGTCCACCATGGGGAGAAAATCCTTTACGTTTGGTCTTGTTGTCCCGATGGGAAGTCCTAAATAGGTAAACGACATAGTTTTAATTTTGCATCCAAACATTCCTGCAAGATTGGCCACTTTGTCGAGTGGTACGTTAATAGGGATCATGATTGATTTGCGAAGGTTAACTTTAAGAACAATGAAGTCTGAGAAAGTGTGAAGCAGGCCTCTTAAGCAAAGAAGCTGTTTGGAATAGGCCGAGAGAATTATTAAGGTGTCATCTGCATACTGAACCACCGAGAAATCTTCATTTCCTAGAGGCGGGATCAGGTGCTTGAGAAGTTCTCTTCTAGCTGCCTCATTGATTATTGACTGCAGAAGGTTGGCCTCTAGTACAAATAAGAGCGGTGAGAGCAGATCACCTTGCCTTACTCCCCTTTTGCACTGGAAGGAATTTCTAGGTACCCCATATGTGAGAGCAGAAAAATGGCTTGAGGAGACAATGTAGGCTATCCAAGAGATCCATTTGTCAGGAAAGCCTTTTGCACTCATTAGAGCAACTCCAGCAGGGCCCCTACTTGAGCCCTCATCGTACTTTTGAGGGCCGAGGGGCAAAAAACTCACTCCAGCAGGGCCCCTACTTGAGCCCTCAAAAGTAGGGGGCCCTCAAATCTCCCCCTCGAGCCCTCATTCCTGGGGGGTCTGGAGGGAGCCCCTACTTTTGAGGGCTCAAGTAGGGGCCCTGCTGGAGTGAGTTTTTTGCCCCTTGGCCCTCAAAAGTAGGATGAGGATGAGGGTGGGTCCTATGTGTCATCCCCCCTAAGAATGAATTTGAGGGTCCTGTTTTGAGGGCTCCTGCTGGAGTGTAGCCCAAAAAACAGAGCCCTCAAAAGTAGGGAGAGCCTTCAAATAAAAAGTAGAGGCCCTGTTTTGAGGGCTACTGCTGGAGTTGCTCTTACTGCCACAAAGATGCATGTTCAATTGTGTCAAATACCTTTTCGAAGTCTAGCTTGAGTACTAAGATTTCCTTTTTTGCTCTGTTGACATTAGTAGATATATTTGAAGACCCAAGCAAGGCAATCTTGTATTGTCCTTGTTTTATGAATCCATACTGATTTTTGTGTACTAGGCTAATGATAACCTTTTGAAGTCTATTTGCTAAAATCTTTGTAAGAAGCTTTAAGACCTAGTTGAGTAGAGAAATCGATCTGAAATCATTCAGTGTCTAAGGGCTCAGTTTCTTCGGGACTAGAGTAATGATGAGCCATTGATGCTTGAGATGTTAATTGCATTATTGAAGAAATGCTTACACACCAAATAAAAGTCATGTCTAATTATATTCTAGCACTTACGGATGACCAGGTCATTAAACCCGTCTAGTCTTGGAGCTTTGTTGCATGGCAGCATATTGACTGTGTCATCTGCTTCTTTTTGAGAACAATTTGTAGCCAGGTCTTGAAGATGCTCTAGAGCTGGTATTAGTTTGCTAAGAGTGAAGTGCATGGTGAGGTGAGTAATTGTTCCCATTTTTTGTTTGAAGGCATTCCATATAGCTACTACCTTGTCTTCATGGGAATATATTGTAGTTCCATCTTCCAGAGTTAAGGAGCGAACATAGTTCCTTTAATGACACTCAGTTGCCCGAACATGGAAGTACTTAGTATTTTCGTCTCCCAGCTTTGCCCAACGGGTAGTGCAGTGCTTCTTCCAATACATGTGATGGTATTTCAGTAGCCTTGAGTAGTGATTCTTAATTATAATTCAGAAACTCCTTTCTTCTGCATATAAGCACCACTGCTCTTCCAAGTTATCCATGAAGAGGATTACCGTTCAACAATTCTGAATGAGAAGGGTTAGTTGAGAAATGGATTTGCTCTAGATTTTGAGTCCCCTACGAAGGTTTTTGAATCTCCTCGTGATTTTAGAAGCACTATTTGTTTGCTACATAGGCAAGTTCTAGTAGAGGCTTACACCATCGAGAATCCTGGATGTTTTATCCAGTAGAATTCAAAGCAAAAAAGATTTGATTTTGGGATGACTGTGTCTATGTGCACTATGCAAGGAGCATGGTCAGAAGTATTTTTGGCGAGGACATGGACCTTAGTATGCGAGAAAGAGATGATCCATTGATTTGTTGTGAAAAACCAATCTAGTTGTTCCAACAGGGGGTCTTCCTGCATGTTACTCCAGGTATAAGATATACCCTGGAAGGGTAGGTTAGTAAGTCCAAGATTGCTGATGATGCTATTGAAGATGAAGATGTCATTTAAGTTGCCTCCCAGTTTATTTCCATTTTGAACGTAACAAATGAAGTTGAAATCTCCAACAAGTATCTAGTTCTGTTGAGATGGTATGTCAAGGTGAAAGAAATAGTACAAACTCATCCCTTTAGTGCCCCTCACATGGGCCATATATGTTGATGAGGGTCCATTTATTTGGATTCTGAACTAACAAGAACTCAATTATTTAACCAAATTGAGTATTAATCAATGGGATTCTGCTGAAGATTGAGCTATTCTAAAGAACAATCAAACCCCTGGAAGCACCGATGGAGGGTAAGTGAATTTATCCAAACTTTTGGGGGTGCAGTTGCGGATGGAGTAATGAAAATTGTCCTTTTTGTTTCCTGAAGAATACAATAGAGCAGACACTATCTGTGATCTTGTAGGATCGAAAATGGTAACAGAGGGGGGGGGTGAATGGTGCCTTCAAAATCCGCCCTAGGTATCACATAATCTTCTCCGATAGCTATAGAAGCTATGAAACAAAAATATGCAAGCTCACTGGAATCCTAAAAGAATCGCAAGCAGAAACAAAAAACAAGACACCAAAATAGAGACATGTATTGTTGCGCTTCTCAGGACAAAAGGACAGGAAACATGCAGTTTACTGCTGCACGAAACTGAAAGCGGACTGCGCAGAAAATAACAAAAGATTGGCTAAAACCTGCAGCACTTCTGCTGAAAACAGCACACTATTGAACCACTTGGCTACACTGAAAGACTCTGCAGAAGACTGCAATATTTCAGCTGAAAGCAGCAGAGAAAAGATGACTGGAAAAGGCTGAAAACAGCAAGGGAATGCAATGCTGAAAATCTGGACTGCAGACTGCAATGCTTCGGCTGAACAGCAAAAGAATCGAAAATGCGGCTGAAAATTTTCGGCAGCAGTAAGTACAGAAGGAGAAACAAAACAGCGAATCAGATTGCAGAATTTCTGCGCTTTCACACGGCAGTAAACAACACTGCAAACAAAAAACTAACCGAAATCAGAGGGAAAAAGACCAGATTGAAAAAGCAGTTCGGCTGAAAAATTCAATAGAGCAGGTAGCCTACAGATTGCTGAGATTCAGGCCAAAAACAGACTGAAAGACCAAGACTCTGAAGATTCATTTGCTGCTAAAAACAACAAACATTTATTACTGCAAAACTAAACCCAAGCAGCCTAAATTCCAAAAAGCTCATAGTTCTCAAACCTTTTGATCGAGATGCTCTTTATCACAATAGAGCAATATCCTCAGATCTTGAGAGCACAAGATTGAAACACTTTTCTCTGAGAAAATCAAGAATATGAGATTCCTCTGCTTCCAAACCAGAAAACCCTAGAAATGTTGAAAACTTGAGAATCTCTTGTCTTTTGAGCTTGAAACTTTGGAATTCAACAGGAAATGATCTCAGAACTAAGATACACAAGCCTAAAACAATCTATACCAAGAGAATCAACCCACTCAACCTTCCCTTGACTTCAAACCCTAGAAAATGCAAAACAGGGGAATGAGGCTTCAACTCATTTCTTGAGAGAGATTAGCAAATAAAGTAATTGCTTTCAGGAATGTGCTAGCCAAATGGCTTTGGAGTATATCCCAGTTCAGAGCAATCCATTTTGCAAACCCTTGCTCAAAGAATTAGCTCAAAAGCAAAGGCAGCAGAGAGCAGCAGAAAGAACATTGCAAGAGACTCAAAATGGCTCAAACTCATAACTTCTCAAATTGATTCATAACCATGAATGCTTACAAAAGATGAATGATTACAACAGCTCCATACGCAATTGGGAAGAAAAATCACTCATCTCACTACATGATTCTCTCCTGAGAACACACACTCAAGAACTCATGCAGGAGAACACACAGCTTGCTTTCTTGTTTTTTTTTGCCTACTGTCTGCCCCTCACATCCTCTATATGGAGGGAGCTCACACCAAAAGAGCAAATCAAGAATTGCAGGCCAATACCCACTCCCTTGCTCCATACACACATAAGGCAAAGAAGTCAAACCTCTCTCAACACAAGAAGGAGGGAACCAGGATGGAGGGAACACCAGTATCCCAACTCCAAACCCTAACCTCCTCCACTGCCATCCACTAACCCGTTATCCTCAACCAAATCTACTTCCGTTTTGCAGTCTTGCGCATTTTACCGAAATGCCCCTGCTGCACCTTCCCGGAAGCTTCCTATTGTCACACGACTGCACTCGGCATCCTGACCGTCTGGACCTCAGCTACTTCCTGAGCCTATCCCCGATCCACCTCACCATTGCTCGTCGTGTCCACCCGACTCCGACCGACTGGACCTCCGAATCCACCTGAGTCTAGTCCTGGTCTGTTCCGTCGCACACGACCGCAACCGACATCCAACCGTCAGGACCTCCGACTCCTCCCTGAGCCTAGTCCCGGTCCACTCGTCGTTGCCCGTCGTGTCCATCACCGGTAGCTCCAGCTCCGATTCCTCGTCTCCCGGCTCGCAACCACCTCAGCAGCCTCGATCATTTCGGCATCTTTGACCGTCTGGACCTCAACACCTCCTATGCCTAGTCCCGGTCCTCCCACGCCTCACCATGACCTAGCTCCAAAGTCGTGCAGCTACATAGACAAGCAAACCGTCACATAGCATCGCACGAAACTGCATAATCAACAATAGCATTAATGAAAGGTACTCAACCCTAGAATACCCAAAACAAACTCAAACTCTCTATCTCAACTGTCAATTACTCATCACAAACATGGGGACACCTCCACATGGTCTCTCAGATCTTATCTCTTTGGATCTTTATTTTTCGAAGAGTTCAATCCCTTACATTCCAGTATAGCACCATCCAACTTCTAAAGTTTTGTGACAAGTTCATTGATAACAAAGGATAGAGGTGCATCAGGAAGAATGTGAAGCATTACTTGCATAAAACATTGCTAAAGAATAAAGGGTACTGTAGCAAGTTCGACAAAGTATCAACAAAGCAGGGGCAGTAGAAAGGCAAAAGTATGACCAGCCTAAACAAAACACCCGACACACTTCACTTTATCCCTTCAATCTTCGTCTTCATTGCTGGGCACTGCCGAGAAGTTTTCATCAGCTAACTCCCCAGAAGGGACTTTGCAATGATGGTGACCCCAACCTGCATGAGTGGCACCAGAATTCTGGGCAGCACCGGAGAGGCATGAAGAAGGGTGTGCCATGAGAGCTTGTTCATGTAGTTGGTCCAAGGTAATCGACTCCACATGAGTAGATGTTGTCGATGTTGACGATTCCAGGACTTGTACCTACATTGAGCTTGAAGGCACATTGGACTTGCGCCGTTTGTTGTAGGAGAGCTCAGAGTGCTGAAAGCCACCAGATAGTTTGTTCAGATGTGGGCTCCTGCACAAGTTCTAAACCAAGAGTGGGGTGCGATGTTTACACCCAGATTTGTGAACAGCTGATGGGGTAACCGGTTGAGCTAGGGTAGCATCCATTTTGCTAGGAGTTTGTTAAGGGATTTCCTCAATGTGTACCGAGGAGTTGCCTTGCCAATTACTCCCCATTGTTATGAAGTTAGTGAAAGGAATGAATTTTGCAATTTTCCTTGCAGGTACCTCGACTGAAAGATGATTAGAATTTTGTTCCTTGGAAGAGCCCGAAGGAAGCTGAGCCTCATGATTAAAAGCTAGAAACCAAGATCTTTTCAGCCTGAGCTTAGAGGATTATGTGGTGATCTAATGAGAGTATAGTGGCTAACCCGAAGGGACTTGAGGGGATCTAAAAAACAACGGGTTTGAGTGGCACACAAAACTAGCCTAACACACAACGAATAGAGAACTACTACTGACAATGACATAACTCATACTACTAACCTAATGCCAACATAGACAATCTAACATAGATCACAACTCACATGAGCAGCTGACATCTAAATCCACAATTTCACAATCACATCCACATGCACAGTTCACAAATTAACACACAACACAATTTAATTATAACATTCAGAACAGAGAAGAATAAAGGGAGATGAGGAGTCAACCGAGGAAGAAGATGTAGAAGTTTGGGACGCCGGAGTGGTTGAAGACGGGGCCGATGAGGAAGAAGCCGAGGTGGTCGAAGTGGAGCAACAGAGGAGCAGCGTCGGTGCCGTGGAGGATGTGGTGGAGTAGATGCGGCACCGGCGTGGTTGTAGACAGAGGTGCAGTGGGAGAGCTGTGGCGGTCGGAGGAGAGAGGTGGATCGGCGGCGACCGAGATGGTGACGCGATAGTACAGAG
Organism: Dendrocalamus latiflorus; assembly: GCA_017311315.1. Taxonomy (NCBI): domain Eukaryota; kingdom Viridiplantae; phylum Streptophyta; class Magnoliopsida; order Poales; family Poaceae; genus Dendrocalamus; species Dendrocalamus latiflorus. The sequence goes on along the minus strand of CM029616.1, from coordinate 11,421,655 downwards.
GCGCGGTGGTAGTGGGTGGATTTGGGGCGACACGGATGGAGAACTGAGGAGGAACTGCGGTTGGTGCAGATGGGCAGGAAGAAGTGGAAGACGGTAGGGAAGAGGTGGATACAACCGATCGGAGGTTGAGAAGGAGGGGGATAAGAGCAGGAAGGGGCAAAGGGAGAAGAGCATGGGAAGAAAGAGAGGTGATGGTGCAAGAGATGGAAGGCGCGGTGGCTGTGGCCGAGTGGGAGGGGTGGCGATTGGGGAAGTAGTGGGGAGGAATGAAAAGGAGGTGCTACGGTTGGCCACCGACGAGTCTAGCTGACCCTCGCCAGCACCGGTGGGGGGAAGATGTAACATCCCAATTTTTGGAATGTTCGAAAATTGCAAAGAATTTAAAATTTTATTTGCATCTTATTAGCATTCGACATTTTTACCGAAACCTTATTTGGATATTCCAAGTTTTGTATCGAGCAAATAATAACTGGAGTTAATTCTTGGACATAAAGGATACCAAATAATGTAAATGAGAGTTTAATCTCTAAAACTTAAATTTGATTTAATTAATTAAAGCAAAGCTTTATCTAAAGATCAGAGAAAAGAAAATAATTAAAATCAAGCATTTAGTCAAGTTTAGCTCAACCATCATACAAAAGGAGAGTTTGACCTAAGAATTTAAATAAAGAATGGGTAAGTTCAACCATGAGGACTTAATTTGAATTTAAGTTGTTAAAGGGACAAAAATGCAGCTTGAAATATATATATATATATATATATATATATATCTGTGTGTGTGTGTGTGTATGTATAGCGAGGGATATCAGAAACTCATACTTAAATAATTGAACTAACAATTTAGTTTTTGAATTTTAATGTCTTGAGAAACTGGAAACTGGTAATCTTAAAAATGAAATAGAGATTCAAGTTAAAAATTCAAAATCTAAAAATTGCTACAACCTCTTCACTGCCATTACACCCTACTGCCTTTCATTTTTTATATGCCTAGCTGAACCATTCATCCTATTTGCACTTCTATTTTCTTCATTTACATTCCACTGCCAGTACCCAGCCACAATGCCATTTATTTAGTCCCGCTGAATCATTCATCTCACTGCACTGCCTTTTTCACACCACCACGCCACGTCTCCCATCCAGCATAACCATCTCACTGCCTTTTTCACATCACCACGCCACCTCTCCCATCCAGCATGACCTCTAAGCCATTTATCTCTTGCCCAACTGAACCGGAGCAGCCCATTGCCATTTCTTCCTAAGTTCCAACCAAGAACACAACTCCATGTCCTTCTTTCCTTCCAATCACCACCAAAAATCACAAATCTCTTGATGCATGTCATACCATTACAATCCTCATCACACGAGCAACCCATTCATACAAGTAGTTTTCGCATGCAAGGTTGTTTGAGCGATTTTGCAAGAGGTGGCGAGCTGCGGTCAGTGGCGGCTGAGCCAGCCGAGGAGCGCGTGCAGCACGGCGTCGAGTAGGCGCGGCTCGGTGGAGCAACGGCAGGAGTGGAGCACGGGTGCGGCGAGGTCCATGCAACGGTAAGGCGGCTCGGCGACAACGCGGTGCTGTCCGGAGGCGAGCGACCAGCGGCTCGGCAAGGCAGAGCTAGCGGCACGGCGTCAAGCGGCAAGGAAGGCTCCGGCAGGTGGCCGGCAGGCGGCTGCCGGAGTTGGTGCGGGACAGAGGAGCAGGCGCGGCCGAGGAGCACGCCGCACGGCGCCGACCGACGAACCGAAGAGCAGCCAGGCGGAGCACGGCGACACTGGGGTGAGGCGTCGCTCGGCAGAGCTGCGGCGGCGCGGAGGAGCTGCCGACAGCCGGAGCTAGGCCCGGAAGCCAAGTCCGGCGGGGCTGCGCGGGGGCGAAGCGATGGCTGGTGTGGCGCGGTGCAGCGACGCCGGGGCGGAGGTAGCCAGGAGCGAGGGCGTCCGGGGGGACGGCTGGGCCCGACATGGCTAGGAGGAGAGAGCTGTCGGCGGGAGGAGAAGAGAGAAATGGAGGAGAGATAAAGAGTGAGGAAGAGAAATGGGGAAGGAGGAGAGAAGCCAGCGCTGTCGGTGGAGAAAAAAAAGGGGAAGAGAGAGAGAATAAAAAGAGAAGAAAGAAAAAGGAAAAAAACTGAGGTGGGTCCCACTGTCATAACTTGATTATTTTTTTCGGATTTAATTTAACAGAGAAATTTAAAAGGGCATAGCTTATTCATTTTAACTCCAAATTGAATGAAACAAATTTCTAAATTCATCTAAATTCAACCTCTATCCAATGGAACTGAAACCAAGAGTTTTGAAGCTCATTTGAATTTTTCATTAACCCGTTTCAGTTAATAAAAATCAATTAGGATGTAAATGAGGCTATTTAATATTTATAATTGGATTAGCTCATGTATGCATAAATAATATGGTTGAACTATCACCTAAGAGGCTAATTATTAATTCAAAGCAATAATGAAGAAATATGACTATGGTTACTCAAACTTAAAAAAAATCACACTCAATTATAATGTATGCCCTAGCATTTAACATACCGTCGTTAAACAAATCTCCATAGTAGATTTAATTAAGTAGCTATATTAATATAAGGACCCGTATGACAAGCCGTGATAAAAAAATTTGACAAAAAAAATGTAACGCTAAGCGTAACAATAACCAGGGTGTAGGCAAAAGATAATGGTGCCGGTGATTAAATCTTAACATTAGATTTAGTAAATGATAATGTTGAGTATGAATAAATGTAGCAAGCTAGGACCCGAACCAATGGATCCTAATTCAAAATAATTTATGCCTAGTGATAACTAAGTGTACATAAAATGTTGCACCACAAAATGATGTCAACCCGGATTCTAACCTTAAATCGGTAAGCTAAAAATTGTATATATCACTTCTATATAGCATATGCCCTGGATATTAGCGCTCGACAAAATAGTGCTCCGCTAATCGTGCACACTGATTCATAGGTTTAACCTAACTCATGGAACTTCCTTGATAAATACAAAAATAACAAAATAGAATACTAATATAAGAAGATCAAGTCATCACAAATCTACCACCGACCTTGCCTCAAATCACTCGAATCACTTATTAACTCATAATAAAACTAAAATTGAGTTTATTCGGATTTATTTGGATCTCTTGAGTTATTTGCTTTTATTTGGATTCAGTCGTTTATCCCGTAATTAGAAATTCGAGTCCAGAAGATTCTATGGATGAAGCAAGACCAAATAGATGAAGACCAGGAATTAAAGATCATCGCATGAGACGACTTTGTGCGAGCTCAAAACCGCGGTAAACCACGCCAGGCGAGTCAATACTTTGATCATGTTGAACCTACATTTTCTGCAAATTATTTTTATTTAAATTATCAAATTGCATGATGTTATTTTATATGCAAATACATGTTTAATTTAAGATTTTAGTTATATGCCCATTGTTTTCTTGATTAATATTACACCTCCTTTGGAATACTTGAATATGTGAACCTTGTCGCCCTAGCAAAATTATAATGGTAACTTTTGAAAATAAGTCCCTAATTATATGCCATGCTTAGTACTGCATAGATTCTCGGGGGCGCTGAAATGCCCCCAGCCTCATTATCATTTTTAATCATGAGAAACTGGTTTGGGGCAGTCATGGTGGGAATGACTGGTATATTTTGACATGATTATTTTATGCTCCCAAAAATCCCAACTTGCTTAAATATCTGGGCGGATTGGTTCGAGGGTATGAGTGTGGTGCAGTGGATGCACAAAGTGGGTTGTGGTAGGCCGCCCAGATATCACTAAGGACTGAATCTTGTCATGACCTCCTGTGTAAAACAGTACAACCACAAGTCTGTAAAATACAACTTGGCTAAGTAGATTTATCGAAATCCCTGGACTCATCTCACTGGTAGTGGATTGATGGGGCTATGCTATGGCAAGGGGGCCTGAAGGGACACTAGTGGTGGGTGAAGTTTCCCAGTTGTCCTAACGTTGCGGGAAGTAGAAGCCCGAGCTACGTTAGTGGCTGTGGGAAACATCCCGCGCATAGATGGGACCCACCGCAAGTGGGCGGCTACCCATAAGGTGAATGAGAAAAGGGACTAGATACTTTGAAAAGTCACTGTGATGGTCTGCTCAACCACATGTCTAAAGCATCATGTGGGGCAACGAGTTGATTGTCTCTTGTGGTGAAAGTGTACAGACTCTGCAGAGTCAAAACTATTCGAATAGCCGTGCCCACGGTCAAGGGCGGACATGGGAACTTAACCAGATATAGTTCTGTTTCAAAAACCTTGTGGGTGGGAATGGAAAAAGTGGAGGGCAGTGGAAAGCCCTGATTTGAATTGTCCTGGGTGTCGTCCCAGTGGTAAGTTAAGCGGCTATAACGCTGAAAGATGCTATATGGTGCAGATACCATGTAACGGTGGATGGAATCTGGATCGCTATTATTATTGCATTTTCTTGAACACTATATTTTTGTTCAAAACTGCTAGGTCTCAGGGAATTTTTATGTATCATAATTCAAAAAAATAAAATGTTTTCTCTTCTTACAAGATGAAATATATGGAGGAATACATAGAGTCATGAGTAGAGGAGATAGGTGTTTGTGGTAAATATATAAAGGTATTGATGGATTCATGTCGATCATAAATAGGAGACAATAGTGTGGATTCTAGGAGAAATAAATTGGTGGAGCCCAAATGGATTTATAGATTAGATAGATGAATTATATGATTTTTGGAGTAATAGGAAATGCAAAGGTAATGGTTGGATTACAACACTGATAGTTATAATTCTTGGAAGATGTTGACAATATAAGGATTAATAGGATTTGAACGAGTTCTAGATGGATGAATTGATTTTGGGAGTTTGGGGTATGATAACAATTCCTGGAGTATAAACTTGATCAATGATATTCCTGGTGGATGAATTCTAGTGAATCGTAGACCTAATCGATGATATACTTGGTGGATATATACTAATGAATCGTATCCTTGGTCAATGTCATTCTTGGTGGATGTAAACTCATGAATTAGTTAGAATTAGATAATGAAAAAATAAGATTGATTATTGAAGGAGCGAATTATGGTTGTGGATCAGTAACGAAAGGATTGGATTGTTAGGGATTAGAACACAAAAGATACTGGTGGAATAAATAAATGATATTAGATAAATGATGCCGCTAGCGGTTTGGAGTTTTAGGCAGAAATTGATTGGTGGATTGTATAATTGATGATAATAGCTATTTGGAGTCTTAGACAGCAATCAATAAAGGAAGTGTATTTGGTGGATTAAGTCGACTATGGTAGTCGCTAGGTGAAGTTTAGGCAATAACAACTCTATGATTTAATGATAATAATGCTACCAAAAGCGATTTTTGGCAAATAAAATAACCCGAGCCTCTTCTTTGTTAAGCCATGCATACTATTTATTTGCATTCTGTGTATTGGCTCGCGGAGCACGGGGTTGGAGGGCTCACACTCGCTTTTGCGACAAAATTCAGCATCAGGAATCAAATCACCTCGCCTCAGCAACAAGATTGGACAAGCTGGCAGAGAAGATGAAGATGTCAAGGGCTAGGTCGCGCACCTCCAGTTGGCTGCCTGTGGGCATGTCCTGAAGGTCCCACCTGTGTGCTTCGTTCTTCCACTGCTGCAATTTATTGATTTCGGCCTAATCGGCCCATGAGTAGGTTTACTATTATATTTACGCTTCCGCATGATATGTACCTTGATATTCAGAACTGTAATCTGTGAGCACTATCTACTGATCCAGGGAATAGTGCGGTGGAATCACAGAAGATTCCGGATTGTAAAATCTGGGTCTGACAGAAGAAAGGGGCAGTGGCACACCGGTGAGATGGGGATCAGAGAGGGAGGAAGTAGGAGGGAAAAGGGGGCTGTGCTAATGGAGTATGCGATGACTAGTGGATGGTGGAGAGAGGCAGTAGAGAGAGGTGTTGGGGGAAGAGCAAAGGAGGGAGGTGGCGCACCGGCAAGCCAGCCCGGCCTTGCTAGCGGCTAGAGATGGAGAAGGGCGTGGGGAGAAGAGAGAAGAAACAAGGGGGCAAGGGGAGATGAGAATGCCGGGCTCCCCTGGAGATGTGTTGCGGCTAGGGATTTGAGGGCTAGTGGGGAATTTGGCATCTTGCGGTTTAGCCCTCCAAGTTCTTATGAATTGCAAAGTGGTCCTTCCTCCATTTGATTTCTTCTTATTTAAACCTCCATAGCTCTGTTTTCTTCGCGGTTTGCTCCTACGTGTCTAGGACGACTCATACGTCTGCACAGAGTAGTCTTGGAATGCCAAATTTGTCATTTATGTGCGTCGATCGCGTCGGCTTGTGGAAAAACACAAAAAATGTAAAATGATTCAAATTGAGCAATTAATTATAGAAAAACGTGTAAATGATGATAAATGATCTTGAAATGCGAAAAATATGAGGGTGAAATGATGGATAAATATATGTAAAAATGACGCATGTCATACCCCCAAGTTTTAAACTTTTACTTGTCTTCAAGTAAATGGCATGTTATTATCAAACTCACACAAAAAGTCATTATGGTAAAAGATTAGTTAAATGCATGTAATAAGTCAAGTGACATACAATAATGTAAAATAAGATTATCTAACTCGAGTTTTAAGGACCATCCAAGATAAGAATGAATATTAGCCGTGCTAGTACATTTATTCATTATCTCTGAAATCGGTGATTGTTTGCTGGCACTAAGAGAACTATTGCATGATAGATTGTGGGATTTTGACATTGCTCCATGAGGAAACTTGTTAAAGTTGACATTACAGTGACTGTCTAGGAATATTCTGCTAGTTTGATTTCTCAGTTGCTAGTTGTATACTTCAGTTGACTGTAGTCTGTTGTTTCGTCAATTGCTAGTCTTATTCACCTGTTCAGTACTACTTACTGCTGTTCTTTGGTTATTGCCCAAAATATGTTGGTTCTGCAGTAGCTCATACCTGTTACTTGTTTCTGATTATTACCAAAACTTGTTGAATCTGCATGCTATTGACATAGTTACTACACTGAGATAATATTTAAGTAGACAAACTAGCAGAATATAGAGGGATTGTCACTTTAATTATTGATATATTGACAAGTGTGGAAGAAGGCCAAGTTTGAGAACTTGTGCAAATTCCTCACCTGAGAGCAAATTAACACAATTTAATCTGTGTATTATGCAGATTTTAATTGTCTACTTTCTTTCTTAGTTTAGCATATAGTCTTGGTTAGATGACATGAATTCATTATCTATGTTGAGAGATAATTGCTTTTTCTTGTCATTTTTGTGTATTTGGATATCTACTTTATTGTATATGCTTAAATTTGGAGTTAATCTGGAAAATTTGCTAAAAACACATAATTTCCAACAGCGAACACCCTTATTTCATCACCAGGCCACTAGCCCATCTTTTTTTCACGCTAATCACTTATTTGCTTAATGGTATGCAAGTTAATGTTGTATTAAAAGATTGAAAAAACCATGCTTGTTGTGAGGTAATTTTTTTATGCGTGGACACTTAACTAGGACATAAGAGTCATATTAAGAGTCAGATTCGCTTACTACGAGTCTACGAGCAGAGTTCTAATCACTACTTCTCATTGGTCTCCCTATAAATGCATGGGCAGATCCTAGCAAAATCTCTCTATTTTTCATCGTGCATTTGGAGGCGGAGAAGTTTTCGAGCACGGTAACGTCTGAGAGCCCATGCCGGGTTGGCCGCTTGTTTTGACTCATCTCGAGCCCCCGAGTTCATTATTTACCTCCTCACCGAATTCTTGAATATTTGTGTAATTGAAAAAAGGTTCTTTTACGAAGTTCTTTATGGACAAATTAGCACCGACATATCACCTTTCTTGTTTATGCCTGTGTTTCGTTGATGCTTGCGAGTGTTGAACCACAAGCACCTGTTAATTGGATAAAATTAGGCTAAAATTACTAAATTTGTGGAGTAGTGCAATTTATCTTTAGTTGTTCCTCATTATAAATCTGAGGGTTGAACAACTCTTAAGCATAGTTTGTCAGTTAAGCATGGGTGCTTTTGTTGATAGACCGATCTATAGTGATAAATATTCGTCATGATACATGTTTGGTTGGATGCTCTGATGGAAACTATTAAACTAAGTAATCACGATAGTTCTAAAATAAAATATTTGTTAATTTGGATCATATTTTTTGGAATCACTTGTAGTGAGAATCCCCACGATAAGTTGGTGTATAGATTAACTGTATTTGATTAGCTATGTTTCTCTGAATGAATGAGCATGATTATAACATCCTGAAACTATTGTCACTGCTGAACTAAAAATATTAAAGGGAGATATATAACTAACTGGTGCAGCTAGTAGAGGTAGAGAACACTTATAGTTGGATGCTCTGATGGAAACTGATCGACTTGCGATGTAGGTTGCTAATCTTTTTAATATTGCTAATCTTTATAACATCTTAATTAAAACCCCCAGAACTGAGTGTATAAAAGTTGGTGTTACTTCTCTTTTTTTTAAGAGAGTTGGTGGTACTTCCATCTTCTTCTTCTTTTTTTGAAGAGAGTTGGTGGTACTTCCACTCCCAAGCATGGGCGTAGCCAGCATGTAGGCTTCAATAGGCTCGATCCCACCCTCCAGCATCAGTAACCCTCTATCTCTATAGCTAGTCCTTGTAGTTCTGATTTCAATATTACATAGAAGGTCACATTTTATGATAGAGAATGAGAGAGAGTTATATGTTAATTTGAAAGAATGATATTGTGAAATTTTATATGCTAATTTTCATTACGAAATGACATCTTTGTATACTAAATTTGATTATTTGAGGATGAATGGATGAATGAGAGGAATATCTAACTAAGAAATAGTGAGTCAAATTGAGAGAATGAATTTACTTCCTTTGTCTATCTAATTTAGGATTGATTTCAGTCTAAAATTACAATGGTTATGAACATTGCATGCATGATGCATAAATCAACTTGTTTGCGACAAATTAGACATATTTAGATTTGTCCCAGATAAAATTTGTCACACACCCGCCACTGCAAGCATATACGAACCGGGAGTTTGTGCATGAGGCCAATAGTGCCAGTGCAGGCCATAACGATGTTGATCATGCATATGTCGATCTACGGTGTCGACGTAGTTAGTTCGGGAAGCTTAATCTATGAGCCATCTCTTCATTTTATCCTAACTTCGCCACTGCTCCTAAGCGTTTTGGAACTAGAGAGAGAGTGTGTGCGCGCGCGTGTTTTGGAACTACGGTGCAATTTACAGTTCGCTTAATACAATTTACATCTCTATTGACCAACTTGCAGCTAACAATCTGCACACAGATCATTCAGTACAATCAGGGGCTGAATTCAGATAGCAGTAAGGTGATGACAGACGACGTAAATAAGGGACTGAGCACTGAGGAATGCAGTAGGGCAACATCTCCAATTCTCAACACCCACTAATCACAGTTCTTCGTCAGCTCTACAACCTTCGGAGTTGCAGAATTCTTAGCATAGCTGCTTAGTCCCATCCTTAGCTTCTGAAGAGTAATACCATTCTCCACGCGCACACAACAAACTCCCAATTTACTTGTCTGAAACGGCAGAGAGAGTTCAAGAGAAAATAAGTTATATACATCAATCTATGATTGGTCTCTCTTATAGCTTCAACAACAAAAACCTCGATACAACTAAGAGGATACATATATTCATTAAATCGTTACAGGACTATTGGAGTTTGAGCAACTTTTGAGAAATCAACTGCTAGATTCCAGTTCATTGATACACTGAATTTGCAACTGGAAAATCTCTCAACTGGGCTGACAACAAAAATGCGGCACCACTCTGCTTGATTGAGAAATAATTGACTAGAACAAAACAGGGATGAATTGCAACTAGTAATAGGGCAGCGCAACAAATTCCTAGCAAAGCCTTGCCGGAGAAAGGCATCATCATAATTGATGCTGGAGAGTGGAGACCACGGCGTAGTTAAATTGTACTAGTGCTTTTGCAAGGCTACTATATCAAAATAGGTTGCACTGACAATTAGTTCCAGACAGGATGTGTTATCGATGTGCTGTGGCATTCAAGAGAATTAATTCCAAACAGGATATATTTCAGATCTCCATTACAGTCTTCCTAATATATATATATATATATATATATATATATATATATATATATATATATATATATATATATATATATATATATATATATATATATATATATATATATATATATATATAGGAAGCCTCTTTTCTACTCCCGGGTGTAATTACACCTTACGTCGTATCTCACAACGTAGGGAGTATCTCGCGTAACAAGGAGTATATACATGTAGTATATGAGTATTTAAGACTATATAGGTGGTATGAACAATTTTTTAGAGATGGTATGTACATTTTTTTCAACATACTCCTTTTTATGTACGTATATAAAGGTATTTACAAAATATGCTAAAAACTATGGACTCTCTTGCAATTTTTTTCATGTGGTTCACACTAGAATATCTTATAATTAGTACATGAGTATACCTAAAGTGATAAAGGAGTATTTCAAGTTTATTTAGGTGGTATATTAGAGGTAGGTGTAATTACACCCAGGAGTAAAAGGTATTTTTCCTATATATATATATATATATATATATATATATATATATATATATATATATATATATATATATATATATATAGGAAACCTCTTTTCTACTCCAGGTGTAATTACTCCCTATGTCGTATCTCATAATATAAGGAGTATTTTAAGTTTATTTAGGTGGTATATTAGAGGTGAGAGTAATTACACCCGGGAGTAAAAAGTATTTTCATATATATATATATATATATATATATATATATATATATATATATATATATATATATATATATATATATATATATATATATATATATATATATATATATATATGAACTTGTTGCTCATATGGGTCCATGTCACTGGCTAGGAAATACTGGAACCTGAAAGGTTAGCTCTTATAAAATCAGTCTGTTCTGCCATGTGCAAGTTCATGGGTCTATAATTAAAAAAGTGAACCCCATATAAGCTGGTTCACATGCAGTAGAAATGAATAGGTTGTGGTTTGCTGTTACAGCGCTGCTGCGAAAGGAGATGAACCAGTTTATTTCTTTTGTTCGAAGCCTCACAAAGTTCCAATCTAACAAGATAAAAAAAAAGGCACTTCTCATTTTCTGAGCAACATGCTGAAGATTTACGTATATACTATTTCTTCACTATTATTTCCATCTTTGACTTTCCAAAGAAATTGAAGCAGCATCATATTGAAAACACAATACACATCACATATGCCATATGGTATAGGGAACTTACAGCTATAACATTCCTGACTTCATCATCAAAGAAAAGCATATATTTGAAAGGTACACCTGTCTTCCTATGGATGCTCTGGAAATGCTCACTCTTTGGGCTCCAGGTGTAGAAAATTTCCTATGATACATAAAAGTTTCTTTAGTGAAAGTGGGCAAGTAGAAGTCCATTGAGTTCTACCGAGATTTCATTAGGCAATGGCAAGAGAACATAAGTTACACATCTAACTTTCAACATTTTCGAGGGTTTATCATGTCAGTTTTGGTGTCCTCAGATGACGAACAAATACAAGTAGAGGGACCACGTTGTATATTAAACAAAAAAAGGACTTGACTAAAATGGCAAATACAAAATCTAGGTGAAGTTTATAGCTGTATATAAGAAATACACCTATGTTGCAGTGGTGGATACAAAACTGCATCAAATTTCAGTGACACAAATAAAACATTTTCTTACAAAAAGTTTACTCGTGGCCATTATTGAAATGGATTTGGAAAATGCTTTTTTTATTATGAAAAATCCACTCTACTTGAAACCTCCATGTTTTTATTTAAGTGTTAATGGCCTGTAACTTTGGATGTGCCATAGGCACATAGCAAGAAAGTATGAGCAACTAGTAGATTCCAAAAGGTGTTGTTATTATGATGGCAACACCAATATGTCACGGCAACACTTAAAAATAGGAACATGCACTACTTGGTAAATAGTAAAATTTTTGACCTTTTAAGACTTGGGACAAAAATAGCGATATAAAATGTACTCACCTGTGTCCCAAATATGCAGTCAATGCCAAGTTTTTCCAGAAATGTTTTAGCAACACCTCTCCTAGATGCTCGAGAAGCAATGGCCACCTCCACTCCTTTATCCTTGAGTGCATTCAGTATGCCCCTAGCTTGTGGATAAAGATAAGGGATTTCATCTCTGGGCAGACGGTCGCTGGAATAAAATTATAACGTTAATTCAAGTCACAAGTTAGAAATAATAATTGACCTAGGAAGAGAAACAGCTACCCATTCAGGCAACTGCTCAAATGTTAAAAATATAGCATTAGCTTGTGGAAAAATAAAACAGGGTGATTTGTCAATTGTCATAGACTTTGTCTAGATCACAAAGGAATGCTCAATTTTGGAAAGATGGAAGCATATGACTATGCTATAAACATAGAAACCTTGAGAAAGAAACTGCGGACAGGTGCTGCTATTAGTCCATTGGCAAGGGATTTGATGGACTTGTTACTTTGTTAGCAAAAATGTCCATGTGGTACAGTAGTGCAAAAGGAAACTACGGAGAACTGCTAGAAGCAACCTCTCACAGCAGAAGTTGATGTACAATGTTTGGTCTTCCTGGCTGGTGCCACCGCGCCCAAGAAAACAACTTGTGCATTGTGCCATTATAAACTTCAAGGAGAGAGCCTTAGGTAATCTAGCGCTTCAGTTACACACTCGAGAGAACCATGTCCATAGTAAATCAAAGAGTACTTATTCCATTTTCTACTGTATAACAGGTTATTCCTATCATGTGCAAGAGTTATATTTGTTCAACAGCCTACAATGGCTAACAAAGAAGAGGAAAATGTTTAAATCATGGCGCACAACACAACCAAGAAGTCTGAACAACGTAGCAGTAACACCCTTTCGTTATTGTACTCGCAGCTAATGGTACACAAATCCTGAAACCTAGAGTCATCTCAAAGCTACTGAAGAAGGTGAGACAAAACACCCGGTTTCATTTGTAGAAACAAAAAATGAAGTTCAACACATAGAGCAGGGTACAGAACATGATTTTAGCAGAGAGAGAAGGACCCAACTCAACTGCTTTTAACATATAAAGACTGAAACAAACAAGGCAAAATACAAAACCGGGAACAGTACTAACAGAAGACAAGTCTCGTGTTAATAGCAACAAGCTAGCAGAATTATCAGCTTAGTCTTCTGATTATTCAGGCTCAGCCTTGTTCACATCCATGACACCTAACATACCGACTATTTTACTGAGCTGAGTTGATTTTATAAGTTTTTCTAGTTTACATATATCTTCAGTATTGTTTCAGTTTTAGACATAATGTATGTCCCCTCCATCCTGTAATCACCCTGTAATTTAACAAGGCAATATCAATGTCATCACTTGTGATGAATCTTAGTTCATCGGGGTAAACACCGTCGGGAGGAAGGCCGGGCAGCGTCAGCTTGATTGGGGAGAGACTTTAAAGGAGGCAGATAGACATAGATGGGGATGAACTCTTGTTTCTCTCTTCTTATTGCTTAATACGAATAGATGACAAGACCGTCCTTACACAGAGTCGGCTCTAACAAACACAATCTAAACCTTCCAACTAATAGAGATAACATTCCAGCTAATAGAGATAACATTCTATCTTCTAAAGATATCAACTTATTAATAAAGTTGATACTATTACTAATATAATCAGCTAGCCTTAGGAAGGTGCAGCTGTTGTTTCCATGCGTGAACAGTAACCACGCACTGTTCACTTGAACAGTACCTCTGTGCATAATAACTTCTCCCTCCCTTCACGGCAGCTTATCCTCGAGCTGTGGGGCGGCCATTCTTGCAAGCCTTGGTAGCCCCACTTTGGTGAGCAATTATAATGCCTTGCATGGAAAATTCAGATGGTGTTGACAACGGTCGATGGCAAAGGCGTGAGAGCCATAATGCTGCCTAATGTCGACGAAGTTGCCGATAGTGAGGGCCATCGGTGTGGGACAGAAGTGGCGTGCTTCTCGCCACAAGAAGTGACGAGGCTGGAAGAGACACGATAACATCGCGAAATCCGAGACGCCTCTGGCGGTATAGATCGCACAACAACATCTGCCTGTGCCTTCTCCTCCTTTTCCATCAGCTTGGCCACCATCATGTCATCTATGCTGACACTCATCCCATTGAGGGTGGCCCTCATAGCCTTGAAATTCTCGGCAACAAAAGCTATGGTGTTGGTTCCTACGTTGCGCGGATACTTCTCAAAAGTCACGTACCGGTATCGGATACTGTACCGGATACGGATACTGCCCCGATACGCGCCGATACGTATCCTGCACGTATCCGAATTTATTGATTATTCAAAAAAAGAAATCAATTCCCGATACTTCTCCGATATTTTTCTGATACTTCTAACTTAATATCCCCCACCAAGCCTGCCAGATCCAGATCTGAAACGCCCATCCCACCCCGCGCCTCCACGCATTCGAAGACCGACGCTCGGCTCGCCTCCACGCCCGGCGCCTTCGCTCGCTCGCCGCCTCTGCTCGCCCGCCGCCTCTGCTCGCCCGCCGCCTCCGCCGGTTTGCCTCGTCCCCGTTCCCACGCGCAAGCAAAGCCGCCACCCCATTACCCATATGCGCGGCACCTCCACCTCGCGCTGGCGCGGGAGGGAGCCCCATGGCACGCCGTAGGAGTAGTAGCTTCAGCTCCCGAGAGCCGTCTCTTTTCGCCCGGCCAAAAAGAGGGGGAGCAAAGTGAAGCGAACAACGGCCGATCGAGCCTGACGCGCTTGGTCGCTTGCTCCCGTCCCCGTCCGTGCCTTCCTCCTCCCCCAAATCTGGTCCCCTACCCCGTGAATCTCTCGTCCACCCACCGATCCCGACCCAGTTCTGAGGCGGCGAGGCTACCGCTCGCGCCGCACCCACCTCGGGGGAAGGGGGTGGGGGGAGGAGCCGAGTCCGTCCGGTCGGGGGTGGGTGGGAGATGTTCGCGAGCCGGCCGGCGGTGCACCCGGTGGAGGCGCCGCCGCCGACGGATCCGGTGGAGCATCCCACGGGGGTGCTCATGAAGGACCTGCCCGGGATGCCCGGCACGCCCAGGGGGCTCGGCCTCCGCCTCGTGCAATTCCTCTTCGCCGGCGTCGCGCTTGCCGTCATGACCTCCACCAACGACTTCCTGTCTATCACCGCCTTCTAGTTCGTCTTCCCCGCCTGGCTCTACGTACCCTTCTCCCATCCCCATATTAGTTTCTCCTCCTCCGCTTTATTTCACTTCATTATCCAACTACTTCTTTAGGATTTGAGCATCGCGTTACATTTGGTGTGAATCGTTAGTTTACAAAGGGAATATGATGTGATCTGTGCTGCTTAGTTGGTTAAGTGTGTGTACGCTTTTCAAGTTGGGTACCATGGGAAACTCGCTGCTGACGCCTCTAGGCACATCCTGTGTTGGAATCTTATAGCTCAATTCGGCAATTCGGCAATGTGTTGGAATCCTCTAGGTACATCCTGCCAGATCCAGTTTTAGGTTTAGATCCTTGATGAACTCTAGCCTGATAGGAAGAAGATTAGTATTAGGGAGAGGAAGTCACTTTGTCTTAGCTGTGTACTGGTTTGCTGGCTTTTGGCTCTCATTTATAGGCAAGAGAGGAAGCTCTTGCGGGGTCACATGACGTGGTGGGTGTGATTTACAGAATCCTAAAGATCCTATATTCCATCATTGAGGTTGTCCTAAGATTAAACTTGGTTTCCCTTGGCTCGTGCTTTGTGTTACAAATTATAGAAGGGAATAGTCAACTTTACTTAGACTAGATTCATAATACATGTACTTATACTAGATTCATAATGAATGTACTCTTATTTCTTGTCTGCTTTCTCTGCAAGTTGACTCCACTGCTTTTGAGTAATAGCACATTCATTTTGACAGAAAACGGTAGAGCAGTTTATGTATGTAGGTTTCGGTTTCTCAATTCCTTATAAGAATTCATTAATTTCTTATTTTTATCTTTACTATATATATATATATTAATATATATATACACACACATGTATCGCCGTATCGGTGTTTTAGGAAAATGGCGAATCGCGGTATCGCCGTATCGCGTATCCGTATCGGGGTATCTGGGCAACATAGGTTGGTTCTGATACCAAATGTGATGAATCTTAGTTCATTGGGGAAAATACGATCGAGAGGAAGGCTAGGCAGCGTTGGCTTGATTGGGGAGAGACTTAGAAGAGGAAGATAGACATAGACAGTGATGAACTATTGTTTCTCTCATCTTATTGCTTAATGAGAATAGATGACAATGCCATCCTTACACAGAACCGGCCCAAAGAAATACAATCTAAACCTTCCAACAAATAGAGACAACATTTCAGCAAATAGAGATAACATTCTATCTTCTAATGATATCAACATGCTAATCAAGTTGATATTATTCCTAATATAATCAGCCAGCCGTAGGAAGGTGCAGCTGTTGTTTCCATACATGAACAGTAACCGCAACTGTTCACATGAACAATACCTCAGCTAGCTGTCACGTGTCGAATTACTATTCGTGCACACTGCTCACACGCGTAAACAGTCACGTGTCGAATTACTGTTCGTGCACACTGCTCACACGCGTGAACAGTACCTGAGTACTGTAGCAGACGCATATGGAGGGGTCAGATTAGTTAAGATAGAGATGAGAATAGTTAGTTTTCTTATTATATGAGTTTACTATCTTATAGATATATTCTATCTATTACATATAGGTTTTTTTAGAGATAGAGATTATTTTTTAGAATTCAAGTCAAGTTATTTCTATAAAAAAGGACATCATGTATCTATTATAATGAAGCAATGAATAATAAAGAAGTATTCTTAAATCTCCGATTCCTAGCTCTGGTCTCTCCTGTAGACCGGCTACTCTAGATCTATTCCTCTCCCCCAATCGGTGCCATCATTCACTGTTCTACTCAACTCGTCGCCGTCCGACCTCTCTCTGATGGATGGTTATCCCGTTATGAACTAAGCTTCATGACATCACTATTCTGAACAGTCAAAAAATATAACAGATAGGCATTTTTAAAAAAAGTTTTCTCTATAGTCTGGATAAATATGCTATACTACTTCCAAAGGATTAATTTAACAGGTATATTAAGTGAGTAAAGATAGTGGTGAAACTGAAAGTAAAGGGTCTTAAGAAATGACTCAAATTAATGTGACCAAAGAATAAAATCAAAAGATCACATTTTTTTACCCTAGTTGTATAATATTCCTAAAATCTTGAAGCAACCACACCCCTCAGTTTTCACAAATTAAACCCAAAAACTTCGCATAGTAAACTAAAATGAGGCTTGAAGTCGAAATTACATGACACAGAAAATGAAATTAATCGTTAGTTATATTGATACGGCTTATCAATCTTAGTAACTCGAATTCTACAAAGCATATGAGCACAAGATAAACCTTTTTTTTAGATGACACGAGATGAAAATTCTAAAATTTACCCCGAAATCAAAATTAGTGACTTGTGTTATATAAGTTCTGACTTAATTGCTGAGATTTGTACAACAATCAGCGGGTTTAAATAACTCAAGAACCGGCAAAGCCCTGAGATTCCAAGAATCGTTCTTGGAAATTCACCACTCTCGCAATCA
Source organism: Dendrocalamus latiflorus (assembly GCA_017311315.1). Lineage (NCBI taxonomy): Eukaryota > Viridiplantae > Streptophyta > Magnoliopsida > Poales > Poaceae > Dendrocalamus > Dendrocalamus latiflorus. The sequence continues at coordinate 11,403,969 of CM029616.1, read as the reverse complement.
ACCAGTCAACAAATGAGAAAGCTCGACGGAAAATAGACCCAAAAGACACTAAGAAACATAATAAAAGAACAGGGTAGAGGGAGCGAAGGACGGACCACTGGAACGGCCAGAGGGTGTGGTCGAGGTCGAAGACGACGAGGCGTGGCAGCGCCGGGTGTTCCGCCATCAGCTCCAGCGCCTCCGCTTTCACCGCCTCCGCGTCGGCCTCCGGTGGCGGCGGCGGCCGCCGTGGGCGCTTCCGCCGCCACCACGGCTCGGAGGCATCGACGCCGTCTCCCGCAGTAGCGGCCATCGCGGTGGCGGCGAGCGAGGGTTGCGCCGCCTATTGTTCCCGCCAGGTACCAAGCAGAATATTCGGTTTGTACAGGGAACGGACTCGTGATATCTGGGAGAGTCGAAGAGAACCTCTATGCGTCCGCTGCTCCGAAAATAGTCCAAATGGTTGCGAAAAATTGTGGAATAATTTATTGACATAAAATTAATATATGCTACCATAAAATTTCAAATATAATTCAATCTACCCAATAAGGAATAAAAAAGAAAATTTCCACTGAAAAGAAAATCCGAAATAAAAAGGAAAAGATAAAGCTACTGTTCACTATTTTTTCCCCTCTCCTGGTATACATTGCATCTCTAGTTGAAATTTGTAGGTTGCTTGACAATATCATACCCTATCTAAACAAATGTTTTCAAAATTTTCGTGAACATTTGCACCTTTTTGTGAGTAGGGGGAGCATGAGTAACACAAAATAGGCTGGGAGCACAAGATATGTTCTCATACTTGAGAACGGAGTAGTGAGAATGTAATTATGGAAGCAAAACTGTAATGATCACTCACCTGCAAATTTGCAAAAATCAGTCAAATTTCATTTTGTTAGATAAGGGAATTTTTGGAAATTTTTTAAATAATCATCTTTTGTTCAGAATTATAAAAATATACCTACGATTTTTTTTGCACTTTTGGCTTCATGTCGCATAACCGTTAGGCAATTTCGGCTAGTCGCCCAACCGTTGGACGACACATGACCAAGTTACCTAACGGTTAGGTGACCATTCAATGTCGCCCAACGGTTGAGCGATTTTGTCCCTAGTTGCCCAATCGTTGGGCGACTAGGCGGTATTTACCCCCGCGTGGCCGGCGCCTCCCCCCATTTGGCCGAGAGCAAGAACCGAAACAAGAAAGGAGAAAGGGAGAAGAGAAAGAGAGGGGAGAAGGAGAGGAAAGAAAAGAAAGAGGAGGAGAGGAGGAAGAGGAGAGGGAGGGGAAGAGAGGAGGAATTTGCACATCGACGACGGTGAGTTTTCTGTATTTTTTTGTATAATTATTTTCGAAACATGTTAGTATAGCAATTGAAATCATTGAATTCTCAGTTTAGAAACTAATGGTAATTTAGTTGATAATAATTGCATTGCCATTTAGATCGCTCTATTGTGCAATGCAGTTAATTTTGTCGGTCGTTTATAAATTGTAGAAACCCATAAATTAGTATTCTTAATAGGTATCGAAAGATCTAAAACTGTTCATGACGATTAGAATAGGACATGACAATTTAAAATAGTACGCAACGACTTAATATTACACGTAGCGACTAAAACTGTACACGACGATTTAAATAGCATTTGAGTTGTTAAAATTCAGAAATGACTAAAGTAAAATATTGTCAGGCGCTTATAAATGTACAAACCCCGTAATTAGTATTCTTAATAGACATCGAAAGATTTAAAACTGTTCGTAACGATTAGAATAGGACACGCCGATTTAAAATAGTACGCGATGATTTAAATAGCATTTGAGTCATAAAAATTCACAAATGACAAATAAAATTTTGTCAGTCACTTATAAATTGTACAAACCCTATAATTAGTATTCTTAATAGGCATTGGAAGATTTAAAACTATTCGTGATGATTATAATAGGACGCGCCAATTTAAAATAGACACGACTATTTAAGATTACGCGTGGTGACTAAAACTATACACGGCGAGTTAAATAGAATTTGAGTTGTAAAAATTTAGAAATGACTAAAATAAATTTTATCGGTCGCTTATAATTTGTACAAACCCCATAATTAGTATTCTTAATAGGTATCGAAAGATTTAAAACTGTTCGTGATTATTAGAATAGGACACCGATTTAAAATAGTACGTGACAATTTAAATAGCATTTGAGTTGTAAAAATTCACAAATGACTAAAATAAAATTTTGTCTATCACTTATAAATTGTATAAACCCTGTAAAATTTAGTATGATTTATTTAATTATTATATGTAAGATTTACTTTCTATTATATATGTAAGTACTTGTGTTATAATTGCTTGCTTAAAATTGATTTGTAGATGTGGCTCACGACGTTGGCGGTTCAGACAAGTCTTTCAGCTTGCTCAACCAGCACATCGACGCGCAGCGACACGCGAAACGTCGTGTCACGCATCCCAAGGTTAGGGCAGGGAGACCGAGTTAGGGGTGGTCCGTACGCAGACATCCCGACGGGCTTAGAGACTAGACCCACGCTAGAAAAATAGATTTGTGTACAAACTATGGTATGTCTTTTTATGATATTTGCGCTACGTACTAACTTCTTCATGCTTTGCAGGCTGAGTGATGCTAGCCTTCTACCTCTCGTGCAGATGGTAGAGACCACTGACTAGAACGTCGCTCTAGTCGAGGAGGCTGGGGAGGTCCAGGAGCAGTCACGACAATTCCCGTTTGACCGGTCATTGCTGACAGCTCTACTGGACTGGTGGCGGCCCACGACACACACCTTCAACCTTCCATTCGAGGAGATGGCCCCCACTCTGCAAGATGTCACGATGCTGCTCGGTCTGCCTATCACTGGAGAGGCTATATCCCCGGAGGATGTACCTGTGAACTGGCACGATGACCTACTGGACATGTTTCACAGGGTTCTTCCGGTCGAGGTCATGGCAGCGTACTACATCTTCGCTGCGCAACAAAAGCATGGCCCCCCTATGTGGTGCTTATGTAGTTCCAAGTACATATGTTGTCTATTTTCCCTATTTAGCGATGCACTATCTTTGATATGCGATGGACTTACTATTTTTTCGTTTGTACATAGATCAAGCAGATGGACCCGGACACCAACGAGTACCAAGTGTCACATCACTTCGAGGCGTACTTGCTGTGCCTATTCAGCTAGGTACTGTTTACCAGCGACCACAATGACTTCGTCGATGCCCGCCTTGCTGGGCCATCGCCGACGGGGACGATGTGCACTATAGATAGGGATCAGCTGTACTTCCTGTGACGTACCATGACCTGTGCGACGCTTGCTGCAAGATGAGGATGACTCCTGTCCTAACAGGCTGCCCCTACTGTAGCTATGGTCATTCGAGCACTTCCCCTTGGACAGTCAATGCTGCTCGATAGCGGTCCATATCGCGTAGATATGTACCATGGGGGTGCCATGGACCGGCCTACCGCTGGGTCCCTTTGGTGCCATAGACGAGTGTGTGCTTTTTGAGTCTTTACTCTATGTATATTACAGGTCATCCTCTGTAACCACTGTTCTGGCTCGCAGACACAGTTTGCACACCTCTAGGTCACCCATGCATACAACCACTTCATCGAGTAACTCAACCGCCCGACCGCTAAGGACTGCGCTAGGAGCCATACTCTGCTCAGGAGATGGCATACCGTGCCCCTAACGGCCTCTCATCACTGTGTTCGACCTGGCGTACTAGCTCAGGTCGAAGAAGCTCGTCTTCAGCGTGTTCATCGAGGACTACACGGTGCACAGGGTGATGCACTAGTTCGGCCTTCGCCAGGCTGTTCCAGTCCCCATCGGGCATCGAGTGCCTAAGTTGGTCTATGCATGAGTTACACACAACACATGTCCCTATAATTTTTCTTAGTTCTATTACGATGCCTTCTAATTGCAGTTATACATTTCGCAGGCACAACAAGAGGGGTGGTAGCGGGATGGTATTGGCCGCGAAGATGGCCCAGTGGGTGGATGAGTGGTCGAGGCACTCTAGAACTTCATGCATGAGGACACCGTGTATGACCCCAGCTCATACGTCGAGTACCTACACTTGTACGGTCTGCAGATGCACACCAAGCTAGTGCATGTCGTTGACCCTCCCCCGCTCACGTACCAGCACCGATTGACGCATACCCCGTAGACTTAGTGTAGAACATGGCACTCGTGGTACGTACTCTCGTGTTTGAAAGTTTCAGGGTACGGTTACCACAATTACTCTTTTAATGCTTTTATGTACTTCTTGCAGACAGACATCATCATCGACATTGTGGGGGACACCTGGTCAGTCGTGGACAGAGTCGCCCGCGGTTTAGAGGTGACGCGCGAAGAGCTGCTAGTCCTTGCCCATTGGGTCTACAAGAGGGTGAAGCGTGTCCTCGCCCTCACGTCGCGCAGGACGCTGCCGTAGGTGGCTACGTCGACACGCATAGCGAGGCCACCACATCCTGTAGCTCAGGTAGGAGGCTCCAAAGGGCCATGTGCACAGGCCTCACTGGTGCTTGACCAGGCTGGAGGGTTAGCGTTGCCACGTGCCTACCCCCGGGCACCGACACTGCCGCCGAGTTAGGCCGAAGGGTCAAGGTGGGCACGTACCTACACACCAGCATTGTCGTCATCCGTGGACCCCTACCTAGCATTGGTAGGGCAGCCCACGTTATATGGCCAGGGCGGTTCCAGTGGGCACGGTAGTTGGCTGGAGGGTATGACCCACTTGGAAGGTACGTTTGGTCTCTTAAGGTTTTTTGTGTCAATATATTGCACAAATAAACAATACCTGTTATGTAGAAATGACGCACCGGTCAAGAGTTTACCTATCCCCCACGAGGATCTCCTGGGGGATGTGCGCAAGTTCTTCGCAGTGGACTAGGCTGAGATCCTTTCCGCGTTGTAGCACAGTAGTCTCCAGTTCCCATGCAACCACAGGTATAGTCGACCCCCGAGGCATGGGAGCACGGGCCAGCAGGCCTCCTGACCCTTCACCCCGTCGGGCCCCAAACCTGAACACCCCACACTGAGGAAGCCACAGACAGGGGGTGGCACGTGGCGACGATGAAGGAGGTGTTGTAGGTGGTGTAGTTGGTGGCGAGTAGTGGATATTCCTCCTACTATGTGTACTTTTTTCATTGTGTACGTATTTTGCTTTGTGTTCCTCCGTGTACAAATTATCTATTGCATTGTAATATCACTTACCTTTCTACTTGCAAATTGTTGCTATCTCAATCGTTTTCATAAAATTCTTCAAACATTTCTCATTCTACAATAACGTATGATGATCGAAAAATATTATTACGACTCTAACATGTTTCAGACCATTCACAACGTACGAAAATCACAAATGCATCAAACGACATTGTCTATCATTTTATTTAAAAAACTACAAACAAGATTTCTTAAATATATTACCTACAAAAAAATCCCATTTACTCCCCCACAATTATTTCCATGGAATAATACAATAATTACATTATTATTTAAAATCGCCCAACAGTTAGATAACTAGGGGCAAAGTCACCCAACATTTGGGTGACACGTGGGCTGGTCGCCCAACCGTTGGGTGACATTGACTAGTCACCCAACAGTTGGGCGACTTGGCCACGGGTCACCCAATGGTTGGGCGACTAGCCAAAAATCGCCCCACGGTTGGGTGACATTAGGCCAAAAGTGCAAAAAAATTGCAGGTATATTTTTGTAATTTCAAATAAAAAATAATTATTTTAAAAAATTTGAGTTTTTTGGTACACCTAGACTAACTTTGAACTATTTATTTTCCTTGATCCAATGGCTCATATTCCATTACCTCATGGGAGGTAACATGTTGTCTATTGCAATTCAATGGCTACTATTGTTAATTGTTGCATGCTAAACAACATAACAAATCATATTTTGGCATCTGTCATTAACAGTGCCAGAGGTAAAAAATTTTCATTGGGTATGCACAATGCACGTGCCACACCTTATTGGATGCATCCCCAACCGCTGTGCCCACTTCCTTGGATGCACGCCCTCACCGTGGTCGCTGGTACCTCCTAGCGCATGCCCTTGCAATCATCGACTCACCGTGGCATTCATACAAATTTTTAACTAACATCCTATAATTCATGCCATCAAACGTTTTTAAGTTTGACTGCTAATATGTTTAAAACTATATAGTTTTGTCGCTAAAAATACTTTCGTAATATTATAATTTTATTATTGTATAGTAAGATAAAGTTACAAATAGTAATAGTCAAAGTCATATCTTGTAGATCGTGAAAAATAAAAAAATACCACTTAAAAAGAATGGAGAGAGTAATAAAATGTTAGCACTGAGTAAATCATACATTGTGAATATCGTAACGTTACTATATCATCAGTTGGGTTTTCATCCCATGTAATTGGCTACTTTATATACTTAGTTGTGAAAGCAATTTAATTTTATTATGTAATAACAATAACAAATCTAACATTGACAAATAAATTCTATAGATTTTATTAGTACACTACATATCCAGCATGACAGTTCATATACTCTGTCACTCGAAAAGCACGTGGGTTTTTAGTGCATCTATACTTAGTACGACAATATTGATATAGCCTATTAACGTCACATATAGTTTCAAAATTTGTAAGTAAAATGTCTCATATAAGACACCCATACTAGTTTTGAATTATTGCACTCAGAGTAATGGTTGTGATGGCTGAAATAAATAGAAAATCAAACACTTGATTTTTGAGTTAAAAACTAAAAAAGTTCCTAATAGCTAAATAAAATAAAGCATGTGAACCACCTCTTAGTAGCGTGGTATAGTTATGGATGTATGACTCAGACCTATTAGGGTTCAAATCATGGCACTTCAGTAATAATTTTGTCAGGTCACGGATTTATTCTCGCTTGTGTCTTTTTAGGCTTGTGCTAAGAAGGCGTACTCGTGTGCGCATGCGCAGTGGTGTGTGTGCGTGTGTCTTTCTTATAATCGAAAAAATAAGATAAAGCAATTTCATACCATTCACATAGTGCCACATAGGCAGAGAAAAACAATAGGTGTTGTGTTGTCTACAAAACCTGAAAGAGGATATGGAATATAATTTGTATATAATTTCCTCAAGCACTATCAAATTGTAATGAAGTCCAACTTCAATTAGAATATATAGCAAGGAAGGATATATATATATATATATATATACATAATTTTTAAAAATTTTAGGGTGCCCGTATATACCGGGTACCCTTGCTCTGCCCATGTTCATCAAACATCTTGATCTGGATAGAACCAATGCCTGCAACCTTGCATGGTGTATTATCATCCATCAACACTGATCCACTTGGCGTAGCTTCATAGGTAACAAACCACTTGTGGTTCGGGCTCATGTCAAAAGTACAGGCTAAATTAAAAATCTATTCATCATTGGTTTGGAATCGCCGGCAAAAGCAACAAGAACATCTCCATCGGAACCTTCTTTGGTCACAACGGTGGCTCTAGGTTCATCATCTTGTTGATCCTTCTTGAAATTGTTATTACTCTTCTCCTTGTTCTGCAACTTCTAGCACTTGGATATGTCATGACCATCCTTCTTACAATATCTGCATGACTTCCTATTACTGGATTTAGATCTACCTCTGTATCTGCTTTTGCTTTTGCCTTTTGAATTGCCGTTTGATCCCTTCTCGTATTGCCTACCATGGACAGACAAACTTTCTGCATGTGTACTTGAACTTTCACCTGGAACCATAAGTTTCATCTTTTTTTTAGCATACAGAGCTTCATAAACTTCACTTAGAGTAAGAGCATCTCGGCTATATAGAATAGTATCTCTAAAAGTAGAATACGAAGTGGGCAGAGAGCATAGCAAAATAAGACACAAATCTTCATCATCATACTTTACCTCCATGGCTTCGAAGTCTGCAACAACTTCCTTGAAAGCTGTTAGGTGGTTCAACAATGAGACACCCTGTTGGACCGAAATGGCGACAGAGGGGGGGGTAAATGTCGACTCTTAAAAAAAAATCGCCCCAAAAGGATTAAGAAACTACCCTCTCCAAAAGTTATGAGAAACTAAGAAGAGGATAGTTTAAGGCTTACTGGAACTTAAAACCAAACAGCGGAGAGGGAGAAACCACAGACACCAGAGAACGATCAAAAACTCAGCAGAGAGAATGGAGATCAGCATCAAGTGCCTGTAGCCGGTCTGACCGCACTTAGTGCACCGGTCAGACTGCCCATTCTCCTCTGGTCTGACTGCCTTGGCTCGGTCGGTCAGACTGGTTTGTGGCCGCCGGTCAGACCGCACCACGGTTTTCAGTGCAGGCAGTCTGCAGAATATTTTCAGACAACTGTGGACTTCGGCCAGCAGAGAAAATTGAGATCTCCCTCTGGTTTTCTCGGCCCAGAACTGCAAGATAACCTACCTAATAGCCAAGAGAACCTTTGGAACCAAGAGAAACCAACTGAAAGCCAAGAATTAAGGATTTGAGGCAAAAACCTAAAACTTTCAGAGAGCTGCCCAAAAATCCAAATTCCCGGTTAATCTCTAATCCTTTGAGCATGAAACTGAGAGATTAACTAGGGAATAACATTGGGATTCTGAGACTCAAATATGGGCACAACCTCTCAAGGGAAATCAAAAACCACCTCAAACCCTAGAACAACAAACAGAGAACTAACAGGGCACAGAAAAGGCAAAATCATGATTCTTGCAAATTGATCAATATTGCTCTTGGAACTAGATGACCAAAGAGTCTAGAAATGCAATTCTATCATAGAGCAACCCATTTTGCCACTCCTCAGCAAGAATCAACAAAAAAACGAAAATATCAAGAAATCCACAGAAAAGGCATTGAAGGCAAAAATAGGAGCACGGGAGATAAACTCAGAAATTTCATTCCAAATCAATCAAGGATTACAAGGAGTCTCCATACACATGGACATTAGAACAAGGGATGATTACATAGAGACTCTCCTCTATCCCTCTCCCCACTACATGCTTGAAGGGAAGGAGCTCTCACCAAGAACACATCGAAGGAGACAAGAACCAACAGAACTCTGTCTCCTCCACCCACTCTCAACAACTAAAGCTTTAAAGCCAAAACCACCCTCTAAAGCTCATTTTGACTAAAGCAAACCCTAGAAACCCTTGGAGTGCATACAGCCACAAGAGGCACCTCCTCCTTATATAGCCTTTGGTTAACAGGTCTCCAGCCCGTTACGCTCGCGAAATCCAACGGAACCCGCTCCCGCTTGTGCAGCCTCGCGAAATTACCAATTCGCCCCTCCTGCACCTTCCGGGAAGCTTCCGCGTTCCTTGTCGTCCAAGCCTCGCAACCACCTCGAGTCTCCGCCGTCTTCGACACATCCCGACCATTCTGACCTCAGCGCCACCTACGCCTAGTCCGGTCACCTCGTGCCTCGCCACGACTCCACCTCGACGTCATGCAGCTATCACAAACAAGAAACACATCAAATAGCACCGTTCGATATATGAAAGCATAATAGCCTCAAAGCATCATACTTACCCATGATGAAGTTCAAACCTTTCAAATCAAAGGAATAAGCGTCCTAATCCCATACGACCAAGTTTGACCAAGTCGGACCGAGCCCGAATGCACCACGCAACGTCAAGGTCGAACTACCCAAACCAAACTCGACTTTCCTAAACCGATGTCAATTACTCATCACACACATGGGGTCACAACCACATGGTCCATCAATCTCCCCCTTGATGAGTATATTGACAAACTCAGAAAAAACACAAAGTTGAGTTTGATAAGAAAGTCAAACATGGTCCAAAGGAAGAAAATGATGCTAATGAACATGTCGACACAAGGAGCAAAAGAAAGAACAAGTTTTCCTCAAAGCTCCCAAAATGGCTTTTTCTACCACTATTCTCCCCCTTTTGACAATAAACACATCAAGGATGCAAGGAAGAGAACAAGTCATGGAAATGGATGAAACGGCTGAAGTTTGATTATTTTAAGCAGTTAGAGCCATGAAGATTATCCAAAATGACTATATGAGAATTACATCAAGCCATAATACATAAAAATGCTATCAAGATCATGACAAGACATGTATAATCAAACTAAGCCAAGTAAGTCACAATCTGAAATTTAGTTCAATTTCCTAGCATGTCAAGTCATCCATGATTCTAGTCTAGCTAAAGGTATCCAAAAATGATGCAGACCATGTCAATAAGCTAAATGGAACCGAGAAGCTAGTATTGAGTCAACTAGAGTGCTACTAGTTCAGGAATGATACATTTGTTTAAGTACTTGAAATTTTAGCAATTGAGCACAATTGACATAATTTTACTTTAGAAATCACATGATTGTTTCCAACCACATTTTTGTTTAGTCATGTGCTAGATCTCAAGCCTTATGCGACCACTCCAAGCAATGAGCTTAAGAAGATGATCTTGGTCATCCAAAATCCTCCCTAAGTTCATGCCTAGTGCAATGGCAAGCCGTCTCATGAGAAAAATTGGTGAGATCAGTTTTTTCGCACAAAAGAGATCTTTTTGCATTTTCATGAATGTAAGACATGTACTAACTCATGTGTCATCAAGAAACTAATATAGCTCAATCTAACGCTCAACAAAGATTCAAGACTCAACTCAGCATATTTGACATGGCATGAATCATAAGTGGATAACTAAAAGCAGACTAGTCTCAAAAATTTAACATGACATGAAGTAATTCAAGTTGTGCATTTTAATCAACATATCATGGCAAAGACTTGATTACACATATAAGGTCATGATCAACCTAGCAAATAAGCACAAGTTATGGCAGGATGTAAAGTAATGTAAGCATGTCATGAAAGGATAATAATCAAGGCTCCATGTAGTTATATTACAATGCAGAATGATATGCAGAAAATCCAGCTCCCCCTCAACATGTGATGCAACGTTTAGTTCAAGTTGAGTTATGTCAATATTAAGCTCCAGAAGCTCCCAAATGAACTCCCCCTGAACCAAAGCAATAAACACGAGAAGCTGGCAAATAAAATCCGAAAGGGCAGTCCTTAGAGCATAGACAAGATCTAGAGAATACTATGGCTCAAACTGACTCTCATCTACCCCATATGACTCTAGGACTATCAACTGATCATCTAACAAATTAAGGAGCAAACACGTACCCCGTCTACCCGAGGGTGGCCCGACCCTCGCTAGAACCTATAAGAAGTGAGTGAGCTCAACCTAGTGAGAAGAGAACCAGCTAATAATCAGCATCCTAGAATCACAAGATAAGAGAAAGAAGTCTAAACAACTAGACGATAGAAGCACTCTAATCTATGCTAGGGGGACTAGACTCAATGCACTCATATGCAATGCAACAGAAAGGAGTAAGAGCATAATAAATATAATAAAGCAGTAAAGCCCAAAACTCCCCTCACAACAGTCCATAAGGACAAACCACCCCAAGCTCTCCCCGCAAGGCTGAAAACCTAGAACTATCCAAAGGCTTGGTAAAGATATCAGCCAACTGGTGGTCACTCTCCACAAACTGGAGCACTATGTCACCCTTCTCCACATGGTCTCGAAGGAAGTGATATCAGATATCAATGTGCTTGGTCCGAGAATGTTGCACTGAGTTCTTAGCTGGAAACTGTGGTCCAGCACATGATTGCGGCGAAGATACCTGAGACTATCTTCGGTTTTATTGCTGGGACACTGGCTGCAAGCCGAGGCGGAATCAAACCCACCTCAGATTCGACGAATGATGATGATGCTCGGACGGGCAAAATAATTTTTTCAATCGGATCTACAAACAGCGCCAGATCCTCATGATATTTGCCTCAAACCCTAATTTCCTATGCTCTGATACCACTTGTTGCAAATAATGCATAGAAAAATAGAGACAAAAAGGCATGAATTTTTACATGAAAAACCCTCGTAGAAAAAAAACCACGGGCGCTCGAAGACAAATCACTATAATGAGGAGAGTTTACAATGGTGCACTTGCTCTTCCTATAGGCTACTGGGGTACATACATATAGTTTGAGAAAAAAGAGTCCCACACAGATTAAACTGAATCAGAGTCGGTTGCTACAGATTGACACCACATCTGATACAACTTGTGCATGCACCTGCCATATCATGTCTAACATAAGGCGATGAAGTAACCTACACGAACATGGTACAAATTCGGATCAACTTTAACACTCCCATCAAATCCACTACACGAAGTGCTTTCACACCAAACCCTCAACGGGTTTGGGCTGCATCCACGCTGACTTCCTATCTAGGCCACCTTCGCTTGGTGACACGAGTGGCCTCCAAACCACTTGGTTTCACCCTGACCCTTGCCTTCGACTTGGCTCCGTTTACCATGGCATCAAAGAAGGCAAAAGTGTCAGCTAGCCCTTCTAGCAAGGAAGGTAGGAAAGCAAAGGCAGAGGACAAGGGGGAATCCCTAAGAAGGTCATCCAATTCTATCATCACTTGGGCCCTTGCAGTATAAAGAGGGGCCTCCTGGAGCAACTAGAGAAGGAAGGTAAGATTAGAGCGTTGACTTGCCGTCTTGCCCAAGCCTGATGAGGTCCACCCCAACCCAGGGTTGGGAATGCTCGTTGTCTTTACTGCCAAGTTCAAGGCTGGCCTCCGCATCCCTTTGATCGGGTTGCTAAAGGATGTGCTTGATATATTCAACCTTGAGGTCTCTCAACTCAGCCCATATTTTTCGTCTGCCACTCGGTGTACGAGTAATGCAAAGCTTGAGGGTAAAGCACCCCTCGACTGGGCTCTTCCACTTCCTCCAGTACACACTCATGACAGTGTATGCCTACAAGAATGTGCACTCCTTATACGAGGTGATAGCCTTTTAGCTCCAAGGCAGCCAATAGAAGTTTGAATTCCCCACTAAGGCCCACAAGGCCAAGTGGGAATCATGGAGAGATATGTGGTTCCACTACCCCACTCAGGGATCTAGCCTTGTCAGCACGGGGAAGAAGCTATGGGTGGACTGCTTGTTACACCTTTCACCTTTCCTGGATGCGACGGATAAAGCCAACCGTCACTTCCTACAAGGACTTACTATGAAGTTTAGCATGCATGATCTCATTGAGGAGTACCACATGTTGAGAATTGCTCCCCTCTACCAGGGCTGGAACTGACCTTCGTGGAGGGCAAGGTACTGAGGAAAATCCATGCTTTCCGGGGCTTTACCAAGTCCCAGTGTGAGTTCCCCTACCCCTTACAATGCTGTGTTTGGTTAGCCTTTAGACCCCTTCTAATCCCTACATGGACCTGCAGGCTTGACACTCCCGCAGGCGGAGAGGGTGTCGGTGGTCTTACTTAGGCATGAGATGAGGGTAGAGTGCAGTGTAGTCGAGGACTTGATCTGCTATGGTCGACCTGCCATGGTTGATCTGCCGTAGTCGACTTGCTGTGGTCGACCTGCCGTGGTCGTTACGTGCCACGGATTGCGTGTATCTTTTCAGTTCACTTCCTTCCTTATCTCCTAGGTATTGTTTCTGTAAACCGGTTATTCAGATATAGAAGGAAAATGACTACATATGTAACCCTTGATTCATTAATCAAATTATTGCATGATTTCTTTAAAATACTACACGCTTTCACCACCTTCCTTGATGCGCTCCGGCGTCGGCAACAATTTCTCGCTGGTTTACACGTTTGGCTTTGAGACCAACCATGACGTGGCGGCGACATACACCATGCTCAAGGGCGGAGCCATACCCCAGGCAGGGTAGGCTTCCGCCCGGGATATGAAAAAAATATCTAGTGTACAGTCTGAGTAAATTCAGTCCAGCCAGGGTAATATTTTCATGATCCAGCCCAAATAACTTAGATTATTCCACTACTAAGCCTGGGGCGTAACCAAATTCTAGCTCCGCCATTGACCATGGTAGAGTCAACCGGTGGCACATTCTCCTTCATCGGGAACGAGGCAATCATCCAGGACTTGTTCGCACAGTGCATCGGCGGGCTCCTCTTGGTGGCCGTGTAGGAGGCACGCATCGCCGTCATGTGCCTGGACCCGAAAAGCTTGATAACTTTGTCTATATTATACTTGCCCTCGCTCCCTCCTTATATTTTTCTTCTAGCTACGCCACTAAGAATAGCCTCGCCACAAGGAAAAGGCTCATACACAAGAGCATGCATGGATCACGTATTTATTCAAATACAAGTAGCTGCATATCAATTCACAAAGCTTAGGTTATAGCTTTCATTTATAGGTGTCAACGATATACATGCATCTACAGCCTGTATAGGTAACAGCATGCATCAAACTGAGAGCAAACAGGATGATCAACCGCCCTCGGATCGCCTGCCTGCTGCCCTGGGCTGCTGTGCCAACCACCGCTACCGAGCTCCCCAAACGTGGCAAGGGATATGTTGTCTGCCGTATTTTCCAAGTTTAAGAAGGTGATCATTTTCACAAAAACAAATGTTTAAAACTAAAATTGAGAAAAAAAATGTAACTACAATGTCAAATACATAAACAATTCTCAAAGTGGCGCACCAAGCACTAGGGTCGGTTTGATTAATTTCCTTAATCACGTATGAGTTTGGCTAGGTCCAAACCAAGTTTAAATAGTTAATAGTGGGCTTGGTTTACAGTCACTACTACAAAAGAAGCTAAACTGGACACTTACATCCTAGGCGGTTCCTAGGAATCATCTGTACCGCAAGTATCACAGACAGTTCATACGAATAACCGTCTGTGGTATTTTCACAGACATGTTTTAATACAAACTGTCTGTGATAACTTCATTATCACACACGGTTTTTAATACAAACTGTCTATGAAGTATCACAGATGGTTCTAAATAAGAACCGTTTGTGATAATGGCAGACATAAGAACCGTCTGTGATACTTCACAGACGGTTGTATTAAAAACCGTTTGTAATATGTTTTCCACCTTGCAATCCCCCAAAAAAATTCATAATTTCCTACCTGAGTCCGAGTAGGATTTAGTTTTGAGACACTTCCAGTAAAACAGGTATAACTTTTGCATACGGTATCCGTTTTTGACGTTCTTGTACTCGTTGGAAAGCTAATGACGAGCCCGATCCAAAAAAAAATTAACCCGCTTGCGCTAATCGCCCTCTAAGACCCTCAAAATTGGCTATCTTTAGCCCTAAATTTGCATTGCAAGTTTTTTATTTCTGTTTTTGCCAAAATTTTCAATCTTTCCTTTGGAATTTGGGTCCTCAACTACAAAGTTGTAGACCTCGTCGAAACCTTTCAAACAAGTATATATAAACCATATAAAACTTTGCTATTTTATCTTTTCAGACTAGCTATTTATATTATACTGATATATTGTCTTTGTGATATCATAGACGGTTGTTGTTATGAACCGTCTGTGATATCTCTATCACAGACGATTTGTAATCCAAACCGTCTGTGATGTCCCGCCACGTCACCGATCCGCAGCTTATTCCTAGGATCTCGATCTCACCCATCCATTCTCTCTGCATCGAATAGCAGGCACCGTTCTCCTTCCCACCTCTCGCCCTTATTAACCCCCTCTCCCTACCCAAAGAACCAATACCATCAGTACTACTCCAACTCATTTGTGCGCGGCAAGAGTAGGAAGGGTTCGGCAAGAGCGACTGAAATTTCACTTAAGCAAGATGGAAAGGAAGAAGGCAATGGCAAGATGGAAAGGAAGAAGGCCGGCATAAAAGCTATTGATTTTGTCATAGAAGCTAAAAATGGTGTCCATTGCCTTTTTATTTCTGCTACTTGAAAATTTTTCCGCACCACTTGTTTTAGATTATAGTTTAATGTAGTGTAAACATTTTTCTGAATTTGTAGCTGTGAAATTTATGTATGCAGTGCTATGGGTAACCTACTCGATATCTTGTGATGTTATAATGGTGGATTCTAATCTTAATCAAAATAGAATATGTTGTTGTGTTTGTTGCTGTATTTGCTTGTTTTCAGATGATATAGTTAACATTTCCTGAGGCTAACCGAAATATAGAAAAATTTAGGTATAGAATGAACTATCACAGACGACTCGAACCAAAAACCATCTGTAATGGGGAAGTATCACAGACG
This sequence comes from Dendrocalamus latiflorus, assembly GCA_017311315.1. Taxonomy (NCBI): domain Eukaryota; kingdom Viridiplantae; phylum Streptophyta; class Magnoliopsida; order Poales; family Poaceae; genus Dendrocalamus; species Dendrocalamus latiflorus. Next base: position 11,387,961 of record CM029616.1, on the reverse strand, counting down.
GTTCTATATACCAACCGTCCGTGATATGTGATATCACGGACGGTTGGTAGCTAGAACCGTCTGTGATGTATGAGTATCACAGATGGTTGGTAGCTAGAACCATCTGTGATAGTGTTTTTCACAGACAGTTCTAGTTATAAACCGTCTGTGATATAGTTATCACAGACGTCTCACAAACCATATGTGATAACTTCTGATTATCACTGACACATAAATTCAAACGGTTCAAAAACCCGTCTGTGATGACTCTTTTTGTAGCAGTGAGTTTAAGTCAGATGTGGGTTGTGTCGAGTCCCGCGCTTGTGTGTGCATATCTTGTGTGCACGAGTTGCCTGCAAAAAGCTAGGCAGAGTTTTAGTTATGAATTGAAAACACGTGTGTTTCAGTCGTATGCCGTTAGGATGAATTTATGTGTTATCTATCAAAAGTTTTTTGCCTAGGATTTATGTTTGCTTCGTAGATCAAGAATCGTTATTCTTGGGTTGCATGTGCAATCCTTGTGGTTCAACTCGCCGATTCGTTCCTAAATCATCGGTATGGTTTGGCGATGCTCCTATTCAGCATTGAAACTTTCTCTTGTCGATTGATTCAATGTTGTCCTACTTATCATTGATGTTATTCTACCGTAAAAGATCGAACAACCTACAGATTTAATCTCGTCTAAAGGTTCGATCAACGTCACAAGAGGTGGAGCCGACAAAACTCTAGAAAGAAATCGTCAACTTTGAGAGGTGGATGCGTTTCAGCAAACGCGGCGAACTGATACCATGCAAGAAGGCATGAAATCACAACGCCTTTGATGGTTTCACTGATCACAATATATAGTACAGGTACAGGAGATGTAGACGAGAGAATGCAAAGTGGAATCGGAATTCTAATCGCGTACATCAAGTAACAGCAGCTGCAAGTCGTACTGCCGAACAAGCAACGGTATTGGAGTCTGCCGCAGCAACAAATCCATGTGGGGTACAGCTTGCCTTGGCAGCTTCAGCGAATAATTCTGTTGTCGTATTGCATTCGCACTGAGCTGACATGTCCTCTTCAGATGGTGTCTCTAACACAAATGACTGAGCTTTGGTTCTGCATAAAATGGAGAGGAGCTTCATGAACAATCTTACGTTGGCACGCAGAGCCTCTACTTCACGGACGAAGAACTCGATGAGGCACTGGCCGTCGCCAACACAATGTTGCGCACCTTGTCCAGGATCAGCTACTCGGCGCCACAATGTGCGCATTACAGAGAGAGTGAATGGGATGGATCAAGAACTGTAATGGGGCTCTAACCTGTACATAGAGACTACCTCTGCTTAGGTGTCTCCTTCGCTTTGTCCAGCCATCCCCCAATGCTCCTGTGGGCCATAGCCGTGCTGCAACCTCCATCTCCGGCCCGAGGTTACGCCACCCCAGAATCTGATGTCGTGCCGCAACAGCGAGCCAATATCAGTTCGGTGACCGCGTGTTTATGTCCCTAGCTTCCTCCGCCAATGATGACACCACCTCTCCCACATTCATGGCATCCATGGCACGCACACAAGTTCTCTGTCTCACAATGTGATCTCTATATATCAGTACCATCCACTCTGTCTTTTATATTAGCAATTATTATTAAGATACCATCCAATTCTTCTACCAGAGAGAAAAAATGCAAAACCATTCCTTCCTCGTGCTAGACAAACTCAAATGATGGCTCCATACAAGATGAGATCACCTCCTCCATGGCTGATCTCCCATGTTATCAGCCAACACCTTCCTCAATCCTCATCAGTTACCTATGATGGTACCCAGGGGCGTAGCCAAGGGGGAGGCTTGGTTAGGCTTCAGCCTCTCCTCCTCCTTGACAAGAATATATTATATAGGTTAAGCTTAAGAGATATCATTATGATGGCAAATTACAAATGGTTAACAGCAAAAAAGGGGCAAAGAAATAAAAAATACTAGAAAGGTATCAAGCTCTCCGTTCGGTGTCCAAACAGTCTTGCTAGAAAGAACTTCTGGTGGAATCAGCACTTCATTTGTTAAAGCCAAAAAAGTAGAATACCCATTGAAACAGACATTGGGCAAATTCTACAAATGAAAAAAAAAGCTAATAATAAGGTAGGATTAAACTCCGCATGTATATTTATATATTTTTAGGATGTGCTTTCTATTACTGAGATAATTTCATAATTTCATTGTATTTATCTCTTTTTTACTTTATTTCTCTTCTATTCATACATGAATTTTAATTGAACAAAAGTAAAATATTGTATTTGTGATAATCTAGCTTGGCGCCTTAGCCCCACCTCGATTTTTTTTCTGGCTTCGCCACTGATGGTACCAACTCCATTAAGTCCATCGACAATTGGCTTCTACCGTCACCATAACATTCTACTTCACAATTCCAGCTTTGATGATTGTTGGGGGAGGTTCCTGCGCAAACTTAGGGCAACGGCACCCATTGGAAGATCTACTCCAAGCCAAGCCCGTAAGTCAATCCCGAAGGAGTCCGAGGCCAACCACACACGAGGTGTGTAAGACTGACCCCGGAGGGGTCTGGGGCCAACCCCATACGAGGTGCTCAATACCAACCCCAGAGAGGAACCGGGGCTGGCCCCGAGCAAGGTCCGGGGCCAACCTCGGACGGGGTCCAAAGCTAGCCGCGAACCAACCTTGGAATACCAGACGTGATAGGGCCCACGCGAGGCAAATGGCGTAGATACCCTTAGGAGTAAACTAGGCCACGAGGGCCGGAGCCCCGCCGCTAAAGCCTCGCTACCACACGCCACGCTGTTGTCCGCTGCTTCGTGATGGCCCTGAGCCTCGCCGCGTGCCTCGTGCCACCGTGAGCCTCCCCAGCTCACACCACTATTGCCATGTGCTCGTCAGACTCCACCACCGCCACATGCTCGCCAACGCGTGCTCGCTTGACGCCAATGCATCCTCATGCTTGTCGTTGTGTGCTCAGCGGGCAGTAAGCCGAAGCCTCGTTGCTGCATGCCACACTGTCGTCCACCCCACCATGCTCTGTCAGCCTCGAGCCTCGCCGCAAGCCTCGCCAGTTCACGACATCACCATCGCATGCTTGTCGGACTCCACCGCCACCACACGCTCGCCAATGCGTGCTCGCCAAATGCCGCTGCATCCACGTGCTCATCGGCACGTCCTCAGTGGGTAGCAAGATGGGCGACTTGTGGCGAGGCACGACCATGGTGGGGTGCGGCGTGGCGTAGCAGGCGGAGGCTCGGCGGGGGGCACATGGCATGGTGAGCAGGCATGGTGAGGCTCGTGGTGGCGGGAGGCCATACGACGAGGTACAAGGGGATGGAGAAGATGAGAATAGAGAAGAGGAGAGATAGATTGCTTTGAGATTGGTGCTAGCCAGGTGTCACGATCTAAGATAAGGCTTTTAAAGAGATGGTTTAGGGCCCAACCCCATAGAATATCCTTTCCGCCGTTGTAGGGAATCGCATCTTTGCCTTTGCATTTTATTTAGTTTTATTTACTGTTTTTAGTTTATTTACAATTCTGAATTTTATTTCGTTAATCATGACGACTCAAGTTCATGTTTGTCATCTCAAGCCTGTGTTCTTTTTTACTTGACATTTTTTATTTTTGATGATCTTTGAGATACAACTTTGACTGCTATTTGTATAACTTCACACTAAGATATGTTAATAAAATTATAATATTATAAAAATATTTTTAACTGTAAATCTAATGATATAATTTTTGTATAGCCAATCTAGATAGTTTTAAATATATTTATGATGAAATTTTAGAAAATTTGATGGCATAGAATCTAGAAAGTTAAGTAAAAAAGAATGATGGAAGTAATTACTTCGACAATATTGCATGTCCTACATCAAATAGGAAAATTTCATTGCCAGGAAAATTTGTTGCCGAGGGCAGCATGGTCATCTGAGCTAGAAGCACCCCGTCTGGCCTCCTCGGTTAAACATGTGGGAGTGTCTATACAATATTCGACTATTTTTTAAGATAAAAACAGTTAGATTTTGAGCCGTTAGATGGAGATCCAACGCCCTAGATCATTTTTTTGGAGGGGTGTCATTTTTTTGGAGGGGGGCTTGTGTGAGTGGATCCGTTGGATGGAGATCTAATGCTTCAGATCAATTAATCTGACTATTTTTGTCCTAAAAAACAGTCGAATGTTGTATAGACATACACTAAAAATGTTATAGAGCCCAAATAGCCAATGGCCGCATAGCTCGTCTGATCCTCCAAGATGGGGCGGCCACTCAGCCTCGCTCAATGGGTTTGCAGCTCTGTCTATCCATCACAGCCCACCTTGTGAAGGAATTGATGGCGTCCTAGCCCCCGGTTGTCTGCACCGCCCCTTCTAGGGACTAAAGAGCAGCCCGTTGTCCATGCTAGCGCCATTGAAGCCTCCATTGAAAGCACCTATTCAATCTACAACCACGACACAACCTCTTGTAGACCGGGCCATCGAAATGCAGATGATGCAGTGAGTAGCCCAACCTTCACACTCAACAATCAAGTTGATGCTGCTTTCAACACCTCAATGGCTGCATTGCTGCATCTCCAACCAACCATCAACGACCCCACGATCGCCAGCCCCGACGATACAACTAGGCTAGTCGATGATACTGCCGCACCACCATCCAGCTTCGACCTGCCAGCGCTCTTCCACCCACCACCACTAGAGGCCACAGCAAGCGAAGCCTCGCCAGCCATCGTGGCCAGGCTACCACATGTAGAGACAGCCTCTCAATCCCCAACAAGTAGCAATCTCTAGGCTCCAACACTTGAGGCTGTCAGTTCCGACACCCTAATCTCTAGCATTTTCAAGGCTCCGATGCCTCCCATTTTGCCACTGCCTTCGGCTCCAACAAAATAGAGCCAGTGTTCACCTGTGGCGCCTCGTCGTAGCATGCGTCTTGTGGTGAAGCGGCGCAGTGCTCCACTTCTGAGGCATGCGTAGGTAATTGTAGCCGGTAGGATGGGCATCTTAGAGGAGGAACAATCCATGATGGAGCAGACTCTAAACTCCTACTTGGTGATGTTCAATGGCCTGCTGCCGCTGGTGACCATCTTAGCACTCTCTACTTTGTTCCAGTTCAATTTCGATCGCACCTTGGAGATCAATAAAGCATTGGTCGAAGAAGGAGGGATGGCTCAGCTTGAAGCCCTATGCTTGCCAGCAGCATGATGCACTGGATTTGCAGTAGACCACTATTGCTTTTGTTTTGCCATGGGCTGGGAAATATACCCATGTAGCTTCTACATGTACCCTTCTATGCATCTTGCTTCTTGTCCACTATGCTCCTTTTGTATTACATGTTGTACCCTGCAGTGGACTACTCTTTTGTCTCCAAAACGGCTTTTGTTGTTCCCTTCTTCACCTGGGCATGTGATCATACACTTTGTATCATGTCGCGCTATTCCCTGCAGCTCCTGCTACTCAAACGAGCCCCTACTTCAGATGTGTTCCCCACAAATGCTTCGACTTGTCCAACTACCAACAAAGCTTGCTTCAATAGTGATTACTTCAAAAACCACTTCGCACACTCATGTAACCCAACGCCTTTCATTCACGGCTTCAGTGCTATCCTACACCATGCTTGGGTTTGATTGTTCAATCCTATTTTGGAATGTTCGGGGGCTCAATTCCACCACCCATCGAGCCGTAGTCCATGAATTTGTTAATGCCAATCCATGCCACATCGCTTGTCTTCAAGAGACAAAGCTCAGTTTCATACGTCAGACGCTCGCCACCTCCCTGGGAGGCACCAAGCTGCATGACTTCACTTTTCTACCGGCAAATAACACACGGGGAGGGATCCTAGTTCTATGGAACGCGAACAGGGTGGAAGTTTCCAACTACCACCGCCACGACTTCTCCATAATGGTAGATGTGAAAATTAAAGGATGTGCCATAGAGTTCATATTGACCCCGGTCTATGGCCCGTCAACGAATAGGGACAAAGGGAGGTTCTTAGCAGAATTACGAGGGTTAAAACCACCGAACGGCATAAAGCGGCTAATCTTGGGGGATTTCAATCTCATCTACAAGACTAGTGATAAAAATAATGGCAACCTCAACTGACATATTATGGATTAATTCTGAAATGCACTTGACAAATGTGAGTTGAAAGAAATCCACCTACAAAGCCGAAAATTCACCTAGAGCAACGAAAGGGAGAACCCAACACTAGTACGTTTAGATAGGCTATTCTGCAACACTTCTTTGGACACAACCTTTAGCAATCACACCTTACATGCTTTAGCCACATCCATCTCGGACAACTGCCCTCTTCTCCTTTCCAATACCTGCAGCACACGACCACTAAAGCACCTCCGATTCAAAAACTTTTGGACAAAGCTGCCGTGATTCTCTGAGGTCATCCAACATGCTTGGATGGAAACAACGTAGGCCTGAGATCCAATCCTTTACCTCAACAAAAAATTATAGAAGGTAGCAAAAAGGTTGAAGGAATGGGGGAAAACGACTCTCCCACATGCCAAGTTATAGCTCCTTACGGCCCAAGAGATAACCCTACGCCTTGAGATAGCTCAGGAAAGTAGCAGGCTTTTAGTGGAAGAAATTGAGCTTTGAACTCATCTAAAGTCTAGGATCCTAGGACTAGCCATCGTCAAAAGATCCAGGAAGAAGTAGGCGGCGCACATTAACTGGCTGAGAGAGTACAATGCAAACACAAGATTTATTTTACATTAGAATTAACTCGCGCAAACAAAATAATTTTATCTAGCATATTACAAAAGACTAAGGCATGGCCATCACACATGCTGATGAAGCGGAGGTGTTTCTACAACACTTTCATCACGCACTCGGCCACACCTCCCCCACAACCACAACCTGTAACTGGGACATCCTACAACTACCACAGCTGGATCTTCATACCGTTGTTCGGCCTCTCATAGAAGAAGAGGCATACACCATAGTTCTAGAGCTACCGCCTGACAAAGCTCCGGGACCTGATGGTTTTAACTAGAACTTTTATTGGTCATGTTGGGATATTATAAAATCTGATCTCATGACAGCACTACACAATTTTTTCCAACTGAGAACAAAACACCTGCCATACATAAACATGGCAAATGTGGTATTACTACCCAAAAAAAGAGGAGGTTCAAACTGCGGCAAACTATAGGCTGATCAGCCTCATTCACAGCTTCTCTAAAATTATTGCAAAAATCTTGGCCTTACGCCTTGCACCTTACATGAACCAGTTAATTTCCTCGAGCCAAAGTGCATTCATAAAAGGGAGGTGCACCTAGGACAACTTCCTTTACATCCAAAACCTGATGAAAAGATACCATCAGAATGACATGTCGTCTCTTCTCCTTAAACTCGACATAGCAAAAGCCTTTGACTTGATTCGATGGGACTATCTACTTAACCTACTTGAAAATGTGGGTTCTCACCCAAATGGCGCGATTGGGTGGCATGTCTCCTCGCTATCGCCTCCTCCATAGTCCTCCTCAATGGGGTCCTAGGAAAACAAATACAACATCGCAGAGGCCTACGACAAGACGACCCCACTATCGCCTTTCCTCTTCATCATTGCAGTAGACCTTCTATAAAAGATACTTGATGTTGTAACAAATCATGGGCTCCTGCAACCTCTGGATGGATGAGCGGCTATACTCAGAACCTCCTTGTATGCAGACGATGAAGCCATTTTCCTTGCACCCCAACAAGGTGATGTCCAAAACATGATTGCCATTTTACAGTCCTTCGGTAATACAACAGGGCAACATACTAATATGGAAAAGAGCTAGGTCGCACCAATAAGATGTCAACACATCAATCTAGAAGCCATACTATAGGACTTGCTAGCAAAGCGTGCATCCTTCCCCTTGAAATACCTAGGTCTGCCACTTTCACTAAAAAAACTTAGCTAAACTGATTTCCAGGTGCTAGAGGATAAGTACGCTAGTCATCTTGCTGGATGGTGTGGCAAAATGCTCACTCTAGTAGGTAGAAAAACTTTGATAAAACCAATCCTAATTACTCAATCAACCTACTTCCTAACAGCCATCAAGGCATCAAAGAATGTACCCAGACCCCTCAACAAGAGGGTACGAAGGTTCTTGTGCATGGGATCACAATACCTCTCAGGAGGTAATGCAAAGTTAACTAGAACAAAGCCTGTAGACCCACCAACTTAGGGGGCCTCAGTCTCCTAGACCTAAAACGCTTTTGCCCAGGCCTTGAGACTTAGGTTGTTGCGGTATGAATGGGCTACCAAAAGTAAACCTTGGTAAGGTATGGGGACATCATGTGACGAGCAAGATCGGGATATTTTTGCCGCAGTGAACACCGTAGTCATCGAGAATGGGAATAAAGCATCCTTCTGGAGTTCGGCCTAGGCACAGTGGAACCAACTAAAAGATATTGCACCGACTACCTACAATGCCTCCAGAAGAAAGAACCACACCCTACACGGGAGTCTTTCACACAACACATGGCTTCAAGACCTTTACTTCCCTAATGGCATGATGGTACAACACATACATGAGCTTGTTACCATATGGGGCATGACTTTTATGACAATCCTTCAGGAGGAACATGAGGATACCGTTGTTTGGAAGCTCACCCCAGATGGAATCTACCGTGCCGCATTGGCATACAAAGCTCAATTCCTAGGCGCGACGCAAACAACCATGGATAAATTAATTTGGAAGAATTGGGCACCATAGAAATGCAAAATCTTCACCTGGCTCATCATACAAAATAGAATTTGGACAGCTGATCGCCTCTCAAGGCGAGGATGGCCAAATCAACAACTATGCGCATTTTGCAGACACGCCACAGAGATGACAATCCACCGCCTAGCTGAATGCCGTTATTCCGCAAGAATCTGGATGGCCACATCATGTTGGACTGCTTGCGGTGCCTTGGACCTGATGAGCTGGCTGGCCACATCCTCGGTGCGATAATGGTGAGAGTCAATCATCCAGATGCCTAGAGTCCCACGAAAAGCACTGGTGACCCTTCTGATGCTAGTAACTTGGCAAATTTGGAACGAGCGAAATGCAATGATTTTTTTGTTCGACAGAGTCTGCCTCGGAGTCCCTTGTAGTGTGAGTCAAAGAGGAAGTCCATACTTGGGTCCTTGCGGGACCTAAGCGCTTAACGGAGCTACCGTTTATCCTGTAATTGTTCTCAGGGCCGTTGTGCGGCATCCACCCTCTCCATGAGAAGGGGTTCTTTGTAACTTAACCTGCTTTTCCACTCAATTAAAACAGGGCAGCTCTCCTGCCCACTTAAAAAAACTCTATGTTAATCGTTGAGATATTTTTTATGTGCCAATTTTCGCATTCCAACCATGCCCCTATATGTAATTTTTTATAGCAACCTGCTGAAACTCTATTGGTACAAAGAAATGCATGTTCCACAAAGAAAAGGCTCCTTTTCTTAGCATAAAATATTTGCAAGCTAGCATGGCCTTTCATCAAAAAAGACGACCAGTGACATCAACTGAAGAAACTGCTATAGAATTTACGACTACGAACACAACCACATTGAAGGCATAAACGACGACGAACGGAAACTGCCGACTGATGCGCCTCTTCACACGCCGCTGTTTCTCAAAGCAACTGCCTAACAGAAACCGCACAACACCTACAAGCGATCCAGGCATTGCAAGGCTTATAAGCAGCACATTCAAGATGTACAGCCCGTAGTACATCACTTGAGACAATGCAAACTTCATAGGTTTCTTCCCACTCATGACTGCGTCTATAGCTGCGAAGAAGCCTAGCATCATGCTGTTCAGTGACAGCCAAAGGAAGTGCATTGAGATCATGAAACCCAGCCATGAGCGGTGAGACCGCGAAGCTCTCCCATAGATCAGCAGTATTGTTGCCATCACAGAAGTGGTCACGGCAACGGTGTCCAGCACCAGGAAGGTATTGAACATTCGATCCCCACTCAGATTTGCCTTTCCATCAGATCCGTATGACCCAGGCACGTTGAACGCTGCCGAGAAGGCGACCGTCGCCACGAGTGTGGAAACAATTGCGAGATTTTTCGATGTGGTCTCTCGCCATTTCATGATGTCATGACCATTCCATTTCTCTATATGGTCTTGCCTCTGTGGCCTGAATTGTGCTCCATAGACAAAAAGCTTCACCACTAACCTTACCTGCAGGTTGGCAAAATGTGTCATATACTTCGCCATATGAAATGACTGCAAAATTAGCTATGGTGGATTAAGGATAAAAGCTGGAGAGGTTAATTACCATTGAAAAGAAACCTGTTGAATTCTCCACGAGGTCAGATGGGGTTTGGCCTGCATTGTTCATTATGTGGGCTTGCACTTTTCCACTTGATAAGAGCTTAGAAATAGCACTGTATTCCCCTGCAGCCACAGCCAAATGCAGTGGTGTATTCCCCTCCTTGTCCTGTGTGTTCAAAAGATGTTCTAGCATCCGGTGTTTTGCAACGTATGAGACAACGGAAGAGCGGTCTTTCATAGCTGCAGCATGCACAAAGCTTCTACCATGGTTATCACGAATGTCTGCAGAAGCAGGATAGAATTCTAGCAACAAGCGGACCGCAGCTGTGTGACCCATCAGTGCTGCGGCATGCAAAGCTGAGAGGCCATCGCTGTCCTGCAGGTATGGAGTGCTGGGTGGTGCGTAAGTTAAGATTGCTTGGATGATAGAACAGTCGCCGTCAGATGAAGCAAAATGCAGTGGGCTGCTCTTGTTTACGTCAAGGTTTGTGGCAAGTGCTGGCCTCCATCGCAGTACCAAAGAAACCATTTCTGGAAATAATGGAATGTTTCATAATAATGTTTGTGTGCTTGGAGGCTGGAGCACATAGCTGAACAGTTGTAAAAGGGCAAGGAAAAAAATCCATAATGTTATCGACCTGTGGAGAGTCCGATAGATATAGACACTTTATCTAAACTAGTCCTACGAGATCTATTAACGTAGTTTAGTTTTATATTGCTTATTTTATTTGTCTTGTATATGTAAGTTTTGTTTTTTCTGGGCTTTTTAGCTAGCTTTTAGTTTTAACTTCTATCAGTCGGTATTATTCATTAGACATACTAAAATAACAGAATATGGAAGGTGCAGTTTCTTTGCATTGCTGTGTCTTTACATTTTGAATATCTAAGTTGACCCGCGTTGTACTTATCTCTATTTTTTTAATTTACCTCGTCCTGCCTACTCCCCGTGTCACATGGAAATTGGTTATACTTCTGCTAATTGTCCATTCATCAACGTGTGTACGTGTCCACATCAGTTTCGTTCCTCCAATTTGAACGCAGATTCCGGCTGGTTAGTTCGGTCAACTTGGCTGGTCGAATTAAGAACATAAAAAAAAAGAGTCCATGCGAGACCACCAGCTATCCGCTACATACTAAAAAAATTGATCGCAAGTCTCGATTTCCCTTTGAGCTAGTGAGCCACGTATTCCATAAATATTTTAGTCAGGACAATTTGCACTTAAGCGGATGGCCATGATTTGTCCATTTTTCAATAAATTGGCCAAAACTTGGTTGTCATTGAAAATCTCACTGCCACAAACTTCATTTGCTGTGACAGCCTTGCATATTTGGTGACGGTGAGAACATAACCGTCGGAAACAGGTGATTTGAGACAGTCTTTCAGTGATGGCCGAGGGTTTTTCTTCTTTTTCGAGGGAGGGAGGACAATTGGTTAATGTAGTTATCTTAAAGCTTGCAACCTATAAGTCACTGGTTCAAATTTCAGATAATTAAAGTGGAAAATTTATATAAATAATCCATTCAATTTGTGGTTAGTAGAAATCAAACATTGATCATCTGCTAAAGAGATAATTAAGGTACCACAGGTTGACACAAAAAGTTGAATTGCTCGTAAATCTGTGTGTATCCCGGTAGATATAAAGAAAAGTGACCGAACATACAGTCAAAAAACTAACCTGAACTTTGGAGAACAGCAGCGTGCAAAGCATTCTGTGATTTTGGTCCGGCAGCTGATGCATCCCTGTACCCTACTATCGCTCTTACGGACCGCACCGACCCGCTCATCACTGCCAAGTAGAGCGGCGATACACCTGCGCCGTTCAGCTCGGACGACAGCTCCGGCGCCAGCTTCATAAGCCTCTCCACCGCCGCACCATGGCCGTGCCTCGCGGCCAGGTGCAGCGCCGTGTCTCCGGCCTCGTTCCTGCCGCAGAGGATCCCGTGGAGCCTGTCCTCTTCCACGTTAGCTCGTGCCAGCCGGACGATGTCTTCGACCGCGTCGGCGTGCCCTGCCCTCGCCGCGCTGTGCAGCGGCGTGTCCAGCGCCGAGTTCACCATGGAGAGGAGGCTGCTGTCCTGGCGGCAGAGCTCAGCGATGAGGCCACCGTGCCCCTGGCCGGCGGCGATGTTGAGAAGCGTGCTTCCCTCTGCAGTCACCTCGTGAGTGTTACAGGGTCCATGGTGATTAGCTGAAAAAAAATGTATTTCGCTTTCGTCATTCAAGATTTGCACGTAGATTCATAAGCACGAAAGTATAGGATTAGCTTTAGCAGATCACCGAAGACTTCTATTCTATACGCCACCCCAAAATTCGCCGCCTACCCCTCCCCTCCACCTCCCCCACCAACTCTTCCCCTCCTCTCCTCCGATATGGATTGTCGGTGCAGAAATTTTATCCATGAACTTATTATTTCTGTTGCATCGACATATACAGGGTTACAGACCGGGTAGGGTTGCAAAAGAAACACATATGCTTTCACTGTTTTATCCTGAGTCCTGAGTACTCCAATTACTCAAGGAAAACTTTATTGGAAAATTTTTTCGTTCCCATGGTATATCTGAAATTCAGAAATTTCAAACAAAATCTCGAAAAGTTCATTCAAAATTTTAAAATCTGATTTTTGAGTAGAAATGGACAAACAAAGAAATTAGTGTTGGTTTTGTGGTTTGAACTCAAGACCTAGTGCTCACCACCCATCGTTCTACCACTAGACTAGTTAAATACTTCTTATCTTGTATAAAACTCTACATTTAGAACAGAAATTCAGTGGTTTTTTAATTTTTCGGTCCCTGCCGAGAAAACCGAAATTCAGCGAAATTCGACAGAAATTGTTTTCTGTGAGCCAGACTACTCGCTACAAAACTGCAAAAGCATACCATTTGCTTGCGCTGCCGGGGTTGCTCGGCTGTTCGCTGCTGCCACAGACGCGTCGCGACTTCCTGTCAGGAGCCCGGTGACCTCCAGCGTGTGCCCTTGAAACGCTGCAATGTACAGTTTAGAGCACATGAACAGGCGTTCTGGGACCTCATCCTTACAGCCAGCAGGTGTAAGCTCCATTGGTGTTCATTTTGTTTAAGTGGGCAAATCCCTGTCGCTATTTATACAGGAGAAGAGATGAGACCTCTCCTGGATTCGAATGCATTATTAGTGTCTTCTCGGTCAGAGGAGTTGATTCATCAGACCATTTGTATTATAACACATCCTCTGTTCAATAGGGTGTATAGATAATAAATGGCACAGGATCAGAACAAAATACTAAAACTGTTCATGTATCAATATTTTTTTTCTCAATTTTAGTCCCCTAACACATATTTTCACAAAAATAGCCTTCTCTCTGAGTTCGGAAGCGGCAGGGTGTCGCCTACCGCGCCAGGTTGCTTGGTAGGAGGCCACCTGTGCGGCAGGCCCGGCCAGTGCAGTAGCCACATGTGTGGCGTGGTAGGTGGGGTGGCTGTCTCGTGTTGTCAAATTACTGAAAAAATGGTACGTACTATCTACAGGCTATGAAAAACCAACACGTGTTGTCAAATCACTGGGAAAGCCGGTGCGTGTTATTTATTCACTGCGAAAAGCTGGTACATGTTGTAAATCATTAGAAAAACTAATGCATGCTGTCCACAAACTGTGAAAAGCTGGTATATTTTGTTAAATCACTGGGAAACTAGTGCGTACTATCCGCTAACTGTAAAAAGCTAGTATGTGTTGTTAAATCAGTGGAAAAGTCGGTGGATGCTATCCATAGGCTGAGAAAAGCTGGTACGTATTGTCAAATCATTGAAAAGCTAGTGCGTGATATCAACTGACAGCGAAAGGATGGTACATGTTATCCAATCACTGGGAAATCCGATGTGTCCTGTCCACAAGCTGTGAAAAGCTGGTACGTGTTGTCAAATCACTGAGAAATCCGATGCATGCTGCCTACTTATTGCGAAAAGTTGGTACATGTTATCAAATCATTGAGAAAAGCTGATGCATACTGTTCACTCAGTGATATCTCAAGAAAGGATTTCAAAAACTAGGCAAATAAGAAAAAAAAACAAAAAATAAACCATAAAACTTAAGATGGGTACATAACATTTATAATATTTTGGTCAAGTTGCCCATGGCACCTAGGGCGTGGCCTGTCATGTGGATACAATACATTACATATTACACGTCTACTATTTAGTATATGGGTAGGTGCTTGCAAACAAAAACCTACTCCTAGCGAGAGTCACCGAGTGAACTGGAGTGAGAGCAAGAGCGACTGTAGCTAGCTGAGCTAGAGCAGGAACGAGAGTGACTATGACCTCAGCTGGTTTCTCTAATGTTGATGATGATCAGCACACATGCTCTTACATGCGGTGCTCCTCAAGCGCAGCCCTCCGGTGAGTGGCTGAGTTATAGCGTGGTTGGTAGGGATGATGGGGGTCTAGCGGCTATTGGAGAATGCACCGCTGCCACTACTGCAGTCCGCTCAAGCTCCGTGACTATGGCATCCCTCTCATGCTCCACTACAGCCAGGGCCTTTTCACACTTGGTGAACTGAGCACGGAGAGTCTCGTCTGGCAATAGCTAGTGGAGGGGAGCTGACGAAGGTTCGAGATCTCCTCTAGAGCCTCAATATTGGTGGATTCCATAGCTCGGATGAGTTAGACCTAGTGGGTTAGGAGCGGGTCATCCTCAAAACGGGGGACGAATGTGTTGTTATAGCGTGCTCCTTCTTGGAGGAATGGATAGTAGCGAAACAGGGAGATCAGCATGGTGGCCTCGTGGATATCGCACAAGCGAGTACAAGGCAGGCGGGTGGTGTTCTGAAGGGTGTTGGTATAAGTGCTCCTCAGGTGCTCCACGCAGAAGATGCGGGAGGTGTACACGCCTTCTCTTGTATATAGGAAGACTTCCATCATCCAAACCTCCCTATCTCCTTCCTGGGTGATCCATCCACTAAGATGGGATGGTGGCAGTAACGTAGATGCTGCATTAGTTTACACAGTATGTCGGCAAACTCTTTTTCGTCCTCCTCATGGATGAAGTAGTCCCATTGCCCAATGCCGCTGATCTAACCATCTATAGTTGAACAGGAAGATATTAATAACAGTTTAAAGAAATAACAAAGGGAGGTGAGTCAACAACTAAGAGTGGTTAGTAAAGGCAGTGGTATGCTATATTTTTAGTGAAGCTTTTACTTTTTAGTTTACGAAAGACTAGTTCCTTAGATAATGACCATTCTGTAATCGCAAAAGAGCGATAAATATATACGTGCACACATTCATAAAAATATTTTAGCTATTTTTACAGCCCCATATTTCAGCAGCTATTTACAATAAATAAATATGGCTACTTACAGATATACATCCGTCAACACATGGCAACCTAGCGCATTCCACATTATAAAACCATATTTACGCTAATGAGATGCTAATGGTATATTAAGCATGTTGCTCACATGCAAATAAAGCATACCTTTTTTGAAGGTATTCCCCCTCCTATGATGCTTCCAACTACGAAGGATCGTAAATCACAGCTGCACTCTTTCTTGGCAGGAAATCTCTCTTTTCTTTCCTTTCCCTCCCTCGTCGCACTCTCGCTTGGCAGGAAGGTAGCACACTCTCACCAATTCACATTTTATACACTTGCGTGAGAAGGCAGCACAATTAATGTGTGAATAAAATGAAAATCTAACATCACATCGCGTCATGTAATTACCCACGCGATTCCCTTGCAGCCAAAGCAAACTCCACGTGCATGATTCCTCAACCCCTGCCTACGCGCTGCCCACGCATGATTCCCAATCGCCTACCTAGTGCGCCCACGTGCGGCTGCTTGTGCGAAGCCCGGCCTGTTGTTGAGCATCGTCAGCTTAGTAGCGCCTAGGGCCGCCTCCCCTGCCACGCCGTGCAAATGAGTTTAAGTTTGGGAGGTGAATGGTTAGTTCACTGGTGGTTTATTATATCGATGGTTAGTTCATGGGTGGTTCATTGGGTGAATGGTCAGTTTACTTGTGGTTTATACATTTTTTTTATGTAATTACTTGATTTCAAAACTCACTCTCAATTTATTTATTGTATTTACTCTAAAATGATGTTTTTTGCAAAGTAACCACTCAGCCATTATTCATTAACCCTTGCATAATTATATTGTACCTTGTTACAAACGACTTGGTGAGTACGCTATATACTCACGGCTATATTCATATTTGCTCAGTTGTTGAAGAAGAGTCATAATATGCAGAGGTACTTAAAGGAGGATTTTTTTTATGACCTCACGGTGTAGGATTTCGCTTTCTAGTCAATTGCTTTTGGCATGTCATGTGGCTACTACACTTATCGTTGTTTTTTGCTGCTAGTTTTTGTTGGAGCCTTTCAAACTACTAAATTGTAAGCTTAATCATAAAGTTGCAACTCTGATAAATAATAATATTTGAGTTTTCTTAGTTAATCGTGGTCATGGTTGATATTTCATCTATGTTTCCACTGTGTGCACTGGAGTAATTCTAGACTAGTGCAGGATACACAAAGAGTCCGAATTTGCATATTCAGGTCTCGACATGATAATGAAAAGTTAATGCAAAATAAAAAGTTAGTGAATATGAAAGATTTAATGGATAATGGTCAATAAATGAAATATGGTCTTGTGTATGTTAATGTTTACTATTTTACTATGTATTTGCTTAGTTTTTAGATTCACCCTTCCTTTATTGATGTTTTAGATAAACCCGGTGACGGCATGGATCAGGAGGGAGTAGTACTTTTGCGCTATATCGAATAATAATGATCTAGAACCATCACATCTACTTTTCTTAATTTTACCTCAGTAAAGTAGCTTGCAAATTTGGATTATAATCAATAGAACCCTCGTAAATTGATGATTAAATATAGGAAGCCTTTATAGTAATGTATGTTTCCACAGCAATGTTCTATTTGCATGTTTAAGTATGCCCTTGGATGCATAGGTTCGAATGTTCTCAAATGCGAGGTCCCGAGTATTTTTGAGCGTGTGATCCCAAGTTTATGCATGAATTTCTTGTTCACGTTTGTAAAATGTTGCAACCATCACTTGGTTAGTTTTTCTATTGGAGTGTACGTGGCGAGGTATTGCAAGGATTGTAAGTAATGATGGTTGAAATTAAGAGTAAAAGTTATGGTAGTACCATTCTGAGCCTAGGGTTGAGCTGGGGTGTTATATTGTCGTTGAGTTTTATGAATTTTTGTTGTATTAGATTGAATAGTTGGAGTTGATTGGTTAAGATTATTCATTTTAAGTGAGATCTAATGAAGACTTCCTACCATAAGTCCTGGTGCTAGTCCTTCCTTAAGTTTAATGACAAGCCATATATTTTACTTAAAAAAGAATTGACATTCATGCCTTGGTTGATGAAGCCGTGGAATGAGTTGCATGGGTCATTAGTTTCGGAATGTGATGCCCAATGAGGCCTGCGAGGCTGCGATTGGCTGGGCCACCCTTCCACCGTTTGTTCTAGGTGGGCCTGCCCTCGACATCACACTATCTTTCCGCTTCCTCTTGGAACCGCCGTCTCCGCTTAGCCAGCGGTGGAGCGCCCGGCCGCCCGCTGATCAATGCCCAGCATGCTGCGGAAGCCGCAGTTCTGCAGTCTGTCCCAGCCGCGGGCTGCCCGACCAAGAAGCGGGGCCCGCCAGGTCGGACTTGATATCTAGGAACTAGCCCGATGACGACGGCGGCGGCGCACGAGTTGGAGATGGACGAGCCAGATACCGAAGCCGGTGGCGCCGCCCGTTGCGGAAAAAAGCATGATGCTGTGCGCCGCCACCGAGACCAACGGTCCAACGCAGCCTATCTTGCCGCTGCCGCCACCAGCACCCGCCTCGCGTCGGCCGGTGCCTAAGGTCAGTAGTACTCTCCTGCACGACATTATGTGTAACCAAAAGAATGTGAACAAGATAAACAGTGAGAAAATCCGAATAGAATCGGATTCTTCATTCCTGGATTTACGGGGGCGTTTGGTTTAGCTAATCTCAGTTCATAGTCAAGTTGGTGGGATTAGGAAAAGATTGGGGATTCTTGCTCAAACAAAAGAAAAATAATGATTGCGGATGGGAATATATCCTCCCAATTGCCACCGTTTCAATCCTTGGGGAGAAAGGGTGTTAGGGCCCACGACCACCTTGAAGCGATGACGTCTGTTGGAGAGTCTACCTCAAGCCAAGTTAACCCTGGACAAGCTTACATTGACCGATCTCAGGAGGCGTCCGGGGTCTACCCAGGTGAGGTGCGCAAGATCAGCCCTGAAGTCATCTGGGGTGACCCCTGGCGAGGGCATAAGACTGGCTCCGGAGGCGTCTAGGGCCGACCTCGGTTGGAGTACATAAGGCTGGCCCTAGAGGCGTCTGTGGCTGACTCCGGGCGAGGTGCGTAAGACCGGTCTCAGAGGCGTCCGAGGCCGATCCTGGGCGGAGTACGTGAGGCCGATCCCAGGAGGGTCTGAGGACAACCCTGGGGTCTTAGACGCGGGAGGCCCGCACAGAGCAATTGACCAAAATGCCCTCAAAAGTCCAAACCTTAAGGGCAAAGTTGCAACTACACTAGCCTTCCCCTCTCTCCCTATAAATAGGGCCCTTTGTAATGGGAGAGGGGATGCCATTTGTAACCCTAGAATAGTCATATTGAATACACTTGGTGGTTGTGGGCTTCTTCTTGAGTCTCTTCGAACCCGCGGTGGTCTTCGTATCCGACTAGGGGTACTTTTAAGTTTACTGTCCAGAGTTGTACCAACGACAAAGGGTAATAGTGGTGGGATCTGAGAGTTGGCGAAGTTACCACTGGTCTGGGGCACCACCAGCCGTCGCTCACTAAGAGAGATAATTTACTTGAATTTGTTATTATTCTCTACAATTTACATGGTTTAATACTATGCGAAGCTAGCCTTTGTCCCGGAGAAGACTGAAGAAAGAACAATTTATGAGCACTTCAGAGTTCACTTCGCAGGCTAGTTGTTAAGAAGGATTAAGTCTAATGGCCCAGCCCATCTTGTTGGCTCTCAATTCGAGTGGACTTTATATGGATAATATTTGTCTTGTTTTTTTGTTAAGCGACAAGCCTGCTTTCATCATCAAAGTAATATGGTAACTACTATACGTGTAGGTATGAAAGTCAACTGCTTTGGTTTAATTTTTCCAATTAAAAAATAGTTACAGATCGAAGCACCTACTGCCCTGGTGCTGTCCAGTCCAGTTCTATCGGTATAATTGACTACAAAAGTCCATCATAGCCGACTAAATTTTGATAGATTTATATCACAATATCTATCTTATGCTCCTATTCTATAACTCTTCTACATCATTTCAATCGAACCAAATCCAAACGAGCCATTGAATTTGTTTCCTCCAAAGTTTTAATTAAACTACAGCGGTCCCATATATTATAGGAGAGCACTATCTTTGTTTAATTTATACTATCCAATTGTGCAACTAGTGTGTCAAGATAATCGTAAGACAAGTCACATGTCACACTTGTTTACTTGGCCCAGTCAATGGCTTCCTTGTTCTTTATCTCATTTTTATAACCATTAGATTTTCGTTTTCAACGTACTATGGTGTGTGTGACTATGTTAGGAAACATTCTGTCCCCTATTTCAACATGTCCTTTTCTCTATGTTAGTACCAAACAAGTCTAGGATCACAAACAAGATTATTAAGTCGTAAAGTCGAGTCGAGTCGCCATAGGACAACTTCTCAACTTGGTCGATTAGTCCCCACACAAGTGTCATAGTCTACCGCCGCCGCCATCAACCCAAACCCTAATCCTGGCTGCGCCCAGCCTTTTGTTAATCGGGCTCTGCCCAGTAGTTTCAGATACGGCTTAGCCGTTTAGATTGGCAAGGATTGCTTTAGGAGTCCGTATTGGCCTTAAGCCGGACTCTTCCTTTCTTATATATAGCTATGTAATCAAAACATTGAGGACAACAAGAAATAAGAATTAAGTCTTTTGCCTCACCTCTTCTCTTCCACGGCTTCCTGCTGGCTACCCACGGTCAGGGACGAACTGGCCGGCGTCAGGGCCAAGTTCCCCCGACAGTATCCCACCGATACGCCCTGAGATCGAAGGATCCTAACAACTTGGTATCAGATATGCTTGGTTCGGATTCCGGAGAAGAGGCGAACTCGGTGACTGCGATGTTCAAGGCCCTCCAAGATCAGATGGCGAGCATTGTGCAGCAAAACACGGTGATGAAGACCCAGATCGCCGACTTAACCTGGCAAAGCATCGCCACAAGTACCAAACTAGCCGCACTGGAATCCGAGGGCGTCCTCTCCTTCTCAACGCCTGGTTTGTTGCCAATCCCATCGGCGGCAATCTCCTCAGCGTCAATCAACTCAGTTTCCGCCGCTTTCCCAGGAGACCCCTTCACCGGGGTTTACACAGCGCCCGCCTCGTCCCCAGAGGGCTCGGCTATCCACTCAATGCTTCGCCCACCGCCATCCATGCCAAGATTCTTCCCGCAACCATCCCTGCCACCGCAAGCAGTACTGCCGCCTCGATTCCAGATAGCACCACATCCCTCTGCGAGCGCGCCGCGGTACCACAAACTCGAATTCCCTACCTATGATGGTTCCGACGATCCATTGTCCTGGCTGAACCGGTGTGACCAATTCTTTCGAGGCCAGCGGACGGAGGAAGGCGACAAGGTCTGGCTCGCATCTTACCATCTCACGGGGATTGCTCAGCAGTGGTATTTCCAATTGGAGCGCGACGACGGCCAACCAACGTGGGATCAATTCAAGGAACTCTGTCACATGAGGTTTGGTCCACCAATCTGGAGCAACCCATTGGGGGAACTGACTCGGCTTCACCAAACTGGAACCGTCAGCGATTACCAGATCAAGTTCCTAGCACTCCTTTGCCGTGCGGACCGCTTATTGCCCATGCAGCAGGTCCAGATCTTTACTACTGGTCTCCTGGAGCCACTCTGGACAGATGTTGAACTACAACAGCCGGCCAATCTCCAAGTAGCAATGAGTCTTGCCCGAGCATATGAACGCCGTGCGCAAACAACCGCAGGCGACACTACACACCATCTCCCAGGGCGCTCTTTCCATCGGCCATCAACACCAGCTCCGGTACCAGGACAATCCCAGGATCGACCGCCGCAAGCTACTGCGCTGGGGCCTCGGCCAGCGAAGCCTTTTCGGCGACTTACATCAACTGAGTTGGCCGACCGCCGCTCCAAGGGACTATGCTACAATTGCGACGACAAGTTTCAGCCCGGCCACCGTTGTAAGCAACCTTTTCTCACTTATATTGACATGAATCAGGACGGCGAGTCCGGCGATGATACGGGAGGACTACACGCCCTGTACCTGGAGGAAACATCTCCGGAGATATCTCTACATGCAGTCACGGGTGCAGCTAATGGAGGCACCATGCAGCTGGCAATTACCATTGGCACACACCACTTCGTCGCGCTCGTCGATTCCGGGTCTACACACAACTTCATCAGCGCTTGGGTTGTCCAAGCCACTGAGTTGCGCCTGCTCGGCTGCCACGGCCTGCGTGTCAAAATCGCCAATGGAGAACAATTGGATTGTGCCAGAGTCTGTCATCACTTGACGCTCTTAGTCCACCAGACACCGTTTACTATAACAGCATATGCAATTTCGTTGGAGGGATTTGACATTGTTCTGGGGGTCCATTGACTGAAAACTTTGGGACCAATCCGTTGGGACTTTGACGATCTGTCGATGATGTTCTGGCTTAACGGCACAAGAATTCAATGGCATGGACTTTCCAAGGATCGGCCAATGCAAGCTTTGGTGCACACAGGTACTGACCAGCTTCAACCTTTTCTGGAAGAGTTCGCATATCTCTTTGCAGAACCATCCGGATTACCTCCAGCTCGGCCTCAAGATCACCGCATTCGCCTTCTCCCGGGGGCAGCTCCCGTATCTGTTCGACCATACCGGTACCCTCATCACCAAAAGGATGAATTGGAGCGCCAATGCGCCGATATGCTCACGCGCGGCATAATTCGCCACAGCCACTCCTGTTTCTCCTCGCCAGTCCTGTTGGTCAAAAAACAGGATCATACGTGGCGATTTTGTGTCGATTATCGCGCCCTCAATGACTTGACCATTAAAGACAAATTCCCAATTCCAGTGGTCGATGAGCTCTTGGATGAACTGCGGGGCGCCCGGTTTTTTACCAAGCTGGACCTTCGGTCGGGGTATCACCAAGTCCGCATGCACCCAGATGATATCTTTAAAACAGCTTTTCGGATGCATGAAGGTCTCTTTGAGTTGTTGGTTATGAGATTTGGATTGACTAACGCACCGGCCACATTTCAAGCCCTGATGCAGGCTATTCTCCGTCCTTACGAAGCTTCGTTTTGGTCTTCTTCGATGATATATTAATCTATAGCACATCTTGGCCGGAACATCTGCAACACATCCGCATGGTTTTTTCCCTCCTGCGCCAACATGAGCTATTTCTCAAACAATCCAAGTGTTCCTTTGGCCTCTCTGCAGTTTCTTATTTAGGCCATGTTATTTCAGAAGGTGGTGTGGCTATGGATCCCTCTAAGGTACAGGCTATTGTTGATTGGCCACAACCGAAAACAGTCAAGGCACTACGGGGATTCTTAGGCCTAGCGGGCTATTATCGCAAATTTATCCGCGATTTCGGGAAAATTGCAGCTCCCCTTGTGACGACCCGCATTATTACCGTGGGATAATAACGCTAGTCAACGGATTATTATTCGTTTTAGCCGATAAAACATCGCTCTAACGAATAATAAGCCTATCAGAGTGTTTTGCAGCAGAACAATAATTAGAGACAACATAATATTACAAGAATATCGCCACGCAGGGCTACAGTTTATTACAACGCCTCAAGGGCTTAAATAATACAATCTTTAAACAAAATATTGTAACTACTTCCTATTCGATAACGACCACACGGAGTGTCCACCCACCTTGTACCCACTGTAATCCGAGTCTACAGTATGCCATGCAGGTAGCTTCCTCCTGATCTTAGCCATTCCTTGAATTGACATGCTCCTAAGCAAAGGGGGAGATAATAGCAAGGGTGAGTACAGAAGTACTCAGCAAGCGTTATTAGCAAAATGCACAGAATGCTCCTCATTACACTTCTAGGAATATCAATTCATATTCTCAATCTCTGGCTCATTTCTGATACTCTTTTTCATTCTCAATTTCCTTTCCATGACTTCTATAAAATAAGGTTTGTTGGTTTGGACAAAATTCCAATTTATGAATTTAGAAAACTACTGAACATACGCATGAACAGCAAAAACCCCCCATAAGTTTCCGTAATTCTCCTTTCCCGGAGACGGGCATGAATTCATGATTTGGATAGCATTGCGCAAGCTTGTATCACTTTACCCATCACCACTCTGATCCTGTTGGCTTCCCGGAACTCCGCAATTCCTTAGATGCGGCGCCCAGATCAGAGTACACTACGTTGGCATCTACCTCAGTAATTATATCTCCACCCAGTTACTCATAAGCGGCAGCCTGGAGCGGTGTAAAACCCTCACTCCTGTCCGCCTGTAACCCGCCTGTGGACTTATCCAAGCTTCAAGCTTGAGGACGAGCTTCTTCGCGAGGAGGGGAGAGATGTCATAGTCTACCGCCGCCGCCATCAACCCAAACCCTAATCCTGGCTGCGCCCAGCCTTTTGTTAATCGGGCTCTGCCCAGTAGTTTCAGATACGGCTTAGCCGTTTAGATTGGCAAGGATTGCTTTAGGAGTCCGTATTGGCCTTAAGCCGGACTCTTCCTTTCTTATATATAGCTATGCAATCAAAACATTGAGGACAACAAGAAATAAGA
Source organism: Dendrocalamus latiflorus (assembly GCA_017311315.1). Taxonomy (NCBI): domain Eukaryota; kingdom Viridiplantae; phylum Streptophyta; class Magnoliopsida; order Poales; family Poaceae; genus Dendrocalamus; species Dendrocalamus latiflorus. The sequence goes on along the minus strand of CM029616.1, from coordinate 11,363,930 downwards.
ATTAAGTCTTTTGCCTCACCTCTTCTCTTCCACGGCCTCCTGCTGGCTACCCACGGTCAGGGACGAACTGGTCGGCGTCAGGGCCAAGTTCCCCCGGCAGTATCCCACCGATACGCCCTGAGATCGAAGGATCCTAACACAAGGAAGTATGTTAACAAGGCATGCCAGTGTGAACATCTGCTCTATTGGCTCCATGTTGTGAAATAAGAGGCAAATGTCACCCTCTTCAAACAGATCAGATCACAGAGACAGAAATTTGACCTTTCTGCAAGAGAAGTTCACGTCGATGTGATGGCTGCAAACTGACTGATAAAATCAACAATTTGGGGTAGTCATCCATATTGTAAAATAAATTTTCAACCTGTAGACAATGTTTTTTGGGTAAAAACACTGTACATATTTAAGTAATACAACACTAGTACTCTATGCAAACAGAACACAAGATGAGTTCGTTTAATCGCAGCACAGGGCTTTGGCTCATTCTCCATTACTCCATCTCTCTAAGAAACTCTGACAGCAAAAACATGATAATACTCATTAACAAACAACTCTAGAATCGAGCAAAAAAATTTGAAGTTGTTCATGGACTGACCTGTAGCCGTGCAGTTGGCCTTCTGTTATTGTTGTCACAGTAACATGGCCAACATAAGTCATACTGGCCAAAGCCTCCCCTCTGAATTTCATGGATTTTATGGTCTGTAGATCTGCATATGCAGACAACTTTGAGTTAGTATGCCTTTCACACAATATTGGCAAATCCTCAGTCAGCACAGCAGGGGAGGAAGGAGAGGAGCAGAGCAGGGGAGGAAGGAGAGAGGGGGGAGGCTGCACTAATCGGCGATGGGCTGGTTCTCTGTGGAGGCGGCGGCGGCCACTAGAGACGGAGGCGGCAGGAGAGGCCACTGGCAGGGTAGGCGTCGGCAGAGGCCACTGGCAGGGTAGGCGTCGGCGGAGGCTACTAACGGCAGAGGCAGCGGCCGGCTGCTACTAAGGCTCGGCTTGCGGGTGGTGGCTCGCACTTGCGGCGGTGGCGCGGAGGACGGGAGGAGAGATGACTCGATCTGCTAGCTAGGGTTTGTTGAGGAACCGTTGCTGGCGACCAGTCCGATCGATTCCTCTGCTTAGAACAAATCGAATCAATCACAGAAGACAGAATAATAGATTGAACACATAGAGAGAGGTAGGGAGAACTCCTGGTTTTTCTTTATTAATTTCTGATTGCATATGTACAAAATATGCCGGTACGGTTCCCTATTTATAGTCTCCAGTGAGGTGCCCACCATGGGCCAGGTCTGCCGGCCTAGGCCCATGTTTCCTAACAGGGTTAACACTCCAGCGGTAATGCATATATGTCTGACCCTCTCCATCTGAAAGTGGGCCATCATGTGGGGCCGATAGACATGCCCGACTAGGTTGCTGGTCGCCGACTAGTCGTCTGGCTGTCTGACTAGTGGCTCTAGTCAAGTCGATTTTCTTAACCATTTTCTATGTGCCAACTCAACAGCTAATCATTTATTAGACGCCAACTAGTTGACGACCTAATAACAATCATAAAACAAAGTAACAAATTAAAAACTTGGAGGCTTGGCGAGTTGCTACAAAAAGGGACAAAGAATTGTGCCAAGGAGCACGTATGTCTTTTACCTGCCTCACTCGTCCTGTACCAGCTCAGGGCCTGACAAGGCGTTCTGGCTTTGTTATATGGACATCACTGATGTGAACAACATTGTTTGAATGATTAGGGGCGATCTGGTTAAAATTGCTAGTTTTCTAACATTATATTTCTAGATTAGATGTTGGGAGTGACTGCTCTAATTGTTTTTTCGTTTTAAAGATGATTGCAAGCAAGACTAGGACAATAGACTAAATTTATAAAGTCAAACATTGGGGCACATAAAGAATGGACTGCAACATGTAAATTGGGTATATGCAATTTGTTTCTGAAGCTGCAAAAGGATGCTTAATGGATAATCTTATCAGTATGTTTACAGTTGAACTATATTTTTTTTTGTTTAAAAATATCTCATAAGAATGCTATTCTATGTATGTAACTTACAACAGCTTGATTTGGTAAACCCTTAATAAAGAAGGAAATTTCCTTTGCAAAATCTTGTGCTGCAGGGCATATTTTTCCTTGCCAGCCTTATTATATGCATGTGTGTGGACCTGCTACTTTAGACTGAATCAAATCCACTTAAGTTTGAAATAACCATGGTTGTCAAGGCGTCACCTAACGACTCCAAGGTGTCCTGGTAGTCGGAGGAGGACGCTGTGGACGATCGCCCAACGCGTGATGAGTTAGGCATCTAAGGTGTTGCCTAGCTCGTTGTGCAGCCAGAGGAGGGCGGAGGAGTGCGGGGTGGTTAACGGAGGCGGCGGCGATGGCCGGAGGCGGCCGGGGCGGCTGATGGTAGCAACAGGTGCGGTGTCGGGTCGAGCCCAAGGTGGCAAAGAGGAGGCCGCAGCGCCCGAGCAGCCACGGTGCCAGAGGCGACGGAAGAGGTAGAGCGAGAAGAGGCGGACAATGTGGGCAAACTAAGAAGCATGCAGGCAAATTGAGAAGCAATTGTTGGCGGCTAGGTTAAATGGATAGGGCAATTTTTTGGTCTTTTGTGATTTAGTTCTTAGAGTTTCTGAAAATTATGAATAGATCCCTCCCTCAATAGATTTCTTCTAATTTAGAGTTCCTGAAAATTACGAATAGACCTCTTCCTCAATGGATTTCTTCTGATTTGAACCTCCTGAGCTCTGTTGCATGGTTTTTTTTGGATAATTTGTGCTATTATGTTGTATGATTATTTAATTTTTGATCATATAAGATATTATCTATATTTATTACTATCGTCTAACTGTCGTCATGGTGGGCTCTTAGTCGACTAGGCGTTTAGGCGCCCCGGTCTCGCCACGACTTGCTGGAACGCCGTGACAACCTTGGAAATAACATTTTCTGTAACAAAATAATAATTTTGTATTAGTTAGTGACCTTTATTTTGTTAAAGGAAGAATATATATATATATATCTCTCTCTCTAATACACGGAACATATCCATAGGAAGCATGAACAGTGTGCAGGTGGTACAGTACTGAGGTTAAGTTCACGCACGTGAACAGTAATCCCTGCGCGGCAAAAAGTGATGCCAAAAGTGTCATTTCCTTAGTTGGGATAAATGATGTAATGAGGATAAAGTCAGCCGTTGACTTCCACAGCCAATCCATATAGCTAGTTAGCACCTATAGCTAAGCTCTTGAATAGCTCACCTGCATATGCATATAGCTCATGTCTGTGGCGAGTGGTGACCTTCTTGCACAAGTAGCATTTGTCATTGATGTCAATAACCACCCATCTTTGGTGCCTTCCCCTCGTGTTGTCTTTAGCCCTCCTCTATCCCAGAACAGATGCCACCAAAATCTCTGACATGCTAGATAAGGGCCGCAACATCACTGATGGTGAGACGCTCATCTCAGCTGGTGGATCATTCACCTTGGGCTTCTTCTCTCCTGGGGCGCCTACCACAAGATACCTCGGGATATGGTTCTCTGCATCCACGGATGCTGTCTGTTGGGTAGCCAACCGTGATCGCCCTCTCAACAACACCTCTGGCGTACTGGTGATCAGCGACAATGGGAGCCTTCTCCTGCACGATGGCTCCGGCAAGATGGTTTGGTCCTCCAATTCCCCTGGCACAGCTTCCACAGCTGCGCAGCTGCTTGAATCTGGCAACTTCGTTGTGCATGACCTGAACAATAAAGGCGCTGTTTTATGGCAGTCATTTGATCACCCTTCAAATACCTTGCTCCCCGGCATGAAGATTGGCAAGAACCTATGGACGGGAGCCGAGTGGTTCCTTTTATCTTGGCGTTCAGCCAGTGACCCATCTCCAGGGAATTACCGATATGTAACAGATGCGAGGGGAGTACCAGAGAATGTCCTGTGGAATGGCAACATCAAGAAGTACAGGTCAGGGCCGTGGAATGGCAAGCGGTTCAACGGCGTCCCAGAGATGGCATCATACACGAACTTCTTCACCTTCCAGCTGACGGCCAGCCCAGGGGAGGTGACCTATGGCTACACTGCCAAGCCTGGCGCCCCTTTCTCCCGTGTCGTTGTGACGGAGGTTGGCGTGGTCCAGCGTGTGGTGTGGGATGCAAGCAGCCGGGCGTGGAAGATGTTCTTTCAGGCACCAAGGGATGCCTGCGATATATATGCCAAGTGCGGAGCGTTTGGCCTGTGCAATAGTAATGAAGCATCGACGTCAATATGCAGCTGTGTGAAGGGATTCAGCCCCATGTCACCCTCCGAGTGGTCAATGAGGGAAACATCAGCCGGATGCCGGCGGAATGTGCCACTTGACTGTGGCAATCGGAGCAGCACGGACGGGTTCATGACAGTGCTGGGAGTGAAGCTTCCCGACACACACAATGCGTCTGTGGACATGGGCATTAATCTGGAGGAGTGCAGGGTGAGGTGTCTTGCAAATTGCTCTTGTGTGGCCTATGCTGCTGCGGATATCCAAGGAGGTGGTGGTAATGGCTGCATTATTTGGACAGAGCCCATCATGGATCTGCGGTACTTAGATGGTGGCCAGGATCTCTACATTAGGTTGGCAGTATCTGAATTAGGTGTGTACAATTACCCTCTGCAGTATGTCTTAATCTTACCTTCATCTTTAGCTAGCAAACTTTCTTTTTTGAACTCATCGTTCAAGAAGCTTTAAATTATGTGCAAGCAGAATAATTTTGTTATTTGATAGGGAATAAACTGAAGGACAGACCATATTTTTCCAACATAACTAGCCACTAAATTACTAAAGATGATTTATTTTTTAAAAAAAGAACATTGGTAGAAAAAATTTCAGGAAGGAGAAAAGGAGGAAACTAAGATTATATAAAAAAGGTTCAACTGAACCATGTGATACATGATAGCATGAGTTTGCATCTCATTCTGTGCAAGCATGAGTACACATAATCTCAGGTAAATACCACACTGATCGTTTTAGTTACAATAACAGGTGAGACCAAGACATCAAAGAAGTTTCCTACTGTGCCTGTTATCGTACCAGTAGCTTCAACAGTTATTGTTCTTTTGTTCGTCTTTGCGATTTGGTGGAGAAGGAAACAAAGAATTTTAGGTAAATACTTCTCTGATTACTTCTTCATTTTTCATTATATGAGCTTATGAGAATGGGAAAAAAGGGTAAATGTGATTCCATATTTTCTTTAGTTGTTGCTGTAAGCTGGCTTCTAGGGTGATACCGCAAATACCTATTAAGGGCTTAAGACTAATGTGTACTCAATTGCTCCCCGGACGGTTCCAAATTAATGTTGACTATTCATTTATTATGCTCATATTGCAGATAGCATTCCTCAGAGTCCTGCTACGACCGTTGCTTCACTCAATCTGCCTACTATAAAGAATTTTACAAGAAATTTCTCCGAAACTAATATGATTGGTCAAGGTGGATTTGGCATTGTTTATAAGGTGTGCTGTTTCTTTTAGAAGAGATGCAAATCAATAAACTTTCATCAAAGTTTTTTTTAAAGAAGTTGACCTCTAGTGCCAAATTGATATAGCACACCAACCATGGAGTTGCAGGAACCCACGTAAGGTATATTGTTTAGAAGCCCTTTTGGTTGCTTTGGCAATCCAATTGGGAGTAATCAGACTAGAGTAAATTTCTTTGACTCCTAATGAGTCTGGAACCTAACCAAACATAATTGAACGTATAATCAAACATGATAGTAGCAATAAAAAATTCACATGCATTGTAGCTTAGGGATTGACTTGCTCTACTCAGATTTGACTTAGTAAGCTAGGTTTGACTTGATCAAACTGGGCTGCAAATCAATTTAGCTTAGTTTCCTTAGCCTCTAAATTTGGTTCTTGCTTGGAAAAAATTCTAGGCATTGATTCGCTTGAAACTGTGAGCGAACTGAAATATTTGAGAGTCTCTAAGTTTCATATCATGACAGATCCCCAAATTTGTTTCGCTCAACCAATTTACATAATTCGATATGATTTCTAACATATGCTGACATTTTCGTGTTATGTGAATAGTAATATGTGTCATAAGACTCATAACACTAAATTGTGCAATAACCAGGGCCAGCTAGCCGATGGGAGAATGATTGCTGTAAAAAGGCTCAAACAATCTGCTCTCACCAAGAATGGTTGGATGGATTTCACAAGAGAAGTGGAAGTGATGGCAAGATTAAGGCACAGCAATCTTGTCCGTCTCCTTGCTTACTGCAGTGAAAGCAATGAGCGGATACTAGTTTATGACTACATGCAGAAAAAGAGTTTGGATCTCTACATATTTGGTATTATTTATAGTATACGCAAATCACCTCATAACATCTTTGATTAATGTTCTGTTTGATATGCCATTGCCTACAAGGTTCTGATCTGCCTGGTGCTACATGCACTTCACCTATTTTGCATTGACAGGTGAGCCCAGCCTCCGTGCTTCGCTAAATTGGTCACAGAGATTGGGAATAATTCATGGGATTGCACAAGGCGTTTCGTACCTTCATGAGGGATCGGGTGAGACAGTCATCCACAGGGATCTTAAACCCTGTAACATACTTTTGGATGACGAGTGGAAGGCTAAGATTGCAGACTTTGGCACCGCGAAGCTGTTTGTCGCTGATCAGGCAGGGTCTAATCCGACGATTGTAGTTTCACCGTACGTAACTTGGCATCCCCAACTAGTATGATCTTAAGTGTGGTTTGAGATTGCTTATACACCAAACATATTTGTGTGGCTATAGATTTCATTTACTAAATGGACTCAATTTATACCTGACATTGCATGGTTGAGTTACTTGAAGGGGATATGCATCTCCGGAGTATGCGTGGCAAGGAGAGATGACACTGAAGTGTGATGTCTACAGTTTCGGAGTTATCCTGATCGAGACACTTAGCGGCCAAAGGAACGGCGCAATGCAAAGCCTTCTCTCGCATGTAAGTGCACCAACCCAGCCAAAATAGCCAAATATTTGCAGTCTTATCTTGTTTGTAGATGGTCACTGAGCATTGCAAAAATACCGTCATAGTTCAGCAAAAAGAACATTCTAAAACTAGGCAATCTTTTGTCAGGCCTGGGGATTGTGGGAGCAGGGAAGGATTATGGAACTTACTGATCCAACAGTGCCTCCTCTCTCCGACGCCGAACCTGAGCTCTTGCATGAGATAGAGAGGTATCTCCAGATCGGGCTGCTTTGCGTTCAAGAGTCGCCTCACGACAGGCCTCGCATGTCCCACGTCGTCGCAATGCTAACCAGCAGGAGCTCGCAGAATTATCCACCCAGTAGGCCTGCGCTCAGCAGCAGAATCAGGCCTTCACTTCGTGAATCAGATCTGCTCACGCCCACCACAACGGATCTCACGTAATACCATAGCAGGCCCAGGCTGATAATCTGCTGCTCTGAGGGAGATTGTAATTGGGAAATGATGTGTTGATTTCTGGCATCCAAAATACAGAACAAAGAATGACGTTTGTGCTGGTTTCTGTGTACTAGGCTTCGGATTCTTGTATGCAATGAACTGTGCGTGTGACATTAGATCTGTACCGTTGATTTCTAATTTAGAAAATATCTGAACAGTCAATACAAAGTTTGGTATAGCCATCGAGCTACTGGCATATCTTCACTTATGTCTGAGTTGGTACAGAAATATTACAGGTTCAAAATCACTACCACAGAAATGATCCTATTCACGTGTTCGCGATGCCTCCTAGGCCCAAATTGATTGGCAAGGTAGGGCCGAGTTCCATCATGGAAGCTTAATGCTACGTGGCACTTGTCGAAGGTCGACGCGATGGCACCTAATTCACATGTTCCATGGTTCTGGCTGCAGAGTTTTCCACCCAAATCTGAAGAAGGCGTATTCATTCTGCCTGCAATTATATTTTTTGCCCGATGCACTGAGATAAATTGTTCCATGCCAAACACTCCCGATATCTCTCAAGCCCATGGGCATATTCCAACAGGGATAACTAGAACACGAGCGAAATCTTTTATAATGGAAGAATTGTTTGGCTTAAAATGCAATAGTTATCTTCATACGAGCTTCCAAGTGGCGAAACTAAGGACTCCAATGTGAAGTGATGCATGTCTTGAGAGTCCTTAGCTCTACGGTCCTCTTATATCCTCTTCTTTTATACCGGAGATAATTTGGTTGTTCCTAATTTTGTGCCCTCTACAGTTCTACGCGGTAGCCATCCACCTGCAAGGCTGCAAATGCATTCAGTGCACGAGGTTTCTCCAATGACAATTGTGTAACACGCTAGCTTAATCAAAACCAGAATATCACTCATACCTACCAACACTATCAATTTAAATCATTAACCAAGCTTCATCAGCAACTAAGATTCAAGTACAATCATTCAACATAATACTAAATAAAAAATTTCAGCAACACAGTAAATAAATTAAACTTTAGATGAACTAACTAATCACTAACATGAATAAAGCTAAACCAAGAAACGTAACAAGTAGCAACATTATGAACCATAAAGAGCTATGGAAATCCATTAATCATCCAGTTATTGCATGAATAGTATTAAGTTGATTATGACAATAAGTTATTGATTGCTAGGTGAAGTGAAGAGTACAAAAGTGCAAGATCACATGTTCTACTTTCACCCATGTATGTCATCTTCAACAATCATCTAAAAATAACAAATAAGTAAGAGTGAGTCTATGACTCGGTAAGTACATAATTAAATAATAGGAACAACAACATAATCTTTTCACTTATCAATTTTTCACATTCTCTTTTCTTATCTTTCTTTCTGTTAGTGCAATGTAATGCTCATGCCTCTTTCTCTTTCTGTAGCTCATACCGATATAGCGAAGGGAACACCTGTCAATATTCACCCTCTACCTTCATTTTATGAAGGTGCCTACCGAAATAGATCTTTTTCTCTATCTCATAGAGGTGCCTACAGAAGTAGGTAATTCCTCCATCCCATAGAGATGTCTATCTCTATAGGTCTTATCAATTGTATTTCAAAATAGTCAAATAGCCTTACTCATAGCTATTTAACTTACTCACTATCCTGACTTGTATGCATATGTTATATCATAAGTGCAATCTTCCATCATTTTACCACATGTCATATTTATCATCGAATTATATCATCCTGAACACAAGGGTAAGCAAATATTGCATGATATGAATAAATAAATAACAACGAACAATTATCAACTATCATTTATAATTTTACTATGCACTTGCCTTTTCTAGTTGCAACAACTGGGTTGATTAGAAGATGATGCCCAACCCGATGCTACCCTCCTAGATACCAATCTCAAAATAAACCATAGCAATATGAGATAACAATTAAACTATAACGCTCCTACACGCTTCCCAAATCTGGCGGGCAGCGCTAGCCGAAGGCGGCGCTCGGCTCCCAATGGTCGTCGGAGCTCTGGCACTCGACGGTGGGTTAAGGTGGTGGCGGGGTTTAAAGAGGGGAGAACGGACGGGTGAGTGAGGGAATGAAGAGGGGAATGGTTAGGGATAATAACGGGGCAATTTCCCGAGCCAATGGGTAGTAACAGAAGTTTTAAAGAGCTCGAATGGCGTAGCAATGATGGTTTGGCCAGAGGTTGAAGAAAGGGGAAGGGAAGAAGAGGCTGACATGTGGGGCCCATGTGTTGGCGAGAGAGAGAGAGAGGCGAGACGGCTAGATGATCGCCACGTAACGAAAGGAGAAATCGGGGCCGTTGGCCAAGAAATGTAGGGGTAAGTGAGAGCGGCGGCTGGGATTAGATCGGGCGGGCTAGATTGAATCAGGGCTAGACACATGTCAAGCCGAGGAGAGAGAGGGGTTTAAATTCTATTTTTAATTTTCAGAAATACTAGGAAGCTTTAAAAACTCTTATAAAATAGCAAATAAAGCTTAAAAATTCTGAAAAAAAATTCAAAGAAATTTCTAGAGCTATTTTAGACATAGGAAAAATATCTCCAATTTAAATTTGGTCTTTAAATTTTGACAAAAATACTTTTTATCTTTGAAATAGGTTTTAAAATCCTAGAAAATTATAGAAAAATCGAAATAAAAGACAAATGCTTCAAAATAATTAAATTGAAATAGGATTTTTTAAAAAACAATTCAAAATACCCTTTATTTTATGTTTTTAGTTAGATTACTTTTTAGAAAAGCCTTGTTTAAAAGTTGAAAACAGGCAAATAAAATCTCTAAAATGTAAGCAACCAAATAACACTTGATTTTATTTTAAACTAAATTAATTTTTTTATTTTATTTGAAAATTTTGAAATAAACAGTTGGGCTATTACATTAACCCTGTGTGCACTAGTTTTTCCTAGACTAGTGTAATTTACACAGATGGTTCCAGAGTTGTTGTTCCGGGATCCAACTCCCTGAGTTTCTCCAAAATTTGTCTCAAGTGTTATTCATGTTTGTTTCTCCATTTTGGAGTAGATGAGGATGTCATCAATGAAAACTACATGAAATTGTCTAGGTATTCCATGAATATCTTGTTTGTCAAGTTCAAGAAGTACGTTGGGGCTTTAGTCAGTCTGAATGATATGATGGTAAACTCAAATAATCTATATTTGGTTAATAATGTTGTCTTAGGTATATCCTCTTGTCTGATCTTCAGTTGATGGTATCTTGATCGAAGATCGATCTTGGAAAATACAGATCCTCCTTTGACTTGATCATGGAGATTATCTATCATAGAAAGAGGGCACTTGTTTTTATGGTGACTTCATTGATGGCACGATAATGGGCAGCGGCAAGAAAGAAAAACGGCGATGAGACAAACTCGCAAGGAAGATGTACAATGCATGGCACTATTCATTTGGCAGGCCCCACATGTCAGTGGCTACGAACGGCAATGCATAGATGCACGACATGTGGCAAACATAGATTGGCTAGGGCAAGGCGGGATGGTGAGTTTGGCTAGGCAGAGCAGATGCGCTAAGCCAAGGCACTTCAGTTTGGGCCCAAAGGCTGTTAAGGGTTTTTTCTTTTTACATTTTCCAGATTTTAGAAAATGAGAAAAAGAAGTTTGACCACTACAAAATAGCAAATAAATCTAGAAAAATCCGAGAAAATACCAAAAAATTTCTTGTAACATAAGAAATCCAAATAAAATAGGTTTTAAACTAATTAAAGTTTATTTTAGTCACGATAAATCTTTTTAATTTCTAAAAATTCAAATTAAGCTTTAATTAGTTCAAGAAATACCTAAATTGTTATTTTTATTTTAAAGACTTCAAAAAGACTCTAAAAACTAGGATGTTACAACCTGCCTAAACGAAATCTCGACCCTGAGATTTAGGCTTACTAAACGAATAGGTTTGGAATATCTTTTGTGCTATCATCCTCGCACTCCCAAGTAGTTTTGTCCTCAATATGATTACTCCACTGAACCATGTAGAAACGAATGACTTTAGTCCAAGTCACACATTCAGACACTTCCAAAATTCTATCAGTGTGCTCCTTGTAGGTAAGATCCTCTTGAAGATTGATGGCTTCCATTGGCACTGGTTTCTCGGCATACGCAAATACTTCTTCAACTGAGACACACGGAAGACATCATGTATTACACTAAAAGATGAAGGTAGCACTAACTGATAAGCAGCCTCTCCTTTACAATTCAAAATTTTGAACGGTCCAATATATCTTAGCGCAAGCTTTTATTTCATCTGAAATATATTGACTCCTTTAAATGGCGCAATCTTGAGATACATATAATCATTTGGTTCAAAACGCAAATGTTGACGATGATTATCTGCATAACTTTTCTATCCAGGTTGAGCTATTCTCAATCATTCTGGCCTAAAAATCTGACTTTCCCTAGTCTCCTTCCAATTGAGAGGAGTTCTGTACTTTCTTTCACACAAAGCTTCAAACGGTGACATCTGCAAAATAGACTGATAGCTATTGTTGTAGGAAAACTCTGCAAAACACAAACATCTATCCCACTTAGCTCTATAGTATAACACACAAGCTTTTAACATACCCTCAAGAATCTAATTCACATACGCAATTTGTCCATCTATCTGAGAATGATATGTTGTACTGAAATTTAAATGAGTACCCATTGCTTCATGGAAACTCCTCTGAAATTGAGACATAAACTGTGATCCACGATCTAACACTATCTTCTTAGGCACTCATGGAGACCTACGATTCTTGGCACATACAAGTTTGCCAAGTTATCACCTCCAAAAGTTGTCCTGACTGAACTGAAATTACTTTTTTTTCATCAAATGGTCCACAACTACCCAAATTGAGTCAAATCCTTCTTTTTTTCTTAGGTAATTCTATGAGAAAATCCATACCAACCTCTTCCCACTTCCACTCAGGTTTTTTCAACATTGCAACAAACTTACAAGCCTCTGATGTTCAACTTTAATCCTCTGACACACGTCAGAAAAAGTAACATACTCTGCAATTTCTTACTTCTACTACCAAAAGACTTATATTAGGCATCTCATCACAGACGGTTGACCTAAATCACTGTGTTAAATGCAATCACAGACGGTTTAGGTTTAGAGAATGTCTGTGTTACTGTCAGCGCTAAAAACTGTATGTGAAGTGATAATATCACAGACAGTTTATGGTGAGAACCATCTATGAAGTATCATAGATGGTTCTTACCAAGAACCGTCTGTGATATTGTGAAATATCATAAACGATTTTTTATTTAAACCGTCTATGATACTTCATAGATGGTTTGTATTACAAACCGTCTATGATAATGAAGTTACCACAGACAGTTTGTATTAAAAACCGTCTATAATATGTTTCCCGCCTCGCAATCCCTTGAAATTTCATAATCTCCTGCCTGAGTCCAAGTATGATTATGTTCCGAGACACTTTTAGTAAAACAGGTATAACTGTTGCATACGGTATTCGATTTCGACGTTCTTGTATTCGTTAGAAAGATAACAACGAGCATGATCCAAACAAAGACCTGCTTGTACCAGTCACCTTTTAATACCTCCAAAATCAGTCATCTTTAGCCTCAAATTTGCATCGCAAGTTTTTGGTTTCTGTTTTTGCCAAAAATTTTGATTTTCCATTTGGAATTTGGGGCTCGCCTCAACTGCAAAGATGTAGATCTCATCAAAACCTTTCAAACGAGCATGTATAAGCCATATAGAACTTTGCTATTTTATCTTTTGAGGCTAGTTGTTTACATTGCACTGATATATATTGTCTTTGTGCTCTAACTCACAGACGGTTGGTATATAGAACCGTCTGTGATACTCATACATCACAGACGGTTCTAACTACCAACTGTCTATGAAGGACTATCACAGACGGCTCGAACAAAAATCATCTATGATTCTCGTACATCACAGACAGTTCTATCTACCAGCTATCTGTGATGGAAAAGTATCATAGACGGTTCTATATACCAACCATCTGTGATACTCGCCCATCACAGACGGTTGGTAGCTAGAACTATTTGTGATGTTTGAGTATCACAAATAGTTTTTGGTTTGAGCCATCTGTGATAGTATTCTTTACAGATGGTTCTAGTTACAAACCGTCTATATTGTATTTATCACAGACGACTCACAAACCATTTGTGATAACCTCTGATTGTCGCTAATCCATAATTCAGACGGTTCAGAAAACCGTCTATGATGGCAATTCTGAACTGTCTATGATGACCCCTTTTGCAGTAGTGTGCTAGGCCACCAATACTTCTGTTTGATATCTTGATACATCTTAGTACTAGTAGGATGAATCGAATACAAAGATTCATGAGCTTCCTTATTTAACAATTCCTTAAGATCTTTCTGATTTGGTACACACTATGCTTCTTAAACCAAATGGTACCTTGTTCATCCTCTATGAAACATGAGACTTTACCTTTTTCTCATATTGGCTTTGATATCCTTGATATCCACATCATCATCTTATGCTTTGCAAATCTGAGCATCCAAGGTAGGCTATAGCTCCATCATAGCTAGAAATGCTTCTTCAATCAACTCCAAACTAAGCATCTGAAATTCCTCATCTAAAGTTGGCTGACTTTCCTTAATCATCACAGTATTGCAATAACTTTTTTTGCTCAATTCATATACTACCATATTGGCCTTGCTTGGGTGATAATGAATTCCCACATTATAATCCTTTATCAATTATGACTATCTTCATTATCTTATATTAAGATCGGCTTACGTGAAGATATACTTTAAATTCTTATGATCTGTATAGATCTCACAACAGTTACCTATGAGATAGTGGTGCCAAAATTTCAAAGTATGCACAACAGCTGCTAACTCCAAATTGTGCGCAAGATAATTCACCTCATGGGGTCTCAATTGACACGAAGCATACGCTACTACTTTTCTGTCTTGCATCAACATACATCCCAAACATTTAAGCAAAATGTCACAATAAATATCAAAATATTTGTTGATATCTGGCAACACTAACACTGATGCAATGGTCAAATATTACTTTAGTTTCTAAAAACTCTTCTTGAACTCTGGCATCCAACAAACTTTTTTTCTTCAACATCTGCATAAGTGGCCTTGCTACACTAGAGAATCCTTCAATGAAGCGATGATAATATCTTGCTATACCAAGAAAACTCCGAACTTGCAGTACTAACGTATGCGATTTCTAATTAAGCACATCTTTAACTTTTTCAGGGTCAATTGTAACACCTTCTACTATCATAATGTGACTAAGGAAAGCAACTTCATTAATCCAAAACTCACATTTGTTGAACTTGGCATAGTGCTTATGATCTCTAAGCTTCTATAACACTAACATCAAATGCTCTCATGCTCTTTCTCATCTTTGGAGTAAATCAGAATGTCATCGATGAACACAACAACAAACTTATTCAAATATTCTATGAACACCTTATTAATCAAATACATGAAATAGGCAGGGGCATTGGTCAAACTAAAAGACATCACTATGAATACATACAATATGTAGCGAGTAGAGAACGTAGTCTTAGGTATATATTCTTGGCAAATTTTCAACTGATGATATTCTGATCTCAAATCAATCTTAGAAAATACTCTGGTTCCCTTAAGTTTGTCAAACAAATCATTAATCCTGGGTAAAGGATACTTATTCTTAATAGTGACCTCATTGAGCACTCGGTAATCCATACACATACGTTGACTACCATCCTTTATCTTGACAAACAACACTGGGGCTCTCCATAGCGATGAACTAGGTCTAACATAGACTTTGTCTTGCAACTCCTAAATTTGTATCTTCAATTTCGCTAACTCATTAGCAGGCATCCTATAATGTCTGTTGGAAATAGGCAGAGTACTAGGAACTAAATCAAAAACTCAACATCTCTATTTGGCGGCATTCCTGAAAGATCATCTGGAAACACAATGAAAAACTCTTTGGCAATAGGCACATCCACCAACATGACTTCTTTACTCTAGCAAACCATAAAAATATCGTATTTTAACGAATAACAAATACAACTAGTAAGTAAGTAAACAGAGTAATACTAAGCTAACAACACAACACCAACTACATTACATAAAAGGGGATGTAACATAGCGTTGGACTGAAATGGCTACAGAGGGGGGGGGGGGTGAATGGCGCTTTCAAAAATAAAATTCGCCCCTCAAGAATCCACACTTAAGCTTCTTCTCCAATAGCTATGGAAGCTATGAAGAAAGAAGAAAGGCACTACTGGAAGACACAGCAACAAGGCTAAACTAGATCCTGAAAGAAACAGTCAAGAAAAATAAATTTAGAGCAAGTCTGACTGCAAGCGGTAGTACCGCTGGGACGAGCGGTAGTACCGCTCGAGGAGCGGTAGTACCTCTCGAGAAAATCAGCAAACAGGATTTTCAGAAATCTGAGAAAATCGCAAAGATTCTTGGATTCTTGGCTTGGGAAACTTTGAGGATAGCTAGGGAACACTCCCAGAAGAATAAGCCAAGAACCAATTTCGAGAAACCACTCCAAGAAACAAGAATTTCAGATTTTAGGTAAAAATCTGAAATCTTGCAAGAACCGAGCCAAAAACCAAATTACTCCTCAACCTTTGATCTTTTGGCCATGAAATTTTGAGGATAGCTACTCAATAGCCTCTGGACTCTCCATGCCAAGTTTCAAGCCATCTCGCGAAGGGAATCAAGATTTGCATTAAACCCTAGAAGGAGGAAATGAAGAACAGAGAGGGCTCAAGAACTAAAACTGAAATCAAACTCGGTTTGCTCTTGGGATTAAATAGCCAAATGACTTTTGAGCATCCCCCATGTCATAGCAACCCATTTTGGCACTCCCCAACAACAAACAACAAGAAATCACGAAACTCAAAATCAAGCCAAAAAGGAGAACGAAGGAAGAACAGAGAGCACGGGAGAAAACTTCAGATTTCCATTCATTGAAGCAAAAGGATTACAGAGGAGTCCCGATACGCATGGACATTAGAACAAGAGGAATGATTACAAGACTCTCAATCCATCTCCTCACTCTCCCTCTCCATCCTCAAGATCACCAAGAGCTTCACATGCTTCTTGGGAGGAACACACACAGAGAAGGGAGATGATCGTGGGAGACAAGGTGCTGCTGCCCTCAACCACTAAAGAGCAAAGCAAAACCACCTCTCAAAGCCTCTTTTGACCCACTAAAACCCTAACTCTCTCCTAAAGCCATGGGGAGGCATGCAGCCCCCTCCACCTATTTATAGCGCTTGGCTAACGGGTCTCCACCCCGTTACGCCCGCTAAATCCAACGGAGCCCGCTCCCGCTTGTGCAGCCTTGCGAATTTACCGATTCGCCCCTCGTGCACCTTCCGGGAAGCTTCTGCGCTCCTTGTCATCCACGACTTACAACCACATCGAATCTCCGCCGTCTTTGACACATCCGACCGTTCTGACCTCGACACCTCCCTGTGTCTAGTCCGGTCACCTCGTGTCTCACCACGACTCCGCCTCGACGTCCTGCAGTCACACAGACAAGAAACACGTCAAATAGCACCGCTCGATACATCAAAGCATAAATAACATCAAAGAGTCATACTTACTCATGATAGAGTCCAAACCTGTCAAATTAACATAATATGCAACCTAAGTACTTTGATCAGATTTGACCAAGTCCGACCGAGCCCGTTGCACCCCGCAACGACATGGTTCGAACCACTCAACCAAACTTGACTGACCTAAACCGATGTCAATTACTCATCACTCACACGGGGGTCATAACCACATGGTCTTTCACATAGTATTTTTACAAATGGTACATGAAATTTAGCTGTAGTCTCGAACAACTACTGATTAGGACATGTCTTACATCGTCTAGCTGTGTGCCCCTCCTGACCGCATCGACCGCAACGTGCACCAGATGTTCCAGCTTGAGATTCACCATGTCATTTCTAATACGCCGGCTTTGTCGCCGACCCTTCCCACCCTTCAGCATGTTAACATCTGGAACCCAGGTCCTCACTGCAATGTCCAAGGTAGCGAAGTTTCCAACCACTTTGAACCCCCGGAGATCCCCACAAAGAATCAAATTTCCTCCGCTGGTTCTGCCTAGCCAGCCTCTTGAATAGCTTCATCAAAGATTGTTTCGGGAATTGCTTGAAAAAGTTTGCCCCTAAGTGACGAATGCACCACCTGTTCCTCATGTCCGGCCAAGAAAAGGGCTCTTTGGGGTCTTCCTGCAGTTTCCTTATAGCCTTTATAATACTGACGTGGCGATCATGGATTACGCACACACCAGGACGAGTGCCGACAACTCCAACCCTGACGTGTCTGAGAAACTACAGCCAGCTCTCATAATTCTCACTTTCCACAAATGCGATGGCCAACGGTAATATTTGGCTGTTGCCGTCTACGCCTATGGCCGTCAGGATTTGCCCCTTGTATTTGCCTGTCAAGAAGGTCCCGTCAACTGAGATCACTGGCAGCATGTGCCTGAATACCTCAATGCAAGCACCAATGCTAGAAAGGCTCTCTGCAACACCGCATATCCTGGTGGACTTGTGGACGGCTTGTCTTGCACGGCGATATACGTTCCCGGATTCCTGTCCTGCAACACCGTAAGCATACGAGGAAGATTGTCGTACGCCGCCTCGAAAGATCCAAAACGTTTTTCCAACGCCTTCTGCTTAGCACGCCACGCCTTCGCGTAGCTAATCTTGTACTTGAATTTATTCTCGATAGTTACCACGATATGCGTGGCCTCCATGTCTTTCTTCTCAACAATTTCTCCATACATCAAATTGGCTATAAAGGTGGATGTTAGGTTACGATGCCTCGCCAAAACACCGTTGAGAATGCAAGAGTGCGGCTCCACCTTTGACACAATCCAGTGAGTCTCATATTGGGTCTCCGTGCGTGCACCCTCCAAGGACAACAAGCCTGCTCGCACTTCACAGTGTACTGCTCCTGGTTTGATTTCACGACACAAAATGTCCGCTGCATTGACAGGGCCCACAGCTTGATGGCATCCTACAGTGCTTACTTGTCAGCAAACATAGAATGCAACCCGAACCTCTATCTCATGATACTCCCACGCTGATTCATGCTCATCATGTGCGGAAACACCCTCAGCGTTAAACCGGTTCCATTCCTGCGGGATAGGAACTTCATCTTCATCCGAACTGTCCTCCTCGTCGTCCTGTACAGCTTCCTCTTCAGCCCATGCCCTCTGGTCATCACAGTCCATCAGCTACACAATGTACTCAACATGCTCCCCTTCATCGGCTTGTCTAGTTCTCTCTGTATGGCTTGACCATTGTACCTCTCCTCCATATACCGCATCGGCTTCAACACGAGCAACTTGATCATCTTCGCCAATATGTGGCCTGCCCGAGCTGCTAGCACCTCCCGAAGCAAGGGCAGACGCATGAGCTTACGCAGCTGCTTCTAGTGAGCATGGTTGCACAAGCAGGACACACTTGTATCCACGGCGTCGGCACCTTTGCACAAAGCCCTTCCACGAAGCAGTGCGCACCAATTTCTTTAACTCCCATCTGATGTCCATGGGAGACCGGCTCCAAGCCCTTGCACGACAACGCTGCAGACCTCGGGGTCCAACAAAAAACTCCGGGTCAGCCAATGCAGCACATCTGCGATTCGAGCATTCTCGCCATCCGGAAGTACAAGAGTGACTTGCGAAAAGCCGCTCAAATCCACACCATTCGGACCTTCACGAATGGTTCTAGCACCGTTATGCACTCTCAATGTAGTGTCTACTGCCATTGATGATGTCGGCCTGCATATATGTTTCAATTTTGTGATATGTCAAATACCATCGCACAATACTAAACTTTCTATACTAAAAATTGTGCTAAAATTTCTATACTACAAAATATTCCATACTAAAAATATATACTAAAACGTTTCTATACAAACAGTTCTATACTAAAAATGTATTAAATTTTCTACATCTACAATTTTTACTAACACTAATATTTCATAAAAATAATACTGCAAATACAACATAATCAAAAAATACCTAGATCTGAGGATCTAAATGGATGGAATAGCTTCCACTCCTCCTTCCTCCCTCACCTCCTCCTCACCTCCTCCTACCATGTCTTCCTCTCCCTCTCCCTCTCCTCCTCTCCCTCTTCTCCCTCTTCTCCCTCTCCTCTTCTCCCTTTCCTCTTCTCCCTCTCCTCTTCTCCACCTCCTTTTCTTCCCCTCCTTCCTCTCCTCTTCTTTTCTCTTCTTCTCTCCTTTCTTCTTTGGGCGCAGAATGAGTGAGAAAAATGGGTAAGCGTGGCGGCGGCCGAGTGAGCTACCTTAAGGCCCCCCTGTCGCCCTGGCATTGGGCAACTACAATTACAGTCGCCCAACCGTACAGCGACTGCAATGCAGTCACCTAACGCTCGGGAGACAGCAACAATTCGCCCAACCGTTGCCATATTCCCCACGTGTCACCTCCGGGTTGGGGATAGACTCCAATCGCCCCCCATTGGGCGACTGGAGCCTATTTTTGTAAAAAAAAATTCCACGGGTATATTTCTGTAATTTTGAATAAAATATAGATTATTCATACAAAAATTTCCTCGGTGGAGGGGCATCGAGACGATCGGCAGCGAAGGTGCGATTCACCGGCAACGAAGACGAAATGGCACGGAAGACAAACGAGTTCATCGGCGGTGAAGAAGACAACGATGGTGCGAAAAACTCCAATGAAGATGGCCATGCAACAGGGGCACAAAGCGAGGATGATAGGCGGCTCGGGGTTGGTGAAAAAGAAAGGGCTCGGGCACTATTTAAAGCATGGACGCCGAGGAGCCGTGGCGGACACAACACTGACTCTGATTCAAGCACGACGGGGGGTGGCGAGAAACTAAAATGATAACGAGATGAACTTGTGGGAAAGATGAACAGTGTATGGCAATGTTCATCTAACATGTGGGTCCCACATGTCAGCAGCTGCAAATAGCAATGCACAGATTCGTGACATGTGGCAAAGATCCGCCAGGGCAAGGCGGGATGGTGAGTTAGGCTGGGCTGAGAGGATGGGACTGGCCAAGACGCGGGTGAAGAGAGATGGGCCGTACTTGGGTTTCGGCCCAAAAGCTATTAAGAGTTTTTCTTTTTACATTTTCTGAATTTTGGAAAATGAGATAAAGAAGTTTGAGCTCTAGAAAATAGCAAATAAATCTAGAAGAAAATGCAAGAAATAACAAAAAAATTGCTTGTAACCTAAGGAATCAAAATAAAATAGATTTTAAATTAATTAAAGTTTATTTTGGTCACATTAAATATTTTTAATAATTAATTTAAGAAAAATCTAAATGGTTATTTTTATTTTTAATGCTTCAAAAAGACTTTGAAAAACAGGATGTTACAAATCTCCTCCTTAAAAAGAATCTCGACCCCATGATTTTGGCTTACTAAAAGAATAGGTTTGGGAACTCTGCTATGAGGTCCTCCTCACGCTCGCAAGTTGCTGCCTCCTCGGTATGATTGGTCCACTGAAACTTGTAGAAACGACTGACTTTAGTCCTAGTCACACGTTCAGACACTTCCAGAATTTTGATAGTGTGCTCCTTGTAGGTAAGATCCACTTGAAGATCGATAGCTTCCACTGGCACTGGTTTCTCTGGCACACGTAAACACTTCTTCAATGAGACACATGGAAGACATCATGTATCCCACTGAAAGATGAAGGTAGCTTTAACTGATAAGCAACCTCTCCTTTACACTTCAAATCTTAAACGGTCCAACATATTTTAGTGCAAGCTTTCCTTTCATCTGAAATCTCTTGACTCTTTTAAATGGAGTAATCCTGATATACATATAATCATCTGGCTCAAAACTCAAATCTTGAGAACATTTGCATAACTCTTTTGTCTAGACTGAACTATTCTCAATCATTTCTGAATTAGATGAACTTTTTTCTCAGCTTCCTTCAAACATTCTAGCCCAAAAACATGACTTTCCCCAGTCTCCTTACAATTGAGAGGGGTTCTACACATTCTACACCATTGTAATTTATACGATGAGCTTAATAAAATATGATCCATATTGAATATGTTTTGAAGATGTACTAATAAAATTGTTTCTCAACTTACCAATTCTAGATATTCGCTACTATCAACTCTAAATGCTAACAACTAGCATTTTTTTTGCTACTAGTAATTATAGGCTTCATTACATAGTCTCAGGTAACTAGCAACTCTATGCTGCTAGCAAATATCAAGTTCTACATTGATTACTAACTTTATGTGTTACTTGCAATATTAGTAGTTAGTAAATGTTGCCAACTCTATGTGTTTCTTACTATATTAGTTACTTGATCTACATGTTACAGGCTACATTGGTTACTAATAACTTTACAAATTACTTGCTAGGATCTCTTGATAACAATTGTCGAAGACTTGTGCAATCAATTACTAGTTGTGTCATTACATTAGTTGTTGGCTCTTCATGATACTTGCTACATTAGTTGCTATTAGCTCTATATATTACTTGCTACGTTAGTTTGCTAACAGCTCTATAAGTTGCTTGCTAGTAGCGGACACCTAAAGTTGTTAGGAACTAATGTAAAGCAACAAAAAAAAACTCTACCTAGAGTTTCTATTAGCGGATATCTAAAGGTATTAGCTGAGAAATAATTTTATTATTGTGATAAAATATATTTAATATATGTCTTGTTTTATTAAGCTCGTCATATAAATCACAATGATACAAATAAAATACAAATCGAACATTTGGTTTAACAGATATGACTATTTAATAAAAAAGATGAATGAGTACGAATCAGTAATGGTATCATGTTGCAGTTGTCCAATCCACGAGAATGTGTTCTTCTACTACAGTGAAAAATCTGCAGAATCCACCTCTCTTGAATCGAACGGCTTTGGTTACCTATGTGGCATTGATGGCACACGCGCATGGTTGGAGCGGTAGCTCTTCCCAGTGACTAAGGGGGTGTTTGTGTTGGCTTTTATTGATGGCTTTTAGCAGCGATCGATGGTTTTTGGCTGAAAATGAATAGTAGTAGTTGAAAGAAGTGATTTTTACAAGGAGAGAACAAATGCTGTAAAATATGAGGAGGATATACGTGCGCAACGGGAGCGACAAAAATGAGGTACGTGATGCACCCGTGATCACCTGACTTATCATCAGAGCGACACGGAAGCGAAGGGAGTGAAGAACTCGCTTTGAGAAGCCAGATATTTATATTAACTTCTGGCTTATCTATGTAGAGATAAAAAATAGATAGCCTAATAGCTGTGGAGCATTATCCTTATCGATAATATATACGCCACTGGAGCCATTTCCTTCGAAATTATTGCTGTTGTTCTAGAATTGTTGACGTCCCATTGGACACCAGAGGTCCCACCGGACTGACTAAGGCTTGTGCTAGCACGGCCCTGAGTAGGGTATACTCAGTTTTTGATTTTTCTGGCCATAAGCCCAAGCCAGAACTAGCTTGGACGAGTTCGCAGATCCGGCTACAGGTGGCGCGTCAGCAGGCTGGTGGTGGCGAGGAGCGAGGACACCCGCGTGTTGTCAAGGGTCATTGACCACGCGGGCACGACGGAGATGGCGGCGACATGACATTGTTGGTGGCAGCAGCAGCTTGCGTCGGCCTAGTGCCAGGGAAAGGCTCGCAGAGCTCGGCGACTGGGGGTCTGGATCCGAGCTCCGTGCATAGATCCGGCAGTACCGGTTGTGGATCTGGTGTCACCGAGCACGGTCGTCGGTGTATGGGATTGTGCGGTGGTGGCCGTGGTCGATGTGTAGCCATCAACACTGGATTATGCTAGTCGTTGGCGTGCTGTCGTTGGGAGTGGGTTGGGTGCCAGGCGAAAGCCTTTGTCTTGCTGTTGGGCTGACGATGATGATACCTTTGGGAGCCGTATTACTCCTTGGAGGCGTCTGTCTGTCGATGCACCCCTCCTCTCTCGATGTGGATCTTGCGGGAGAAATCCCTGTCCATGTTGGACGGGCAGCGGCGGCGTGGCTACGTCGTGTTCCTTCCTGAAGGCGTTGTCTTTACAGTTCCACACGTGGTTCCCACTTTGGTGGCTTTGTATTGACATCAAAGTTTCTAAGTAAACGAGGATGCGAAGGATTGCTATTGCACAAGATCAAATTTTGAGGCCTGACATCAAGAGTTTCTAAGTAAACTAGGATGCGAAGGATTGCCAGTGCACAAGGTCAAAGCAGGTTTGAAGCAAGGACATAGAAGTTAGAATTTTAGTCTTTCTAGCTTTCTTAGTCTTTTTGCTCTTTGTTTTTTTTTGCGTACCTCAGTTTTGAGGCTTTGAGTAATTGAGTCTAAAGGCTCCTGTAAACTTTGGCTGCATATATCCACGTGTGGATATAGAGGCCGGATTTCTATCCATTATCTAAAAAAAACATCTTAAAAACAACACATTTGCCACTAATAACATACATTAATATTTTATTGTAAGAAATGGCAATATGAATAATCTTGGTTTTCAGGTTTCGGAGCCTCAGCTGGTTCGGCCTTGTTCGGCCCACAAGAGCACCGGAGACGCTTGTATCTTTTTCCACCCACACGGCCCAGCTTACCTAGTTGGCCGAACCCAGCGGCCGACCATTTTGTGCCCTTTTCCAATCCGCCTGAACCCAACAACAGCCTAACACTTCAGCTTAAGGGCAGAACACACAGCACCGCCCTCAATCCTCAGTCTCTGGGCTCTCTGCTAGCCTGCTAGGCAGCACAAAACGACGTGCTACTATGCTAGTAGCATCGTTCAGTTTTGGAGATGCCTATCTAGCCCCCTTGATTTCGTGCCCTGTGAAAAATCAAACGTGAGCATGCTCCTAATGTCACTGTTCTTACCTTTGTTCCCAGCTGACGGGCAAATGGATGTATTTCACAAACGTCTTTGCAGGTAAAGTATAAATTCGCAATAGGTATGTTCCTTCCTGCCTGCCAATAGCTGCAAACGATTGCATAATATTTATTTTCCGCCAACAAGTGAATGGGTAAATAAAGAAAGAGCTATTTTCCCAGAGAAAATGCAACTTATGTTTGCAGCGGTAAGGTCTTACTGTTCAGGAGAAATATATATATTCATTTGGATCAGGATGAAATCTTCTCAGTTGACTATGTGTATGCTATGGTATATAAAATATGGGTATTGATAAACATCATCCGGATGTTTTAACTTTCGGCAATGGAGATCGAACGTAAGACAGACAAAACTGCAACCTGAAAAAATCGCGATGTGAAATCACATCATTAATTAGTTCATTTCTTTTTTTTCTTAATGTGCAAATGGCGTTTAATTCATGTTAGACTAGGTAATCTTCGCCTCCACCAATGCAGTTCCCTTTTCAATCCTTTATTTTCTTGAGAAAAGACAAGAAAAATATTCCAATCGAGAAGCCCAACGAACAGGTTATGTTGATATTGGGAACAGCTCCCCAATGCTATATCATCGGGAGCCTTCTCTGGAGCCGGCGTCGGCACCCTTTCCCCCCGCTTCTCTCCTCTCCTTCTATCAGAATTATAAATATATAAGATTTAGTTGACTAAAAATGTTTTGACAAGTATGCTTCTATAATGCGTAGTCAAATAATCAAAAATATTTTCGTTGACATACCTCGGGTTAATTATGTTGCAAGTGCTATACAGCTTCGTTAGTGCATAGACGCGTGAGTCTCGAAAAGAAAAAAAAAGTACCGTTCGTGAATCTTGTGGTTGATTTGTCATTTGTTCCGTACAGGCCATAGCCAAAGAAAAACAATAATATGGTGATGCATATCTTTGTTTTCAAGAAGGAAAATAAAGTTTCAAACATACAACCTTAAATGCCACAACATCAGTGGCCACGATTAGGTAATACCCACGCAATACAGTAAACGATAAAAACTAAAATGCGCAACAAGTAATTCATAATTACATTTTTTTGTGAATTAAAAAAGAGGCTTTTAGATATATGCCCCTCTAAAATTTGCATTGCCAGAAAAGGTCACCTGTTTCCTGTCATACAGATTGCGGACCAACTAGCCATACTAATGACGTACGGGGTGTAAATATATTCCTAAAAATTACTACTCCCCCGAGTCATAGAAGAATATCTTTCGGACATCGGCACGGTCTTAAAAATACAAAATTTACCACTAAGTTATATTATAACATACTTATAAAATTTAATAAAATTATAATATTATGAAAGTATTTTTTTCAAGACAAATCTATACATATAATTTTTACATATAATCTAAATATTAAAAAATATATCAATAATAAAAGTTTCAAAATTTTGATTGCTCGTATCTAAAACGACATTGTTCTGTATTTGGAGAAGTGGGAAACCTGGCCGGGCTCGGGCCAGGCAGGTGGACCGGAATTTATTGCAATGATTGTCCCAAGCACCAACGTGTAACCTTTTAACATTTCTCTCCTGTCGAAGATTAAAATAATGTAATCGGAACCCTAATAATTAAAAAGTTGAATCCAACAAACCGTTCCTTAATCACTTTTCTTAATCCCGGGCCGGCTTCCATTTCACTTTTGACTTTTATCTCCCATTGTCGAGACGATCTGGAAAACCCCGCGCGTTACCGCGCACTAGGTGGTTCTGTGAGGATGATAAGTGGAGCCCTGCATTAATCTGGTGCACTAATCAGCTTTGTCGGGGACTCTTTGTTTGATACTAATGATTGCAAGATAAAAATCTTGTGGAACACCACCCTATGGCTGATATAATTCATCTTGGAATCTCCAAATTGAAGAATTGGTCTTATGATTAAATTATGTGGCTAGTGGGCAGTAATGTGAGGACCAGGAATAAATTAGATTAGTGGAAGTATTAAATTAGGTGTGGCGGTTTGGACGTTGAACCCCACCTCCCTGCAACGTGTAATGCTTTCCTATGGCTGGCCAATATTGTATATGTACTTATTGAGAAAGCTGAGCCTAGGCTTGAGACTTTGATCATAAACATCTCATCTTATAGTTTATATATAGAGGGCTTCGTTGGCTATCACCTTGTATCTTTGCAAAGAAAAGCAATAAAGAAAGACAGGAGTTCTCCCCGTATCTCTGTATTCAATCTTGTATTTTTCTTATATTACTCTGTGATTGATCCATCTACTTTGGCATAGGAGGAATCGATAGGACTGGACTCGCCAGCGACAGTTCCTCAACACGTTATCAACAAAACTGATCTCGCAAATAATTCAAATTAAAAATAATTTTCTTGATCATCATATAAAGTCCATCAGAATAGACAACGCCAGAGAATTTACTTCAAAGGTATTTGATGATTATTGCATGGCAATAGGAATTAAAGCTGAGCAATCTGTACTGCATGTCCACACCTAGCATGGACTAGCAGAAGCATTAATTAAGAGAACTAAATTTATGGTTAGACCGCTTTTGCAGAATTGTAATTTACCAACTATATGTTGGGGACATGCAATCCTGCATGCAGCAACTCTCATCAACTTTAGACCATTGGCATATAACATCCATTCACCAATACAACTAGCGCAAGGATCAACACCGAAAATTTCTCATCTCCAGAGATTTGAGTACAAAGTTTATGTACCTATACCCCCTCCATGGCATATAACAATGGGCCATCTCCGAAAGTCTGAGATATACGTTGGTTATGAGACAACATCCATAAGAAGGTATTTAGACCCCATGATACGAGATTTGCATACTGCCTGTTTCACTGATAGTATATTTGATGAGGATAATTTCCCGACATTAGGGGGAGGAAATTAACCCCTTGATGAAAAATATCGTGAAATTACGTGGCAAGCCACGAGAATCCATGCACATGACTCACGCACTAGTGAAGCAAATAGAGAAGTCCAAAAGATCATTGACTTGCAAGTATTAGCAAACCAACTGCCGGACCACTTCAGTGATTTAAAGAGCATGACCAAGTTGCATGTGGTTGCATGTAATGCACCGAAGAGGGTTGAAATACCAAAGAAAGTTGAAGGTATCTGTAATCCCGTCCAGAGGCCTCAGAATAAAAGTACGAGAACTCCGGCCCCTCAAATCCCAAGTAACCGGGGACGCCTAATGAAAAGGCTAAGAAGGACTTAACATATCCAATCACTGAAGTTCCCGAGAGCCAGAAGGGGAGCCAGTTGAGACCTAGCATCAGTATAGCACCTTTAGAAATAGCCATACCGGATCTGAACATTCCCATGGAGGGAGAAATCAGCATGGATGTGTGAGCACACATTGGAGTTGAAAAACTAAAGGGACTTGCCCCTGCAACTGGAAGGAGTGGTGAGCAAGTAGAAGAACTAGAAGAATCAACCCATGATAAAATAGCTATAAAATATGTGCACATAGGAGAATCTATGAATAGAACAACAGCCAATGTTGATATTTATTTTGCAAAAAAGTTGCCACAATCATCGATCTTGATCCAGAGCCTGCATCGCTCACTGAATGTAAGAAAAGATCAGATTGGAAGGATTGGAAAAAGACAACAGAAACTGAATAATTATTTATGAACAAAAGAGAGGTGTTTGGACCTGTAAGTCACACGTCGCCTATGTGCACCCCGTAGGGCATAAGTGGGTATTTGTTCAAAAGAAAAATGAGAAAAATAAAGTTGTAATATATAAAACAAGGCTTGTTCCACAATATTTCACTCAATGTCCACTAGTTGATTATGAAGAAACCTATTCCTCGGACATGGGTGGTATTACTTTTAAATATTTAATCTCGAGGGCAGTAAATCTGAACTTAGAAATAAAATTGATGGATGTGGTAATGACATATCTTTATGGAAACTTAGATTCGGACATTTATAAGAAGGTGCTTGAAGGCATCCCTGTCCTGAACCAAGATAGAGCAAATTAAAGCCTGTACAGTGTGAAACTCAAAAAATCACTGTATTGACTTAAGTAATTAGGTAGGATGTGATATAATCGCTTAAGTGACTTTCTATATAAAAAGGCTACATGAACAATGAGGATTATCCCTGTGTATTTATACGATGATCCCAGAATGTATTTTGTATAATCTTAGTATATGTAGATGATCTGAATATCATCGGGAACCCTGAAAGATATAAAAAGGAGCAAGCTCTTACCTGGAGTTAGAGTTTTAAATGAAAGATTTGGGTAAAACCATATATTTCTTAGGTTGCAGGTTGAGCATGTCCCGAAAAGAATATTAGTACATCAATCCACGTACACTCAGAAGGTGTTAGAAAGGTTTGGCTTTGAAAAGGCATACCCTTCAAAAGTACCAATAGTCAGGCGATCTTTACAACAAGACAAGGATTCGTACCAACCTAGAGAAGAGGAGGAGGAAATCCTAGGACCAGAATTCCCATACTTAAGTGCAGTAGGAGCACTTATGTATTTAGCAAATTGCACTAGACTAGACATCGCATTTATTGTAAACCTATTAGCAACGTATAGTGCAGAACCTACCAAAAGGCATTGGCAGGGAATAAAGAACATTTTCAATATCTCAAGAAAGCAAAGATGTAGATGCTAGGTACCTGTCAGACCAACATATAGCTAGATCACAAACAGGCTATGTCTTCTTATGTGGTGGAACCGCAATTTTATGGAAATCATCTAAGCAAAGTCTTATATAGACTTTGACGAACAACTCAGAAATCATAGCACTATACAAAGTCACACGAGAATGTGCTTGGCTTCAACGAATGATTCACCACATTCAACAGTCATATGGGTTGAATATCGTGCAAGCTCCTACAATTATCTATGATGATAATGCAGCTAGTGTTGCACAAGTGCAAACGGGCTACGTGAAGAGTCATCTCACAAAGTATATCAACCCCAAGTTCTTCTATGCTCATGAATTGCAAAAGATAGACTAAATTAAGTCATATGAAAATCTTGCAGATTTATTCACTAAGTCACTTCGAACATCTAATTTTGAAAGATGTGTACGTAGAATTGGAATAATGAGACTTAGAAAAGTATAGAATCCAGAGGAAGATTCTTCTTGAGCTCAGTATTAAAACTTGATCAAGATTGAGTACCCAAAGAATAAATCTTGTAGATTAAATTGGATGAATTGTACTCTTTTTTCCTTGATGAGTTTTCGTGAAGTTTCTTGGCCAAGGTTTTTAATGAGACAATTTGTGCAACACAACATAACATGTATCACATACACTTTCTCTAAATTTTTCCCACATGGTTTTTATGGAGTTTGGATGAGGAATGAACATGTCAAATAAGTGCCCAAGGGGAGTGTTGGGAAACCTGGGTCTAGGCTTGAGGCCTTGGTCCATGGTGGGCATCTCACCTTGTAGTCTATATATAGAGGGTCCCATTGGCTATCACCTTGTACATTGCAGAAAAAAGCAATAAAGAAAGATAGGAGTTCTCCCCTATCTCTGTGTTTAATCTTGTATTTTTCTTATATTACTCTGTGATTGATCCATCTACTTTGGCATAGGAGGAATAGATTGGACCGGACTCGCTAGCGACGGTTCCTCAACAGCACTAACCAACATCGAGGCCATAGCTGGCGAGGGACTCCGCCTAGGAGGCGATGAAGTCATCGTCAACGCAATGGCCACAATAGGTACAGCTTACACTAGGTGCCCAATCTGCTCCCCACTGATGACCTTGCTGCCACCTACTTTTAATAACCGAAAATTTAGTTGTCTTTAAAATTTTAATTTTAAATTAATTATTTTAATTATCTGGATTTTTTTCTATATTTTATTGGTAATCCTGGAACAAAATCATAAAATTTTAATTTCAATCTGAAATTTCAAATTTGAATTCAAATCATCAAAAATACAATCTCTAGAAAAATATTTGTACTTAATTTTCTAGGTCGAACCCATTTTTTGGCCCATCTTTTTCTTTTTATGTTCCCCCCTTTTTCTTTCCTTTCTCTCTCTTGCTTCGGCTATTGTTCATCTGACTAATGTGCATCTTCTCCAACTAAAGAGCCAATGACCAAACTGAGCAGAGCCATGTTGCATGGAGCTTGCCTCCCAAGCCAAATCCCCAACCGAACCTTATCCCCACTTCGTGCCAAAATAAAAGATGCACAAGAAATCCATTCCTTCTAATTTCTTCGTGATTCGTTCATCCATTTGCCTTTTATCTTGTCCATTTCCAAACCGACTCGTAATAAAAACGGATGAATTTGAGTCTATTTCTATCTCTTTTGAGCCCTTATATATGACCCCGTGACCTCCCTCAACCCTTTCCAATCTTTGCTAAGCCTCCTCAAACCCTGAACACCACCATCATCAGCCTATTGGTCCTAAAATTGTTCGTCGCCCCAACTCACGTTCCGAGCACTCTGGTGAATTCCTTTTACATCACATCATGTTTCTGAGTATCTTCCACCCTCATAATTTGACTTTCGTGCAGCTGTTTAACGGGAATCAAGTTTTTTTAAACCAATCCACTACATCTTCCATCTTCCATCGTCAATTTGTCATCTCTAGTGAGCCAAAAACCAATTCTTTACTGTTGTACGATCACTATCACCTACTCTATGTATTCCATACCTAGTTTCGCAAGGGGCACCGAAGCTCCACTTTGTTCCCATACCACCATCGTTGCTAGCCCATTCCGACCATCCTCCAGTTGAACCAATCGCACCATCATGTTCCTTCGATTGAAACCATGCCCATGTTCACACATTCGCTCTTCTATCTTCCATGCCAGAGCCCTACCGCCCACTGTTTTTGCGCCTCGATGCCACTCCAACAGTTGTCGATCAGCGCAGCCATTGGCCATCCTCTCCTCGAGACCCCAGGGTTCCATTTTCCCTTCCTTGACCTCCCCTAGCCCCCAACTGTAGCCAGAGCCACTGCCATGCACCTATGTGTTGCCTCTATTCTTCCCAGAGAGCCCTCTGTTATCTCTTCTTTCATTTGCTTCAAGTCAATGACAGCTGGGCCTTACCTGCCATACACACAAATAAATCCAAAATGCCAGCAAAAAGAAGATTCCAAGGAATATTCCCTCCTTTTCCAATTTTAGTATTTTTCTTTTTGACCAACCTTCCTTTCTCTCGTTCTCCGTCGTCTGAACTCCGAATCTAGTGATTCAAGTTTATAAATTCATCTAAAATCCTAATATACCTTCTAGTATATATTTTATATTTTATTTTATTTGTATTTATTTATTTGTGTTTTCTCATTTTGCATGTAGAACCTGACATCATCGAAGAAGTTCCCAACCAGCAAGAAAAGACAATATCCCCAGAAGACAAGTCTTCCTTGACCATGTTGATCTAAGTTTTATCAAAGTTATTTACCATGTTTAATTTATATACATTGCTATTTCACATAAAATAATAACTTGTCAAAAAGTTATTAGTTACTCCAATATTGTTATACCCTCATTTGATGTTGATATCCTTGTAATGCTACCTTTAGGATGTTCTTATCTCAGTATTGAGATTATAATACTATTTGATAATTTTACAACGGTAGGAACTACTTAGACAAGCTATTCGATCATTAAAACCATGTGGGTAGAAAATTGATATCGTATGCTTAATCATTTCATTTAAGTAACTTTATGGCAATAGGTATTGCTGCTCTTTATAAAGTAAACAAACATGGTAAAGATGATTTTAGACTTGGACGGATGTTAAGATTGGGTTGGTGCGGATGGAACACATAATCTTGGATGGAGAATGTACCGCCCTAGTCAATTAATGACTGACACTTGTGATTATCCAATTTGAGTACTACTGTACAACCATAAGTCTATATGGGTATGACCTGATCAACTAATTTGCATCAACCCACCGTGGGTTGCGTCATTTAGTGGCACACGGTGAGCTAGATGGAAGCCTTTGACATGATGGCGCAAAAGGGGGCTTCTGGAGGGGGTGGATGGAATCCCACGGCGGTGAAAATCTTAGCAGTTGTAGCCTCGTTGGGAAGATGCATTGTGAAGGCCTTATGATAACCACTTTGTCACACGTCAAAGGAAGCGTGTTATGGCTGATAACATAAGTTGTTTATCTTTTTGGGTAAAGTCATACAACATCTGCAGAGTGTAAAACTATTTGAATAGCTATACCCACGGTTAAGGGTGGACAATATGCGCTTTCATATGGTAGATCTTTGGTTTTGATTTTAAAATAAAATTTTTTGGAAACTCAGGAGTGGTTGAAACTCTCAGGTGTGTGTTGTGGTAGATAGAGACAGTTAGGTGGATAGAACTTGATTCAGTGAACCTTGGTGATTAGAGCCTTACTACTGGTGCAAGTGGTTGAAACCTTCACTAGAAAATTTAATATAGTTTTAGTTATTGTAATTACATTGTTAAATTGATGCTTTGGAAATCTATAATGGTAATTAAACTAAAAATGCTGCTTTGTGTAAAAGAACCATATTATCCTTCCTTTTGTTCAGCTTTGTATATCATTGCATTTTTCCAAGACTTGAGAAGTACTCTATCTACTCACCTTGCATCTACAAAAATATCTCAGAGGAATATGAAGACACAGAAAGAGACTACGACTAGTTCGTATGTGGCTTCGGCGAAGGTTCCCCAGAGTTTTAGGTTCTGTTTCCCCAATTAATTGCGTGTGTCGTATTGATGGAACATCTTCGGAGTTTATTTCTTTTGCTTACGCCTTTAATTTTGTAAGTTTGAGAGGTCTTGTAATCTCATTTATAATAGGTGGCTATAAGGCCAGTACTCTTTAATATTGAAATAAAGTGTTGTTTGGTTATGCACATCACTGTTTGACTATGTGCACAAGCTTTAATATGGGATTAGTTCGGTAATACATAGAGGGTTTAGATTCAAAAATCTAGTACCGACATCCCAGTAGCCACTGACGACCTCGCCGCCGCTCCCTTTGCCGCAGACACTGCTGTGGCCATGATGGTAACATCAAGGATGTGGCGCTACTTGGTGTCGTCCTCCATGTTGCCCGCGGCAGTGCCTCGGGTCTCCTACGTTGCGCGCATCCTCCTTCTGTCTCCTTGATGGATCTGGTCGGAGCTGGACTAGGAGAAGAGGAGAGGGAGAGTGAGAGAGGGCATAGAAAGATAAGTGAGCAAATAGAGGAAGAAGATTTGTGGGTTCCACAATTTTTGTTTTAATTGTTGATTTTTTGCTATGTCATCTAAAAGGAGCCGATGTGTCGAAAACCATTGACACATAGATGCCATGTCAGGGAAAAACCGAAATGGAATCAGCTTAGGTCGGTATTTTGTCTAGTATGAAAACTTCAAGGGCGTTTGATTTAGCAGCTCATGGTTGATTTTCGAACTTTCGAAAGAGTTTAGGGTGTGTCACATGGAACTTTTTCCTTATATATATATTACAATTGTATAACATATACAACTATATTTTGGAAAAGCACTAGAGTTATATAACAAACACTATATGTTGCAATATCTAGCCACTTATTGGCATAAATTATCGAGTCAAAATTGATGGCATGGATTCCAATTAATTTTATTTGAAGCTGGTCACAGACACGTTCTTAAGAGTAGGAACAGCATGAACCACTAATTGGCATGAATTATCGGCTGCACCCCCCCCCCCCCCCCTCTCCACGATCATGTGGCTGCCAACAACAAAAGCCAAAGGAGATAGGACAATAGAATATAAGCACCTAGCGAGAGGAACAATGAATGTTGAACTCAATTGTGTGTTAGGTAACAATGCACGTACGCTAAATACTTTATAGAGACATGGCTAGCTCGAAGTTGATACTATCCTCTCTAAAAATCTTTGCGCTAACTTTTCCTAAGGCTTTTAGGGTTGGAAGTTTACTTTAGTAGCAGACAAGGGGAGTAGTGTGTGTCAGGACGAATCATATAGGGTAGTGGCCACTACCGAGGGTTCTAAAAACCACTGGGAACGATGAAATCAGTCCCCACGGGGCCTTTACATTTAAAAATCCATTAGGAACCGGCAGTAACCCTGAGTTGCAAATTCTTGGTCTTGTTCTATTTTAGTTCGGCTTATGATTTTTGGGCTGTTTATGAGAGAGAATATAAAGTAACAGAAACTTACGTACGATTTTAACTGATATAAATGAAGTCGTTACAGTGTATACTATAATCAACTTATATACACTGTCTTAAAAAGACACTTTATTTGAAAGCTAATTACGGTAGAAAAATCAAAAAACAGCTTTTAGAAACTGAAAAAGGAGAGGCCCAATACTTAACAGTGATGGGATTGGGACATTAGTTTCCTAAAATTATTTTTTCTCCTATTTAGGTGGTGATCGGTTCGGCTGAAAAGCTCGTGGCTTATGGCTGAAAACACTGTAGCTGGCTGAAAAAAGCACTGTAGCTGACAGAGGCTTATTTACCATAATTAAATTTAAAAAAATTTAAAAATAGAAAAAACATATTAGCCCATCACGTATAATGTAAACAAATACGAGGAAAAAAAGAACCGGTAAAAAAACTCAAAAAAAAACCAAAAGTTCAGAAAAAAACAAAATTTATGAATAGTGTAAAAATAAGCTGAAGCCATATTGATCAGGGCCAATTTAATATGTTCCATTTTATCATCGATATGGAGCGATTGAGCACGCAGATTTATTGGCCGACGAAATAGAGCTTTATTTATTACTCAGGAATAGCAAAACGGTTTTGGCATAGTAGCTGCTCAATACATGCTGGTGATTGTGCTAGCTAGCTGGCACAATGCTGTGCCATTTTTTCTATACTGAGAGACCTTATGAGAAATGTTGTTATACTCTCTTTACCTCTTGAACTATAACTTCCGACAGATGTTCCCTTAGCCCCTTATTTCACACAGGCTTGATTGTTCGGTCTTTCTCACAAATATATTTAAAACAGAAAACACGAAGATTTGGATTAAATTGACGAAACATACCAGTGAATCTGTTGGTTCCCTGGTCAAATTTGGTTAATTTGCAGGAAGCTTCTGACCCAGTATACCATAAATTTGATCCGTAGTTTTTTTTCCATACCAGTTGCTATCAACAATTGATCATAAATAGTCTGATGTCCGGTAACTGTCTCTTGATTGGAATTTGTTCATGAATGGGTTTTGGAACCCTGCCAAGGGTGTCAAGTAGCAATATCTATGTTTTCGTTATTTATATGGCACCAAAGGATAACCTTGTATCCATGAAAATGAAAGCCGTCTACAAAATAGAAATTTCTTGTCATTTTTAATGTCTCTCTGGTTTATGTGCATTACAAAATATGCCCTATATTATTGGACGGAGGGAGTATAATCAATGATAATGTGACATCTTTGATGGTTTAAAGAGCATATAACAGGAACTTTGGTAGTTCACCGCACGCATAATGCTTTTTTACAAAGCATGGTCAGACCGCGCTACTTTCAATGTCAATTGCTGCTGGTAATAGACATTTGATCGAGCAAATCTTCCATGGATAATGTATCATTAGTTTCCTGAGTCTCCATCATTGGACCATGGAATCAGCACGCTTAGAACCATCGATGGTTAGCACCTCGCACTAGTCAAATTAGTTAGCCTATGCATAAAGGTTAGAGGTTATGCAATGGTTGTTCAGATCCGAGACACCTAATGGCGATTGCTTCTGTTGCCTTAGGTTGGGTTTGCCAAACAGAGTGGGAGCTCGGAGCAACCATTTCGAATGGACAATTTAGCTGCTCTCTGGTAGTGTTGCTTTGCGTTAATAACAAAACTTGAACCGGTAAGCCCAAAACAACTTACAACTGTATGGGCCCATGTAATTCAGTTCAGCTAAATTTGTTTCTTCGATGAAACGATAGAAACAGAGTAAAAGAAAAATAACCTAGTGACACAAACTTGTGTGTAATATTAGAAATGGCTTGATACGTATAACAAAGTATTTATGCTGTGCAAAGTTCTGTTGAATACTCCATAGACATTGGTATGGTCTCTGATATATAACTTTAACTACTAATTCTGTACCAATATGTAACTAAATATTACAAAAGGAATATATTATTTTGAAAGTCTATTTGATGGAAAATGACGACTCTATTTTCATACGGCAAATCTAAACACGTTTTGTGTAATTCAGTGATAAAAGTAAAAAAAAAAACAGAATCTATGCATTTTGAAACAACACTTAGAAACAAGGAATACTACCAAAGAGCTAGAACTATATTGGAATTGATTAGGAACACTAGTCATCAACCTGTCCATCCACACGGGCTACATATTTTAAGTAATATTTTGTTACTTTTAACATAAATTGAATTTGAACATGAAATTTGCTGCACATGTAGAGTAAATTGCGAAGTACATCTAAATTTTATTCTGGAATTTTTCAAATTGATTTGGTTCCAAAACTGAAAGTGATATCATGATTAAACCTAATCAGTGCAAATGCACTTTGAAGGACAATGTAAGAAGGTCTATGATTTTGTTATGATAAACCATTGTCATTCTGGAGGAGTGAAAATTTGGAATTTGCATATTTAAAGATTTTTTTGACAACATGCAGAAATGGATGATTTGGAAATTTTGAGACATTCCATGATTTGGTGATGTAGGTCAGTGGTTATAGCTTGCATGGCCTGTGTTATTGTTAATATAGGTCAAGTTGTGAAGAACTTATATCTAAAAATAATTTCTTTGTCTTGGATGTGCAGGGTCGCCTGGAGTCATCCGTGGTCAACAGTGAGGATTGGAGCTACGCTCATGAAGATGCCGGGTGAGACAGTGAGCTCAAGCATGGCACAAGAAAGGTGGAAAATGTTGAAGGAAAGTTCGAACGATGGGTTTGCACCATGTGGCTTAGTCGGTATAAGTGAGGCATGGGTCTAGTGGAACCGGAGCAGAAGAGACTTGCCGATGTATGGCAAGCTAGTGTTGCACCTACATATGGCAAGCATGGTGATTGCTTGTAATGGAAGATGAAGACCGGGTCAAGAAAGTGTATTTCAATAGTTTGGCCAAAATACCGAAAACGGTTTTGGAAAAAATCTGCGGAGTAGGAGTGGTGCTTGGGAAGGCAGTTTAGGTCATGAAGAAGCTAGTTTGATCAAGATGGATTAAAGATAAAGACATAGCAGATTTGGGTTTATATGCTTTGAAAAGTATGCATAAGTGTGATGTGTGAGTTAAAACCCATGTGTGGGGGTTAATGGATTTTTCCCGTTATACTAAATGGATAGTATCTACAAAGGGTTCCATGTGGTTGGTTAACCCATCTATTTAAAAGTGTTGGGATGGAGACTTGTGGTGAACTATCTAACCTACCTCTCTCGTACTCTCTTGTTTAGGGTTAAGGTTTGAGAGTTGAGTTCTTGGTGTGCACTCTCCTCTCTCCAAGGTAGGGTGGCTGCAAAACTTACCTCCTCAAGTGGCAATACATCAATCTTTGATTAGCTACATGGCTATCTCTTGTTTTGATTGATTTGCTCTTGATTTGCTCGGTTTTGATCTCTTCTCTTCCCTCTTCTTCATCTTTCTGAGCCAAGGACATGTAAGAGATAAAGATAATCTCAGAAAATCAATTTCCACCCATCTAGGCACTTTGGTAGTAAGTTCATCAATAAACTCAGTGTTTACACATTTTTAATCCTTCAAGTGATTTCACGATGTAAGGGTTTTTGGCTTGATTTTTTTGTGTTCTAACTTGTTCTGATATGTGAAAATATATCTAGAGTCATCTTGGCCATCATCCATCCACGAGCAAGTCGTATTCACTATTTTTGGTTTTTGACCCGTTTTTGATGCAATCTGCCTTCAAACAGAAAAAGGTTAGAAATTTGGTAACAATTTTCTTCATCATTGATTAGAATAGATTCCTTACATCCTAGAGAAGGTGCATACCAAATTTCAAGTGATTGGGGTTTTGGTTTGAAAGTTAGCTCAATTTTAGGTTTTAAACCCATTTTAGTGCAGCAAAGGTTCACAAACTAAAATATCTCAAATCTCTCAAGTTATTACAAGTTTTTTATTAGTATAGGTTTCTAAGGTCATGACCTAGCTTTGATTCAAGTTTCAAGTTTTTTGGATTGATGGATCGAAAGTTACATGGTTTTTCGGATTTGAAATAGTGTTGAAATCACTATTCATAGGCTGAAAATTTCAGTAGCTCTGAGAATTTGTGGATTTTTGGCTCCTTGATCTTCATAGCTTCTCATAGCTATTGGAATAAAGATTAGGAGAATACTTGGGAGAAATTTGAAGGCACCATTCACCCCCTCTATTGCCATATCGATCCTGCAAGTAGTATGAGAGACCAGTTAGCTCTTCTCATAGATCTTAACAGGTCTTAATAGGCATGGTAATAGATAAGTATTCAATCAAGCCACTTGTGTTTGATTGAGTAGATTTGTCGTATTGGAAGTCTCACATGCATGCTTACATTGAGGCCCAAGGGCACACAATTTGGCTTAAGATAAAAAACCCTTATGCTATACTAGCCAATTACAATGTAATTTCTTCAGATATGGAGGCAAATAGTAAGGCATGCAACTTCTTGATTTAGGGGCTCAATCGATCGGAGTTTGAGCAAGTCGTTCATTTGAGATCTGCTCACGAGATCTAGAAGAGCCTTTATGACTACCATGAGGGCTTTACCGCAGTCAAGAAAGTGAGACATAATCAACTCAAGAAAGAATACTCTAAGACCGGGCAAAAATCCGATGAGTCTTTCGATGAGTTGTGGGCTCAGCAAAATTCTCCATGACCTTCGTGCTGTTGGCTAGACCTTCTTAGATTCTGAAAATGCATGCCAAATCTTGGGTGCTCTTGATGTGAAGGTCTGGGGGATAAAAATCATATCCATCAATAGCACTGTTATGAGTGAACTTACCACTGATAATCTTTACTCGAGGTTGAAGACGTATGAAATTGACTTCATCTTGTGTCTTCCCAAGACTGAGTCAATGGCTCTTGTGATGGACCCTTCTTGGAGCAGTTCTTCAAATTGTGTGAATATTGGCTTTTCTTTGTTCGTCTTGCACTCAATTAGTGATGAGCAACTTGAGAGGCTACCTAGAGTGTACAACAAAGTGAGAAACAAAAGGAGATATGGTTCGGTGACATGCTTCGAGTGTGGTGAGCCAAACTACATTTGGGCCAAGTGCCCCAAGCTGAAGGGCAAGAAGGAGAAGGACTATTGGAGGCATTCTCAAGCTCGACACGTGAAGGTCAAGAAACCCAACCATTGAAATTTGTCAACTAGGTCATGCCGCTCTTGAGTCCATGGACATGAGCGATGTGGATTCGGTGATAGAGAATGATGAGGACGACACCCATGTCAAGAAGAAAGCCTAGGACTTTGCCAGCATGTGCTTCATGGCCAAGGGCAACCATGACATCGACTCCTCTGACTCCAACGAGCCCTACAGTGACCCTGACAAGGTACGCCCTTCCTCCAAAGCAATAAAACATGCTCTTGTTGTAACTGAACAACAACTAAGGAAGCAAGCTAAAATGATTAAGAATCAGGACATCATGATTGAAAACATGAACCTTGAGATTGTTAGGCTCAATTCAATTAATCATGAAAATTATGAATCTTGCTTGTGCTCGGATGATGAGTTGTCTACATTGAAATCTACTCATTCCTCTATTGTAGACCAACTCAAGAATGCTCTGGATGATTTAGATTCTCTCAAGTGAAGTCATGATCATGTTTACATGCATACTATTACTTTGATGTTATTCTATCTTCTTGTTCAAATTGTGCTTTACTTGAGATAAAATTGGATAGTGCTCTCAAGGATTTGCAAAAGTTTAATCCTAATCATACTTGCTCTCATTGTGAGGATAAAAAATCAAAATAAAAGAAATGCCTATACACATTCTAGGACTGCATCATGTGAAAATTGTCCTAAACTCACAATGAGATAGATGCTCTTAACAAGACTCTAGAAGAGAAAGCTAAAATTGAAAATTCATAGCCATGACTGCATCTAAAAAGGTCATTGATTCTATTTCTTATGAATTTTGTGCTGAGATTAGGAGTGATTTATATGAAATGCATGAGGCCTTTAGGGTTAAGTTTGATAAGCAGTTGGCTAGGATTAATAATTCCTCCTGTATGTTATGTGAGACTCTAAAGTTTGAGGTAGCTGTTCATAAGGAAGGATATGCTAGGGCAACTAAGTTAAAAGAGTGTCATATGTGAGAACCTAGTCGAAGAAAATGACTACCTCAAAAAGACACTTGAGAGATTTTCTAGTGGAAAGAAGAACCTCAATATAATTCTTGACCAATATAAGGTAAGTGTGCAAAAGAGAGGCCTAGGTTTTAATTCTCTAGGGTATTCTAAGAACCACCTACCTAAGGTTGTAAGGGTTGTTGAGAATGGCAAGTTTGAGGTAAAACCTTCTGAGTCATCTAAGACAATTTTTAGATCTGTAGGTGTTGTGGTTATAGACCAAACAGAGAGAGAGAGAGAGTATGGTAGTGGAGAGTTAGGTGAGCAAGTGCTTAGGGTTTCCCCTATGGCCTGTGTTGTATATATATATCCACATGGGGAGTGTTTTTACAATTATACCCTTACACTCATGCATCCCTTTCAGGGGCATTTACGTCATTACACATATCCCATTTTGGGCCTTACGACCCTCTAGCAGGCTGGCTGGGCTTAGGTGGGGGCCACCCCTACAACAGAAGCCTCCCATGGTGACGGGCTTCACGGGCCGAAGCCATGTTGTCAAGCCATTTGGCCCCCTCTGTCCCTGCGGCCTGTGAACTTCCGAATTGCTTGGTATAATCTTCGCCTCTCTGTGAGGGTACAGCGCTGGGCGGATTGCCGAGGTCGTCCCCACCCTCAGGGCTCCTCGGTAGCGAGGCCGAAGTCGAAGCCGCAGCGAAGGCCTGTGCTTGTCGCGGAGTCGAAGGCGCTGGCAGAATTGAAGGTGTCGGCGGAGCCGCCTGGGCGAGACGGGAGCGGTCAGAGTCGGGCATCTTCGGCGGGCCTACCGGCAAAGTCCAAGACGTGGCCCCGACCTGGTTGCCTGGGCCACCCTTGGCTGTATGTTCCTTGGGTGGCGAAGTCGAAGTCGGAGCGGAGACGGTCCTTGCACCCCGGAGTCCTCTGGGTGTGGGTTGACTGAAGGGCTCCGCCTGGTCTGACGATGTTGGGCGGCTTCGCGGTCTTGTAGTGTGCCTTAATGGCAGCGAGAATCGCGCCGACCCTTGGATTGTTAGGAACAGGCCGCTGCCGCCATACGCGCTGTCCCAATGGGAGGGTACACGCGGCGGGCCACGATTGGCGCGTCGTGGGTGTCAGCAGTCGCACGGTGACACCCACGGCCGCGGCCGCTCGCCCCTTCCCTAGAGGGGTAGGACGCGTGGCGGGATGCTACCGGTGCATCGTGCGCTGCTGGCCCACCGGCGGTCGCGTTCCTTGGTCACTTGCTGGTTGCATTCCCGTTGATTGGAATCCCGCCGGTCACGCTTTCCTTTGGTTCGGGGCGCAGCGGGTATATATGCGTCCTCTTCCTGCGCCGTCTTGCATAGTACTGTGGTCGGGTATGGCTGAAATGACCTTGGCCTCGAAGATAGGCGTACTTTTGTTCGTTTGCGTTTGATGATTGCGTGTGCTGACGCTAATATCAGCAAGCGTTGACGAACAAAAGGCGTCCTATTTCTGAGGACACGTCCAAGCTTGTTGCGGATCGGCAATCGAGCTCCCCGGTTATGGGGGGCGCGGGGGATTTGCTGCCCGAACCTCAAGGCGAGGTGGCCATCAGTGCTGCTTGGCTTGGTCAGAGCCTACCCCAGAGTCTTCGCACGTATTTGGGGCCAGATGTCCAGGCGGTGCATGGGTGGGGCTGCAGGTTAGACCGACGCCTGCTTATCTCCGCCTTCGGCCCGCCCTTTGTCGTGGGGCCGAGTTGGAGGTCCAGCTGGGCCCCAAAGCATAGGCAAAGGAGGCGACGACCCGTCTTGGACCATCGGAACCGAGGTGGTCTGCGGGCTTGCCGCACGGGTTGATGGCGACGTAGCGAAGTGCCCCTAGTGGGGCGGGA
Organism: Dendrocalamus latiflorus; assembly: GCA_017311315.1. Taxonomy (NCBI): domain Eukaryota; kingdom Viridiplantae; phylum Streptophyta; class Magnoliopsida; order Poales; family Poaceae; genus Dendrocalamus; species Dendrocalamus latiflorus. Next base: position 11,321,593 of record CM029616.1, on the reverse strand, counting down.
CCGGAGTAGAAGCTGGGGTCTCTTTGCTAAAGCGGAGACTTCGGTGTAGCTGCTGTCGAAGTTGGCTGGGCCCTGTCTAGCCGTTACTGCATCGACGACCCCGAAAACCGTGCCAACACGTGTCGGGAGGTGCGCCACGTCCCGCAACCTATATTTATTTCGAATGGTGCGGACGCGTGGGGGGATGCTATTGGCGCATCGTGCACTGCCAGGCCGGTGCACGACTGCGGTCGTGCGCGACGCGCGTGGGTGGCTGTGGCGCTTCAGCTTCGGTCGTGGGGAGGTGAGCGGTTCGTCTCCCATCGGTTACGCTCACCGGTGGTGCGGGAGACAAAGGGGCTTTAAATAGCCCCTATGGCACCGCGTCTGCATTTCCTCCGCACGCCTTTTGGTCCCTCTTCTCGACTCCTGTTCTGCTTGCCTCCCTTGCCACCGCACTACCTCTCGCCGCCGTTTGGGTCCCAGATAACGATGGCGCCCGGCGGAGAACTCGTCCAGGCGGTCGGTGACAACGCCGTCTCCCGGCGGTCGGCGCCACTGGAGGTGGAGTACACTCTCGAGAGGCGTAGTTCAACGGTGGCGGACAAATGGTGGGTGGCGACGGAGAAGGAGGGCCCGTGTTCTAGCATCTTGGGCCCCACGCTCATGACGGAGGAGACAATCCGTACACTGCTGCGCGAGGGGAAGCTATCGGACCGCTGGGAGGTATGGTTGCCCGCCCATGACAATGTCTGCCCATCCGTGTCTTCGCTACCGGCGCCCTCCGACCTTCGTAAGTCTCGGCCATGTCCTGTTTGCTGTTTTTGGCCGTTGTGCCGTGTTTAACCTTGCCTCTTGTCACGTATAGGAGTTCGCCTGGAGGACGCAGAACGTGCGGTGAGCGTGTTCCTTGGGCCATATACGGCCAGGGAGCACGACTTGCGCACAGCTGCAACCGCGGAGGCGGAGCTGGGGTGGATAAACCGCGTGTGCGAGGCCCTGGGCATTCGCGTGCCGGAGCGCGCCCCTTCGGCCCCAAGCCAGCCTCGACATCGGGATGATGGTGCCAAAGGGAAAAAGGTGCCATCTCGCGGGAAGGCTCGGGCTTCTGTGGCCGCGCTCGGCACGGTGGCTTTTGTCGCTCCCGTCGACGCGGCAGACGCTGAGTCCGATTCGGCGAAGTATGCCAATTCGGACCTGGAGACGGGCGCGAACGACGAAGGCGAGGGGTCTCTGGGTGGCGCCGGGGACCGAGAATGCGCCATGGATGATCGGGAGGGGGAAGCTTCGTCGCCCGCGGTGGTCGCTGAGGTGGGGCTAACATTCGCTGGCGACACCAGGGCGGAGTCCTCACCTGCAGCGACGACAATGTTGAGGCGCCCTTCATGGGGGTTAGTAGAACGGAGCTTCCGCCCACGCTGGTTGCCGAGGTGGAGCTGCCCCCCGCGGAGGTTACTAGAGTGGGGCCCCTGCCCGCGAGCGTTGCTGCTGTGGATCCCCCTCCTGCAGCAGTTGCCGAGGCGGGGTCCTTGCCTTCTTCTCCCAAGGCGAAGCGGCCACGCCTACGGTCCCCTCCTTACCGGACTTTGAGTGGGTTCGCCGTGGCGGCCAGTGTTGGGAGCTTGTGGGACTCCGACTTCGACGCCGAAGCCCCTAGGTCCAGTATCCCCCGACCCCTTCCCAAGCCGCGGCGGGCGGGGCACGGGAGCTGGTGGTGTTGGACCTCAACATAGAGACTCCCCGGCCCCCAGGGCCGACGTCATCCGAGGGCGCTGGCGTCCCTGTTATCCTGTCCGAGGTTGGGGGGATGCCCCGATGAAGTCCACCGGCTGCCATCGAGGGTAGACTATCTTTGACGTAGCTTGGTATTGCTTTGCATTGCTCTCGTAGGGCTCTAACCGGTATACCTCCTTTCAGCGGCACTCATCCCGGAGGACGGGCGATCTTCCGGGCGCGGGGACGTTCCTTTGAGAGGGGCGTCCGACGCTCCCGGAACTGCCATCGCGGACGCCGCGCACCCGAGCTTAGCGGACTTCGCCCCTCAACCGGAGGTGTTGGGAGCATGGCGCGGGGTCACGAACGACACGGCTGCAAGTATTGATCAGCAGGCGCTGCTAACCTACGGGGCAGAGCGCCTTGGAGACGCACTGGAGGTGTCTCGAGTGAGAGTAAGTATCTGACCTTGCAACTATATGTGGCCTTTAGAAGTTTGCTAACCATTTTATCGTACAGACCCTCGTCTTGGCCCAAGCATTGCAAGCGGCTCACACTCGCGAGCGGGGGGGGGGGGGGGGGCGCTAGAGGGGTGGTTGCGGGCCGCCAAAGAGGCTCTGCGCGCGGCCGAGGAGTTGCACTCCGCCAAGGATGACCACATCCGCCGCTTAGAAGTGGAGAGCGCAGAGGCGATGTCACACGCCGAATCGCTCGTGGCGGCGGCGCGGTGAGATGTCGCGGCGGAGCGGGATGGCCTACTTCAGCAAATCGCTGCGCTGGAGAAAGAGAAAAGCCATCTCACCATGTCCCTTAGGGCATGGGACTAGACTTTGGGTGATGCCTCGGTGACCGCGTGGGATGCCATGCTAGCTTTGGAGGGCACCTTGGAGGATCTTGTCGCCGAAGTGCCGCCTCGCTCCTTCGGGCCCGAAGATCGGGGATGCTCCGTCGGATCGGGGATGCGGCCAACATTGCACGCAACGCTGCGACGTCCTTCGGCAACCATTGCTCTTACGTGATGTCATGTCTAGTGTGCGCGCTTCTGCGGCACCAGGGTTGCCAGCACGTCGACGGGCTAACCGACCCCCAACTGGAGATGCCGGTCGGGGCCGGAGTAATGTCCGGCGCCTGCGCGCCATTCGCCGCGTTGTTCGGGTCTTCCACGAGAGAATTTGGGAGTACATCGGGGAGGTCGCCGCAAAGGTCGAGTAACAGCGGACCATGCGTAGTGAGGGGAACCTCAGTCGATGGCTGGATGAAGTCCCGCGGTGCGACGAAGCTGGCATCGAGGCTTCGGGGGGTGACGTGAACCCACAGGTGTGACGCCTGGGTTCTCGTGTGTCGGCGTGCGTTGTAATACACGTGCCCTTTTCTTATGAATAAAGTAGAAGTTGCCCCCATGTTCTGACCAGTGTGTGCCTGTGTCCCGAGCAGCTACCCAACAGAGACCGGCTGCTAGTTTCTGACCTTGTGACCCGACGGTGTCTTCGGCGCAACGGTGTCTTCGGCGCTGGCGGAGAGCCAAAGAGTCGCTGGATTTCTGGGCGGCCCGGGGTTCTTCGAGCGAGGATTTGGCGTGGACGCGCGTTAAGGAGGAGCCTGCCCAATAGCGGCTGCGGGCACCCTAGGATGCTTGTATACTTTTGCTGCATTCCATTTGTAAACGTCATCCGACGAATACCGAAGAAGTGGTTTTGGTTGAAACGTGTCACCTGCATCCCCGTCATCTCTTGCAACCGCGCTGTCCCTCAGATGACACGCAAGGTTATACTTCGCGCTTACCTGTACGCTAGGTAGACTCTCGCGTGCTCCGTACCATTTCGAGGTGGTGTGAGTGAAGCTGGTGCCTAATCAATGTAGACGCGCGAGCGCTCCGTCCCCCGTCCTTGGAGATGGTGGCAGCGGAGCTGGCGCCTAGTCGATGTAGATGCGCGAGCGCTCCGTCCCCTACCTTTCGAAGGGGGGCAGTGGAGCTGGTGCCTAGTCGAAGTAGACGTGCGAGCGCTCCATCCCCTACCTCTCAAAGGGGGGCAGCGGAGCTGGTGCCTAGTCGAAGTAGACACGCGAGCGCTCCGTCCCCTACCTCTCGAAGGGGGCAGTGGAGCTGGCGCCTAGTCGAAGTAGATGCGCGAGCGCTCCGTCCCTTACCTCTCGAAGGGGGGCAGTGGAGCTGGCGCCTAGTCGAAGTAGACGCGCGTGCGCTCCGTCCCCTACCTCTTGAAGGGGTGCAAGAAGAGCTGACGCCTAGTCGAGGTATATGCGCGAGCGCTCTATTTTCTACCTCTTGAAGGGGTGGCAGCGGAGCTGGCACCTAGTCGAAGTAGACGCGCGTGCGCTCCGTCCCCTACCTCTTGAAGGGGTGGCAGCGGAGTTGGCGCCTAGTCGAGGTAGACGTGCGAGCGCTCCGTCCCCTACCTCTTGAAGGGGTGGCAGCAGAGCTGGCGCCTAGTCGAAGTAGACGCACGAGCGCTCTGTTTTCTACCTTTCGACGGGGTGGCAGCGGAGCTGGCGCCCAGTTGAAGTAGACACGTGTGCGCTCCGTCCCCTACCTCTTGAAGGGGTGATAGCGGAGCTGGTGCCTAGCCGAAGTAGACGCGCGAGCGCTTCGTCCTCTACCTCTTGAAGGGGTGGCAGCGGAGCTGGCGCCTAGTCGAAGTAGACGCACGAGCGCTCTGTTTTCTACCTTTCGATGGGGTGGCAGCGGAGCTGGCGCCTAGTCGAATTTGACGTGCAAGCACTCCGTCCCTTACCTCTCGAAGGGGTGGCAGTGGAGTTGGCGCCTAGTCGAAGTAGACGCGCGAGCGCTCCGTTCCCTACCTCTTGAAGGGGTGGCAGCGGAGCTGGCGCCTAGTCAAAGTAGACGCGCGAGCGTTCTGTTTTCTACCTTTCGACGGGGTGGCAGCGGAGCTGGCGCCTAATCAAAGTAAACGCGCGAGCACTCCGTTTTCTACCTTTCGACAGGGTGGCAGCGGAGCTGGCGCCTGGTCGAGGTAGACGCGCGTGAGGACAATGGCTATGCGCCTAGCTTGTGCTCCATAGGGTGCGTGTGGGGGCAGGTTTCTGCTAGGCCTTATCAGTACCCTGTGGAATGCGCAGAGGCGTGCTTCTGCGGCGTTGGGTGTCCAGTTCACGGGATGCGCGCGGAGGCAAGCCTCTGCTGCATCTTCTGCTCACCTCACGGGGTGCGTGCGGAGGCAAGCCTCTGGTGCACCTTGTTTATGCTCCATAGAGTGCGCACGGAGGTAAGCCTTGACGCTGCACCTTATTTATACTCCGTAGAGTGCGCACAAAGGTAAGCCTCGATGCTGCATCTTATTTATACTCCGTAGAGTGCGTGCAGAGGCGGACCTCGACGCTACGTCTTATTTATGCTCCATAGAGTGTGCGCGGAGGTAAGCCTTGACGCTGCGTCTTATTTATACTCCGTAGAGTGTGTGTGGAGGTGGACCTCAACGCTACATCTTATTTATACTTCGTAGAGTGCGTGCGGAGGCGGACCTCGATGCTACGTCTTATTTATACTTCGTAGAGTGCACACGGAGGTATGCCTCGACGCTGCATCTTTTTTATACTCCGTAGAGTGCGTGCGGAAACGGACCTCGACGCTACGTCTTATTTATACTCCGTAGAGTGCACGCGGAGGTAAGCCTCGACGTTGTGTCTTATTTATACTCCGTAGAGTGTGTGCGGAGGCGGACCTCAACGCTACGTCTTATTTATACTCCGTAGAGTGCGCACGGAGGTGGACCTCAACGTTACGTCTTATTTATACTCCGTAGAGTGCGCACGGAGGCGTCCCCCATGCGTCTTTGTTTATACTCATACCTGTGTTTTTGTTCACAGAGAGTGCGCGCGCGAACGTGTGTCTTTGTTTATACTCATACCTGCATTTTTGTTCAGGAGAGTGCACACGCGAATGCGTGTCTTTGTTTATACTCATACCCGCGTTTTGGTTCACAGAGAGTGCGCGCGTGAACGCGTGTCTTTGTTTATACTCATACCCGTGTTTTGGTTCACAAAGAGTGCGCGCGCGAACGCGTGTCTTTGTTTATACTCATACCCGTGTTTTTGTTCACAGAGAGTGCGCGCGCGAACGTGTGTCTTTGTTTATACTCATACCCGCGTTTTTGTTCACAGAGAGTGCGCGCGGAGGCAATTCTCCGTGCGTTTTTGCATGAAACAAGACAAGTTTTGCAAACGGTGAACTTTATTGAATTCCTGTTTGCGCGGGTTAGCGATTACAAAAGACGAGGTACTGACCACTGATCACTTGAGGGCGGGCGGTGCACGATAGGAGCCTCTGTTGTTGGGGCAACCCACGTGGGGGCCTGGCAAGGTGCTTCTTGAAGCCGCTGAGGACCCTCGCGCTTGTATGCCCGGCCTAGGCGTTCCGTTGGGCATCGTGGTGCAGACCTCTGGTGTCGAGCTCTATGCGCCGAGCCATATCCTGGTCGCCGTGGACGGTGATGATGGCCTGCGGTCCGGAGAGCTTCATACATAAGAAGCCGTGGTGTGGGACCGCTCCGAAATAGTTTAGGGTTGGCCGCCCCAATATTGTGTTGTAAGGGTATGAGATATCAACGACGTCGAAGGTGACGTCCTCGCTCCTCACATTGTCATCTTGGCTAAAGGAGACCTGCAGACATATCTGGCCCAGCGCCCGCAGAAGCTGACCCCCGAAGCCCTGCAGTGGGATTCCCGAGGGGCCCAACCGACTTCGGGGAATCCCCATCTGGTCAAAAGCCGCTGCGAACAAGATGTTCGCGGAGATTCCTCCATCAATCAGGACACGCCTTACGTCGCATCCTGCGATGACGACCTGGACGACCAGGGGGTCTTGGTGGGGGAACTCCACACCCTCGGCATCGGTGGGCGTGAAGGTTATTTCATGCTGCACCCAGTCCGACGGTGCCTGCGCTGGGTATGCCACCACGTGGTGTAGCCTCCTCGCATAGGCCTTCCGCTGCCACGCCGAGCCGAACTCCAGCGAGGAGCCCCCGGAGATGACGTTTATGACCCTGCGCTGGGTTCCCTCCGGGGCTTGTAGCTGCAGGAGGCCCTCCCGAGGTTATTGTACGTGAGCCTGAATCCGCAGGGAGCCTTCCTGGGGCTGCACCCCTTGATCCTGGATCCACATGGGGCCTTCCAGGGGCTGCTGGACATGGGCCACGACAGGCGGGCGCGCCTCAAGGTTTCTGTCCCTGGCGACGCTTTGCCGAAGTGCTGCAATGGTGGTGCACGCACACGTATCGTGGCTGCCACGACCATGGAGCTCGCACCACTGCCTGTGGTGCTGGTCGTCGTACTCTCCGCGGGCTTTATCGTCGCGGCCTCGATCGTGCCCGCGCCCCTGGCCCTGGCGTCGCCTACCACCGCGGCCAGTAGAGGTGTTATCTTCGAAGCCGCCCTCGATGTCGAAGACATAAAGGCCTCTCCGAGACTTCTGCTGACCGCGTTTGGACTTGTCGCTCGACGAGTCCTTGTGGTGGGCGTCCTTGCACTTGGAGGCGTCCTTCGCCGTCTCCTGCTTGCTCTTACCTTTCGAGGAGCCTTCCCTTGGCGAGCCTGTGTTCTTCGTCGCGCCCTCTGCCTGATTAGTATCGGAGTCGTCACCCTGTCGCCGCCGCGCGTCCTCCTCCGCTCTGGCGTACTCTTCCATCTTGTCGAAGAGCTTCGCCACCTCTTGATTGGCTTCTGCGCGTTGTATTCGGCCAGCGGCCCTGGGCGAAGACCCTGTACTGCTGCATTGATGATGGTTGTCTCATTGACATCTTTGACCTGGCAGCGTACCTTCGCGAAGCGCTTGAAGTAGTCCCGAAGCTTCTCCGAGGGTTTTTGTTTGACCGCGAAGAGCTGATCCGCGTCGACGCGCTCGACATAGTTTACTTGGAAGTTTGGCTCAATGGTGAAAAACCAAGAGAGCGCCACTCCCTGTAATGCGAGGGGAGCCCCTTTGCCTTCGTGGTGTCGTCTCCTCCGGCAGCTTCGATGGCGGTCTCGTACACATGCACGAACTCCCGTGGGTCCGAGTCACCTTTGTACGGCTCAATGGCGCTCGGGACCTTGAAGTCCTCTGGCCATGCCGCCTGCTATAGGCCTGCCGAGAGTGGGGACTCCGGATCCACACGTCGCAGCGGGACGCGGCTGGATGTGGGGGCGTCACGGCTATCTGCCCGCTCCGGCGTGGGCTCCGACGTGACCACCGGCGGGGTCTGCTGACTCCGAGCGTCTTGCATATACCTCACGGCCCTGCGGAGATCCCCTAACTCCCGCTGGAACGCGCTGAGGGCCACCAGCAGGGCGTTCTCCATCATAGGTGTGGCCGGGGCAACCGGTGCACCTGGTTGCACAGCCGGAACAGCGGCGACCACGGCCTGTGCTCCTGTTGCGCCGGCGTGATGAACTCTGGAGTTGATGACGAGGCCTGCGTTGCTGTCGGGACCGCTTGCCGCTTCTGCACCGGGTGAGGAGACAGCAGCCGCACCAACGTGGGCATCGGCATTACCGCTCTCGACCACCCGGTCGGTGCTGCTGACGATTGCTACCATGCCCGCAGCGGAATCACCTGTCACGCGCGGGGCGGTGCCAACCGTCGTAGCAGTAGTGGCGGGGTCGACTGTCGCGACGGCAGTGGCGGGGTCAACCGTCGCGGTAGCAGTGGCGGGGTCTGCTGTCGTGGCAGCAGTGGCGGGGTCGACCGATGTGCCGTGGATGCCGATGTCCGTGACCGTCGCGTTCGTGTCACCATCCACGCTTGCGGCTGCCGATGCCGAAGCCCTAGTGTTGACGCGAGCCTCCGTCGCGCCCGCCTTCTTCTTCTTGGACGCCGACGATGAAGCTTTCTTCGGTGCCATCCTTCTTCGGATCTTGAGCCTTGCTCTTGTCCTCCCCCACGAGACAGCGCTAACTGTTGTGGTTACAGACCAAACAGAGAGAGAGAGAGAGAGTATGGTAGTGGAGAGTTAGGTGAGCAAGTGCTTAGGGTTTCCCCCGTGGCCTATGTTGTATATATATATATATCCACATGGAGAGTGTTTTTACAATTATACCCTTACACTCATGCATCCCTTTTAGGGGCATTTACGTTATTACACATATCCCATTTTGGGCCTTACACCCTCTAGCAGGCCGGCTGGGCTTAGGTGGGGGCCACCGCTACAACAGTAGGTTTTACCCAAAACCCTTTTAGCAAGGAAGGTGCTTCTTCCTCATCAGGTTAGACCCCTCAAAAGGTCAATACCATTGCACCTTCTGCAAGAAGGATGGCCACATAGTTGAGTTCTGATTCTGTAGAGCCAAGGTTGAGAGGAACATGAGAGAGTGCGCTTTGAGATTCATTAGAGGAGTTCCTTCACCCATAAGTGTCTCTAGAGCCAGACAGCCTGTCTTTCCTTCTAGACATAGACCTAGGTTTGTAGATAACTTCTTTAACTCGTTTGGTGGCTCTAGGCAGCATTTTGGGTTAGGATATCATGAGGGTAGACCACGAGTAGCACCTAGTCAAGGGGAATACCTATCTTTTGGTAGACTGATTCAGAGAGGGCTAGGTAGTTGAGTGCATGCTCATGATCATCATGGTAACCATGTTATTTTTGTCTCTATTGCTGCTTCCAACCACCGTGTGAATTAGTATTGGATTCCAAAGTCATTTCTCACTAACCCCAGTACTGAGATATAGATGTTCCCTGTTAGTGCCCTATAGCTCCAGCGTGCGAGGAAGGAGGACATGTGGCTTGTTGACTCCGGGTGTTCTCAACACATAACCGAAGATTCTAGATGGTTCTTCTCCCTCACATGTGCATATAGCAACGAGTTGATCATGCTGGGGATGCTTCTACCAGTACCATGATAGCCAAGAGCATTGTGTGCATCAGCAACAAATTCATGCTTAAAGACATTGCTTTGGTAAGTAAGCTGAGGTATAATCTATTATCTACCTCCCAGCTACTTGATGAGGGTCTAGAAGTAAGGTTAAAGAGTGGTGAGTGTAGAGTTCTAAACTCCTCAGGTGAGTATGTCTTTGGGATCTCTGGTTTGAGAGGATCTTTAGTACTGATTTCAGTATCTCTTCTGCCTCTAGCCGTAGGTGTCTTGTAGCTTCTGACTCCCTAGGCTTAGTGTTGTGGCATCATAGGCATGGGCACATAGGTGCAGCAAAGCTTCACGAACCAAAATATCCCAAATCGCTCAATTACTTTCAAGTATTTCGATTTGGATAGATTCTTAAGGACATGAACTAGTTTTGATTCAAGTTTCGAATTATTTGGATCGATATATCAAAAGTTACATGATTTATTGGTTTCGAAATAGTGCTAAAATCATTATTTATGGGCTGAAAATTTCAATAGCTTCGAGAAGTTTTGGATTTTTGACTTCTTGATCTTCATAACTTCTCATAGCTATTGGATTAAATATTAGGGGAATACTTGAGAGAAAAATTGAAGTCATTATTCAGCCCCTCTATTGCCATATCGGTCATATACACTTATATCTCCCCATTCTAATTAGTATTGGCCTGCTAAACATAAAATACAATTGAACTTGAAATTTGATGCAATGATTCCACCATAATGTGGTGGTTTCCACGTGATATCTTTCCGAAAGAGAAGGCACCCATGTGTGTCTGATGTAAGGTGAAATAATTCGATGATATACATGACACACGACATATAGGATCTAAAAAATTGTATTAGATGGCTAATGAAAAAACAATGCAAACAAATCGATTAGATATGGTGAGCATGGATGCACAACATAACTCGGTGTTGAGGTGGTTTGATCATATGCCAAATGTGTTAACTGCAGAAGTTCTGGCCTGCTAGGAAGCTAGGTGCTAAGATGGCGAGGGATTGGGATCTTCAAATGTAATTGTTGAGACGGATAGCCAATCCTTAGTCAATCTTTGGAAAGCTTTGAATGAAAATAGAGCAGAACTGGCCAGTATCCTAAGGAAGATCCAAGAGCTTAGTATTGTTTTTGATAATTTTGAATTACTTATGTCAGGAGGAAGGCAAATTGTGTAGCGCATTTATGTGCTAAGCAATCATCTCTGGATTGTAGCTGGTGTATGTGGTTAAATAGTACACCGGATTTCCTATTGTCATGCTTGGACGCTGATTGTAATCCTGTTTCATAAGTATTTATATAAAGCTATTGATTGAGTCTAAAAAAAAATAATTGATGCCTCCGAAACAAATCTGAGTCAAGATAACAATGGTCGAAGTGTTGATGAAGAGATATATTTTTTATTATTCTCCTTCTATTTGCCAAGATCTGGAATTTGTATTCCAAATCCACGTGTATTTCATATGTCTATCCCATGATCAGTGACTAGCATATATATTCAGCATCACTGGCATCACATCTACACATGATAATTAAAATCAAGTAGCATAATATAACTAAACAAGCTAAATTAAATATTAGTGATTGGTTTTACAACAAAAGGGTTGATCTGCCAAATGGTTCACATGTCATAAATATTGCAGTGCAAACATGGTAAAAGAGAGGCAGCAAAAACCAACTAGCATGCCTCAACCCTCCCATAGGCAACTGACTGGGTAACCGCTTGTAATTGGTGCCAATATCACCAAAACTGGTTGTGTAAAAGCAACCAACTATAGGGCCATCTTCTTCTTGCTCTAATATTGTTGAATAAGCAATTGTGAGAATAAGATTGTACTCCATAAGACTATAGAAAAATTTAATAATATGCAAGCCAAGCAAAGAAGGTTGCTCATACTAGTTTGATTTAGCACAACACCATCCTTTTTATTTCCAATAGATAATAATAGATTGTAAATCACCAAGTGCAAGAGCATTTGATATTGATAAATAAATAATAATAAGGCATAAATATCCATAAGTAAACAAGTGACTTGCTGCCCCAATATCTAAACAGTTGCAAACCCCCCTTTGCCTACAAACTACACATGTACGCCCTGTCCATGCATTACCCATTCACTTTTATGAAACTCAAAACCACAAAGGTGAAGGATTACCAAGTTGTCCATGGTTGGAGATACGGCTATTTGAATAGATTCACACTGTGTAGAGTTTGCACAACTTTACCCACACGACCTAACATCCCACTATGTTAACCATGTCACACGATACCGTTTGGGTATTCAACTTGAGAGTTTATGACAAAACTTTTACATTATCTGTCCTAACAAAAAATCATGCTATGATACCTTCTTAAGATATAAATAGCTGTCCAAAATTCTAAGAACTCATACAATGTGTTGGTAAGCTTTATAGTTCTTGCAAAGCCTCTATGAACATAGAGGTACTCTGCCATGCCTGCATTGGCCCAATTTACCTATCCACTACCATTTGCAGTTTGATTGCAAGAACACAGAAACTTATTATGCTAGGGCCTCCCCATATGAGGCACGTGTGGTTTGCACTGATATCTAGGATCTAACTACATCATAGACTCGGTCCTTGGTGACCCGAGCGAGATAATCACAAACCAGGGTCTCGTGCAACTACATTGGTCTTTACAACCACTCACCCTAGTCCAAAACATATTTTCAATTTTATTGTTAACTAAAGTAACAGAGGTATCTCCTCCAGACCAATATACAAGTGTTTCCCATTTTGTATGAATTTAACAAGTTTCTCTAAACTAGACAAACTAATGCCAATAACATGACTAAGCATAAGCTAATTTGATTCATCTAAAATTCCATGATTATTCTTACCAACAATGGATAGAAATGCAACAATTAGGTATAGCTACAAACCTTACCAACATAGTGATTTTACCAAAATTATGCGCATGCATAATAGTTTTGAAACTTAACATATGTAATAGTGAAAATATGGGTTCAACATGGTCAAAGGGGGTGCTTTTCTTGCTCATTAAACTTTTGGTCTTGCTCTGGATCAACCTCAGAGATTTCCAAAACATCAGTATCTAATTGATTAAAAGCCAATTGACACCAATAAGAACCAAATAAATTCAAATAGAGAGCAAATCCAAATATTTTTGTATATTATGAATGTTCACAATTTTATAAAAAATTGGAAACAAGTTTCACTCAATTTGGAGTTGATTTGTAAAAGTTATGAGCATTTGAATTTGGTTCTGTTGGAAAATTCTAGAAAAAGAAAAGGGAAAATATTGTGCATGAATTTTTGAGTTAATTACCTTTTTTCTTCTCAAAGGAAAATTTGAATTAATTGCATCATCAACTGACAGGTGGGGTCGGGTTTAAAAAGTTGTGTCCTAGTTGTAAGCAACTTATTTTTTAAAACCGGTTAAAATAAAAATCTTGATTAATTAACCTACCATCCTACATGTCAATGAGTCATTAGCCTTAACCAGGTTTACTTAGAGTTAGCGAGAAGGGAATAGAGGAGCTCGATGACGGCCATGGCCGAGCTCACCAACGACGAAGGGAAAGCGGTGCAGGATTGGGCATGGGCAAAATGGAATAGCGGGTCCGAGGCAAAGCCACAGGCGGTGATAGAGGCAGTTCGACGTGGCAGCATGATGGTGATGGTGCGAGGCTGTGCGGGTACACTATGACATCCATGAGAGGCTAGCTCTCACCACTACAACAAAACATCCGTGGGGAGACATCATATTTGTAGGTTAGAGACGTTCTGTTTCGTCTCCCACAGACAACTGAGGCGCTTTTATAAAGCGTCATAGAAACGTCTCTATATGAACCGTCTCAAAAATATAGAGACGCTCTCTAAGGCGTGCCTATATTATTTGAGACGTTCATTAGAGACATCTGCATTGTATCCCTATAAAGTTAGAGACGCTTTTATAAAAACGGCTGCACCACGTCTCAATTAATATAGGCACGTGCGTTGAGACGTTATGTGCCGTCTCAAGATGTCCTATGTAGTATGTATTTTTATTTTGATTGGTATATATTTTCTTCTATACACACAAATACGTATCCGTATGAGAATATAGTATTCCATATATTTATTATATATACATGTATATATAATAATTTTATAGGCAGCACCATAATATTGAGTACATATTTTATAAAATATAAGGAATGGGCGTAGCACAACAGATATAGTACTGTTAACATAGAACAACAGACGGTCAACAGCTAACTAGGCGACGACGACAGGACGACACAAAACATAGAACTACGAACACACGTACGACTTAACGATCGAACGACCGCTGAGAGAAGCAAAAGGGGAGGTCAAGAAGCACAAGGGAGGATCTAGAAGCACTAGACGGGTTGAGACAGCAAGGGGGAGAAAACGATCGCCGACTCGCTAAATCGCGCAACACAAGCAACACTACGGCACAAAACGATTTACCTAACAAGAACAACTGACAGGGATATTAACAGGCTAACACGACTAACACAACCGAAATCACAATCACAAAACTCACTGACCAACAAAGATAACATACTGAAATTACTACTAACAGAACACATTGCACATATGGCAAAATCACATGAGCATATATAACAATAACAGAACAGGGCAGCAATATCATCCCCAATTATCTCATGCACACATCACAGATCACAAGTTAACATTCACATATCACAAGTTAACATTCGCAGTGCAATAGAAATTAACAATCACTGACAGTAATTCAGAAGAATAGCAAGTAGAGAAAGGAAGAAGGATGGAAGCATTAACCGAGGAAGGAGCAGCAACAGATGGCGCAGAGGAGAAGGTTGAAGCGTCAGTGGCTGTGCTGCAGTGGAGTCAAGCCGAGGAGGGAGGTGTCGTCGGACTCGGTGGAGAAGAGGTCGCCGGGCAGCCCGGCGCTTGGTGGAGGTCGCCGGTGCTATGGTGGCGGAGATCGGAGCGATCGGCGGCCGTCGGCGATGATGCAGCGGAAGGTGTAGTAGACGAGGCGATGTGGTGGGTGGTCATCGGCGCTGGAGCAGAGAAGGGGAGAGCAAGCGGTGGCGCCAAGAAGAGAAGGTGCGGCGGGTGAGGAGCGGCGATGGAAGATGGTGGAGAAGGAGGGGGGCGCTGCGGCTGAGGTGAGGTGGACGAGCGGTTGGCCGCGGAGATTGTAGAGGTGGCCGGAAAGAGGCAAGGGGGTGGCGAGTAGGGGGGCGCGGAGGTGGTAAGGAAGAAGAGCAAGGTGGCGGCGCCGGAATAGGAGAAGGGGGAAGGGGGAGATGGCGCGGTGGCGAGCTGGAAGTGGGGTGCGGGGCGGCGGAAGGAGAACCGAGAAGGGGGAGAGTGGTGGCCGATGGAGCTCGGGATAAAGGCGGCGGAAGGGAGTGAGCAGTAGGGAGGAGGCGCTATGGAGGGTGAGGCGCAGTGGGGGTTGCCGGTGGAAGGAGGCGGAGGGAGGCGCACTGGCGAGCTGAGGTCCGTCAGCCAGCCCATCAATGGCATGTTTCGGCCAGTCCATCAACAAGGTCGGAAAAAAGAAAAAAATGGCCCATTTCAAAAATAAAAAGAAAGATCAGTGGGCTTTATATGACGGGAAAAAAAGAAAAAAAATATATGGGCCCACTGACCACGTGGCACCGTACGCCAACATGGAAAATAATGTTTAAAAAAATGCAACAAAAGTTTTTTGTGACACACAAGTTTTGTCATAGATTTATGATATTGCAAATTACCCACTATGACACAACAAATCTTGTCACTAGAGCGAATTGGATATGCACCATGACATTTTTTGTGACATGCATAATATTTTTGTCACTAAGTCGAAATGCCTCAAAACAAATGTCATAAACTGGATGATTTAATGACATCTAGACCTGTTGTCATGCCAGAAATGTCAAAAAATGACACATCTCTTGTAGTGCTAGAAGACATCTCTAGTGGAAACACTAGAAACAACTCCTAATGAGATAGCCTCTCTTGAGTACAAGAATACCTAGATGAGACCCATGTACGAGTATCTTCAGAAGGGTTCCATACCCGATGACAATCTCGAAGCAGATCATTTATCCCGTAAGGCCAAAATGTATAATTTGGTCGATGGGGTACTCTATAAAAGGAGTACTCAAGGGGTTCTCATGCAATACATTCCGCACAGAGAAGTATTACAACTCTTTCACGACATCCATGGGGGCATCTGTGAAGCACATACCTCTTACAGAATGCTCGTCGAAAAAGCCTTTTGACATGGGTTTTATTGGCCAACTACACTCAATGACGCAAAAGAGCTAGTTGAGAAATATGTACAATGCCAGTTTCATAATAGGCAGATACACCAACTGGCTCATGCTCTTTAGACTATTCTTTTATTTTGGCCTTTTGCGACATGGGGTCTAGATCCTAGGACCATTCCCAAGAGCACCAGGGTGCTTGAATTCCTCTTTGTGGCTATTGATATGTTCACAAAATGGACTGAGGCCAAACCTATGACTGGGATAAATGGAAGCTGCTAAAAGGTTCATGATGAGAAGCTTAATTGCTCGATTTGGAGTCCTGAGTTGAATAATAATAGATAACGGTAAGCAATTCTTGAGTGCAAAGTTCCATGAATTTTGTGAGGAATTAGGTACCAAGTTATGTTTTGCCTCTCTCCCCCATCCTCAAAGCAATGGGGCAGTTGAAAGAGTGAATAGCCAAATAATGCAGGGAATTAAGACTCGAGTCTTCGACCAGCTATTAAAGCGCTTGGGAGCTTGGGTGCAAGAATTATTCTCAGTATTATGGGTAATTCGCTCGACTCCTAGTCGGGTGATAGGAGAAACTCCTTCCTTCCTAGTTTTTGAGGTTGAAGTTATGCTTCCTCCAGAACTAAATATTAGGTTGATACGAGTTGAGGGCTTTGATAGCTCGAACCAAGAGCGATTTTGAGTGAATGACATTAACCTACTCATAGAGAAGAGGAATGAAGCCTTCATTTGATCGGTAGTCTATCAACAAGCCATGCATAGATACTACGACCGTAAGGTCCAACCTCACACATTTGTTGTAGGTGACTTGGTATGGAAGAAAATTCATTCCCAATCTAATCGGAACAAATTTTCCCCTAAGTGGGAAGGTCCTTACACAGTGATTGAAATTACATGATCAGGCTCAGTACGACTCACCATGGAAGATGGCCAGATTCTCTCAAACTCTTGGAATATTAATCAGTTGTGTAAGTTTTACATGTAATATTTCTACTTTTTAATAAAGATTTCAGTCTATTCAATCTTTATTGTCGTATGTGGAGAAGAGCTTCTTTTACGTTTGTTCGTACACCTTTGGTATATTCAATATTTTGAATCTGATCAGAGAAAGATACATCACCTAGTTGAAGTGTCTCCTCTCTGCATGTGGTCCTACCCACTAGAAGAGCTTCCTAGTGTCGACTTGTTTCCAACTCTTGCTATTAGTAAACAACAATTGAGTTAACCAAGTAAAGTCAAATGAATAAGATCTCTAAGCGTTTGTCCTATTCTCGTTTAGGCTTTTGATTTGATTAACCTGGTCAAAGAAAGGTAACATCACTTAGTCGAAGTCTACTTAGTCGAAGTCTCTCCTCTCTAAATGTGGTCCTACCCACTAGAAGGAGCTTGCTAGCGTCAACTCGTTCCTAACCTTTACTACTAGAACATGACAAACGAAATTAACAATGATAGATGGATGAACTACTCTGATCTCTACATACCCTTTTCTGAGTGTTTATCCTATTTTCATTTATGCCTTCGATTTGATTAACCTATTCGAAAAAAAGCTAACATCACCTAGTCAAAATTTCTCCTCTTTGCACGTAGTCATACCCACTGGAAGGAGCTTCCTAGTGTCGACTCATTCCTAACTTTTGCTACCAAAACATGATAATCAAAGTCAACAATGATAGTCGGATGAACTACTCTAATCTTTATATACTCTATTCTGTACTATTTGCGTAGTTTATTCGTATAAACTAAGTAAATAGTCAAACGCTAGGATAGAGTTATCCATATAACTTCAATTCTTAGTCGTACTTTCATTTTCTTTCATTTCTTTTTTGTCTTATGAGTACTAACTACTCAACAAGATGAATTGCAGGAAAAGAAAGATGAATTTCATTAACAAAAGATCTATTTTTACAAACTACTCTGATGAAGGAGAGTCAATTCGCATCTCCTCTACGATTTTTTGACCAACTGGCTCCATTTCTTTGATCAAATGAGCCGCCTCTGTTTCAAAGCAGTCAAAGTCATAATCAATCAGTCGAAGATTGAGGCGGTGGTCGCATGCCTTGAGTTTTGCCAAGACATAGCTTACAACACCTTTAACCACCTCTCATAAGGAGTCAACCTGGTTAGTCTTCATAGTAGCTTCTCTAAGGCTTTGACTTGTCGCCCGATCGTACTTGCCTATTCAGTCATTGTGTCCCTAGAAGGATTAATCTTCTCAGCACCAAGACCTTCGAGTAGATCATTTAGGAGAGAAATGTTGTGTTGAAGAACCATCTTCATCAACTGCATCTCGTAGCTACAAGTCGAAGCCTCTACGAGTTGCTTTATTTCAACTACAGCCTCTACAATGTAGAGTGAAACTTTGTCAGAAAACCACTTTATAAAAGACTGGTTAGTAAGATTTCCTTACCTACTAGTCGAGACTCGAGCTTCTCGACTTCATCCTTACGCTGGTCTTCCAGTAGCCTGATCCTCTGGCTTTTCTCTTTTTGATATGAGTAAACTCACTGATCACTTTGGTCTTTTCATTGACATCAGTGCAAAGCTTACCCATTTCAACCTCTTTGTTTGTAAAAAGAAAAGAGTCAGAGAAAAGACAAGAAAGACATCTGGATAAACAATCATAAGTTTAGAACTTACTGTTTATTGTATCTTGCAACTTGTCAGTTGTAGATTTTGCCTTCAAAAACTTGATCATAAGATTGACGTTCTCTATCCTTAACTTCTGAATCTCATGGTTGAGTGCATCAGATAAGGTCTTTTCATCACTCTTAGACCTATAAAGGCTAAAGATAGACATGAAGAGATGGACTAGTAGTCAAAATAGGAGAAGACTGTGTATGCAAGTGGCTTACCACTTCTTTGCCTGTTCTTGAAGTACAATATTTTCCTCCCTCAAGAGCATGAGTTGTCTATGGTATTCAGCCATAGTTACCATGTGCTTCCATGCTAATGAGAAGACAATGAGAAGCGAAAAAAGCTAATTATAAAAAACTAAGCACTAGATGCTTACGTTCATGCTCGTACGAGCAAATTTGGTGAGTAATCGCTAGGAATCCTCTAGTCGATTGAGCTCTTCGACCTTATTCCACCATACCTTCTCAAGGTGCTTGTCATCGAAGACATTCCCATGTTGGGAATACTTTTGGGATGAGGAACTCGGTCGTAAGATGGACATGAAGAAGATTCTACTACAAAAGTAGGATTAATAAATGAAGAGAAGAAGTTAGATTCTTCTTCTACTTTAGCCATACCTCCTTTGAGAAGAAGAGTTTCCTTTGCTCCTGTTTCGACCTCGTTGTGGTCGTAGCCACTTCCGCTTTAGTAGCAATCTCCGCTGTCGCCATAGTGATCGATTCTTCGACCATCTTCTCTATTGTTTCTTTGACTGCAAGGAGAATGGCAAGGT
The DNA here is from genome assembly GCA_017311315.1 of Dendrocalamus latiflorus. Classification (NCBI taxonomy): domain Eukaryota; kingdom Viridiplantae; phylum Streptophyta; class Magnoliopsida; order Poales; family Poaceae; genus Dendrocalamus; species Dendrocalamus latiflorus. Next base: position 11,302,399 of record CM029616.1, on the reverse strand, counting down.
GCTTCTCGATAGAAGCATCCCAGACAATGGTAGAGCTAGGCTAAATACACAAAAACAGAAGAGAATTGGCATTTCAAAAGAATAAAAGGGTAAAATGATAATTTTATGCCCTTATTTGCATACCTTGCTTTCTTAACCTTGATGTTGAATTTCGAAGGAATCTTCTCTAAGGAAGGTTTCTTCGACTTCTTCTCCACGACCACATCTGGTTGTTGAATACCGGGGTCACGTCTGACCATGTCTGGTCGTAGACCCTGATCACATGTTTTTACTCCTTCTTCCTCCTATCCTTCTTGATGGTCGAGAGTAGTTTCGACCACCTGAAGAATAGTCAAATTTTTGATCATAGGTTCTGCTACCACAGTAGTCTTCTTTATAAAAGATACAAAACTCTTCCTATTTTTCCTTTCGAGTGGCTTAACAAATCCTTGAGAAGTGCCAACTGAGAAAGTTTTGTCATCATAATAGAAGGGTATCTTGATCTTAGGAGCCAGTTGCTCTAGTACAGCCGCCCCAATTTTCACTGCAGTAGCTATGTCTGTACAGAACTGCTCGATGGGGGTAGACGGAGGAAGAGAGGAAGGGCAGTACTCGAATTTCCACCTTGCTTATCGACAGCCTTGGTTAGTCAATGCTTCTTGGTTGGAGGAGTTCTAACCTCCTCCATCTCTTCTGCAATTACCATCAATTCGACCTCTTGGTCGTTTTGGTGGTTTTCTGTGCCAACTTTCTATAGTAGGAAAAAATATTAAGTACTTGTAGTTTACGACTACGAAAGTCTAAGGAAGAAGTCAAACTTTGTTTGCCTTTAGGCATTCAGTTCTTTCCTTGGCTGGTACATCCACCAAAATGCGAGGAGCCTCCACGTCAAGCGCCTTCTCACAGATAGCTTTGACTCGAGAATCAATCTCTCCCAAAAGCAAAATCTGCATTGACAGGTAAGAGTTGTTGGTAACTAGAACTCAAATTTAGAGAACGAGTTTGATCATCACTTACCATTCTTGTAGTCCCTAGTCATATCCTTGGCCCTCAAGTACATCCACATTGGGTGTGCTCTTTTCTCCAGTCGGTAAGCCCCTTTCCCTTTAAAGTTTTGATGGCTTGGATGTAGGGGGCTATCCGTGTTAGGTATTTGGGGGCCAAGTTCCAAGAGGAGATTTTCTTAGCACCCTTCTCCATGAAGGAAAGGCTATCTTCACTGGTCATCTCCTAATAGAACCATCTTCTCTTCTAGTTCGGCTATGACAACTGAGTAAACATTTGGATGTATAACTCTGTCGCCATTGTGGAGTTTTATACCACAACTTCTAGCAATTTCGGTTTGTCTGATCATCTCGTAATAATACCGAAAGAGCTCCAAATCTGGAGGAATTCTCAGATAGGCTTCACATAGATACACGAAAACACTTAACATGGTAATCGAATTGGGAACCAAGTTTACCAATTCCATCCCAAAGTATTCGAGTACGACTATGAGGAAGGGGTGAGCAGGAAGTCGAAGACCGCACTCACAGTATGCTTCGAAAATTGGAATTTGTCCAATCATCCCGAATGGCCAATTTTGCCTGGCAGCCTCAATCCACCTCACAAATTTCCTCGAAGGAATCTTATCCGCTACAACCAAACCTTTCGTCTTCGCCTTATCCATTTCCGACACCAGCCAATTAGAAGACCTCGTCATTTTCCCTAAGCAATTGGTTTGAATTTGGAAGAAATTGGGGAAAAGAAAAAGGTTTGGTCGGCGACGAAAAGCTCAAAGGGGATTGAGGCAGGAGGGGAAAGTAAGAAAAGTTACCACTGGGTAAGTTTTTACAACCATACGGGTTGATTATTGCCTTTTTGGGAATCGCTCCAAACTGACAGATCAGTGGGAACCGATTTGTGTTCCTCTGTTTAAAGCTGATATGTCTTTACGATTCAAGAGAAATTACGTTTTTGACCAAATTCGTTTTTGGTCAAATCAGATCAAAAAGACTCTGCTTTTGATCTTTGTTTATCTACAACCTCTTTTTCTTAAGTAAGTTGTTTTTACTTGAAATTGGAAGCTAGATGATGAGGATATAGCCAATCCTCAAATAATTATTTAACTGTAAATGATATGGTTACATCATTATGCTCTTCGAGTATACCCCTTATCTATAAGGAAAATATTTTACAAGATAGTCGTAAGTTCTTCTATGACTACCTTTTAGTCATAAGCTCTTCTACGATAAATCTTTAGTTGTAAGCTCTTCTACAACAACTCCTTTGTTGTAACCTTTTCTACGAATACCCTTTAGTCGTAAGCTCTTCTATGACAACCTCATAGTCGTAAGTTCTCCTACAACTATGGTACAGTCGTAAGTTATCATACGACCATCTTGTAGTCGTAGATCCCCTACGACTAAGTCAAACTCCGACTGACCTATCTATGATAACCCATTGCATCGTGGGCCTATCTGACAAAGTGGTTAGCATGAGTATTTATTCTCTGAAATAAGTGCACATAACTTCACTCTGACAAAAACCGCTGCACGATGAGTGAGACATCACGTCTTTAATAACTCACGTCGGACAGTTATCATTCAAAACGTTAAAGCGTCCCTTGGCAAAGAGAAACTGCCGCGCCATACGAGCTATGTAAAAGTGGACGTTAGGGAGAAAAGTGGAGGATCGGGGACAAACCCAAAGGAGAATAGAAGTAGAGCAAGCTTTTTTGCAGTACTCTCTCCATTATAATTCCGTATTACTTTCTCCACTGTAATTAGTTTATTAAGCAATATTCACACAGGAAGTAGGTTGTTATTCTCGCTGCAGAAGGCTCGAATCTGTATAAAAATCCCTGTGTCCTTTCTCTGCGTGTTCGTGACAAGGTCTTTGAAAGTTCCCTAGAGCCCAAATAAATTATACATAAGATCAATATTAAAACATCGGTATAGATAAAGTTAGAAAGGCAGATGGATCCATACAAAGATACAAAAGATTTGAAGTTACACTCCATGCCACCATAATTAGAAGATATATCGGTTGATGGCTTATATTTATGCTCTTCTTCTTATTTTATCAGTGAAAGAATTTCTAATTTCAAGCCCTTTTTTGTATTATACGAAAGAGATTTTATAATTTTAACTTTAATGTAGAAATTTCCAGCCTTTCTCCTTATGCTACATATGTATGCTATATTAGGGTGTGACGGCAATCGCTTAAGTACTTGGCATGTAATTTTTACGTTACAATATACAGTGTACCTGTCTACCATGTCCTTGTAACCGATTAAGCATCTAGCCATACGTGTCCTGCATGGATTTTCTTTTTCCCGATTCCAATTCTTTTTTCTGACCTGCTGGCTTTCATTGGTACGCATCCTATAATACTACGTACGAATAGAATCCTTCCTTTTTTTTATAGTGCGATGCTACATCCAAACCGTACACTCTAACTTACTAACAAAATCAATGGATTAGATCTTTTCTTTTTGCTGATTAGCGAGAGAATTTATATTTTTTTCTTTTTACTTTCTAGGATTAATGTGAGGGCTTCAAGAGGTGTCTTAAATTAGAAAAGATAAAGATGAGTTGCAATCCATGTTTACTAAGATATTAGGTCTAGACCTCGCAACAAAAAAAATTGCAAATACCCTCAAATGTCCAGCATAGTTCGATTTACTCCATACAAGTATTTTTGTGGCACATGCTCCCCTACAAATGTATGATTGTTTCAAATGTCCCTTGGTACCCCTCCCGCTGACTCGCTATTTACTTATGTCAATCTGGATTCCATGGTATGCCACCTCGATTATAGACCAGGTACGGTGTGGTTACATGGACCCACACCATATCCTTCCAATTAGTTTGGCACTCCTCTGCTATCTTTCCTAGTCTCGATTCAACTTGTCACGGAGGGAAATTAAACATGAACGCTTCATCTGCCCCACCTATCTCAATCTAAGTTGCACAACTTACCACCATAGACCTTGCTAGAATGCTATGAACCAACGCTACAGAGTGTACATCAACAAAAAAGAACACCGAGCCATCGGGACGGAGGCACGCGGGTAGGCAGAGGGAGGAGGGGGTATTTAAAACAACCATACACTTGTAGTGTTATATGCCACAAAAGTACTTATATGGCATAAATCGAACTCTAATTGACATATGGGCGGGTAATTGCAATTTCCCAAAAAAAGTACTAGGTTTAGCAAATTTTATCCGATAAATCAGCTTCATTTTAAAATAACCTTCGAAAAACACTAGCTCAGCATTTTTTAAATTAAAACCAAGAACATTTAAAAAAATTGATTCCCATAGAAAAACTATTCATTATAGAAAAATAAATTTTAGAAATCAATATAAACAGATGTCCGAAGATCCCTCTTTTTTCCTTTGTGAAATTTTAAATTGGACGGTCGTGGATCGCAAACCCAGCCCCTGCCTCATTTCCCCACCTAGGGGTGGAAACTGATCGGATATGATCGAATAGTCTCAAATACGAATACGAATATATATATTTAAAACGAATATGAATATGAATTTGAATATTCTCAAATACGGATATGAATATTCTCGAATACGAATACAGATATTTTCTAATATGGATTTTCTCGGATACGAATATCGGATAAAACGGATTCCTAACGGTTTTGCCAATTTTTCACCGGTTTTTGACTGGTTACCGGTTTTAAACCGCCTAAATTTAAATTTTGAATCACAAAATTCGTACAGATTTTTTATGTGTTCTAGAAACGTATCGAATACGAATCGAATAGTCTCGAATACAAATAAGGATACAAATATTCTAGAATACGAATGCGAATATGAATATTCTCAAATACGAATATGAATATTCTCGAATACGAATACGAATATTTTCAAATATGAATATTACTTACCATATCCGTATTTTTTCGAATACGAATATAGGATAAAACAAATTATTTGTTACCGTTTTCCACCCCATTCCCCACCCCGTCCCTCTATTTCTTCTCTCCTCCTAACCCCCATTCTCTCTCTCCTGACCTCCGCACCAGGAAGCGCCTCCCGAAAGCGCGCACTTATTCCGCACCACGACGCGCACTTACCGCCTTTGCCGTCCTCGCGCCGGCACGGACGCGCGCACACAGGTACAAAGTTCTCAAGGACGTCCCCTGCTCTGTGGTGGCAGCAGCAATGGCGCACGACGGCTTCCTCGGGAGTTTCCACGGCCTGGCGTGGCCTTTCGCGCAAGGCGCCTCGCCCGCGCCGCTCGACGCCCTGCAGCTGCAGCATGTCGTGCGCGGGGGCGGCGACGGATGGGAGAGCGAGGCGAGCGCGCGCGCGCTCGACTCGGCGCTCAGCTCGCTCGTGTCGGCGTCGGCGTCGACGCTCGCCACGGCGGCCGCCGGTGGAGCCCATGAGGCCGTGCTGATGGACGAACTGGCGTGCAGGCTGGGGGGCGTCTGCGGTGGCCTCAGCGTGCCGTCGCCGCCGTCGTCGCGGTATGCGTCCTGCTACAGCACGCCGGTGGGCTCCCCGTCCAAGCCGGCGCCGCCCGTGCCTCCTCCGCTCGCCGCGGACGCGGTGCTCGCGGAGCGCGTCGCGCAGCTGTCGTGCTTGCCTGCAGCCGGTGGACCCGGCAGCGGGAAGCTCTCGCGCGTGGCGAGCAGCCAGTCGCTCCTCGCTGAGCCGGCCGCCGCTCCTGGTGGTGCCCACCTGCCAGCGAGCAACGGGTCGAGCAGCGACGGCCATTGTCGGAAGCGAAAGGCGCCGGGCGCCAAGGCCAAAAGTAAGGACGCGGTGACCACGGCCATTACTAAGGTACTTCTCGTCTCTGTTTCGCTACTCTAATTTCAATGCCAAAACAGACAGAAACAATAGTGAATTTTCCTCAGTTGCCGGAACCGGAGACGAGGGCCAAGAAGTGCAAGCTGTCCGCGGACGCCAACAAAGACGAGAAGCCGATCACGTCGGCGTCCGGCGAGGCAGGAAATGGCAATGGCAAGGGGAAGGTGGCTGCCGGAGAGCCGCCCAAGGACTACATCCATGTACGCGCGCGCCGCGGGCAGGCCACCGACAGCCACAGCCTCGCCGAGCGGGTATGCCGGCAGCGTCCAACGCCGCAATTCATGGTCAATTGCGCGTTTCTTTCCGTGCCTCTGGTAGTTGACGTGATTGCCTCGGTGGTTTATCTTCAGGTGAGGAGGGAAAAGATCGGCGAGCGCATGAAGCTGCTACAAGACCTCGTGCCTGGCTGCAGCAAGGTAACAAAAGTCAACCAAAGAAAAAACTTGAAAGCTAAAATTTCTTTCACACACAGATCAGTAATTTTGCAAGTTTGTAAATGCAGGTTACAGGAAAGGCAGTGATGCTCGACGAGATCATAAACTACGTGCAGTCGTTGCAACGGCAAGTTGAGGTGTGATAACCTCGGTAGTTAATAAACTGAACAAAGTTGGAAATGTTATGATTGCTTCTGAATCTGAGCAAGATGTTCTCCTGTTACAACAGTTCCTGTCGATGAAGCTCGCGACCGTCAACCCGCGGCTGGATTTCGGCGTGGACAATTTCATCCCCAAAGATGTAATTCATCCTGAACTCTCTGAAGCAAGCCTTGTAGTTAGTTGACAATGAGCTTATGGTTTCTTCTATCAGCATACTTATGGCTGTGAATTCCGCAGGCTAACCAGCCCACCGCGCCTGCACCGTGGTCGCTGCCACCGCCGCCACCATCCTACTCGCCGGAGGGCTCGAGTTCGGCGTTCTGCTACGTGTCGTCTCAAGGGACCGCTACGCAGAGCGTGATAACCAATGCCAAAGGCTTCGGAATGCCGTCCTCGTTTGCCAACCATGGCATCCCAGGCTCTTCCCTTGATGGATTTCAGAGTGCTAATTCTCAGGTACAATGATGTTCAGATATAATCGATTCGTGTCTCTGCCGTTCAGTTCAAATCGCAAATTGCGAGCGTTCCTGTTCCCAGACAGCTTGATCGTAAAACACGAGTCTTGGTCAATTTTCAGCTTGGGGGCCTGTGGGAGGACGACCTCCATAGCGTGGTTCAGATGGGGTTCCATGTCGATTCGTGATGGAGCCAATCGTCGCCGCTCGGATTAGGAGACAATTCAGTTTCACCAATCGAGGCAAGAAATGATCGCTGGGGGCATGTCTGGTGCAGGGCCACTCAACGCGGGGGCTGAGCTCCAATCATTGGATTCCCCATGATTGGTACATACACCCGTGCACAGGGTGGGAGGACGGGGAGACTTGCTTGCTCGTAGCCTCAGCCGAAGATTTGTAGCGCAGCAGAGGCCGAGACAAAAGGCGAAAAAGATGATGTTTCCTTGTGCGTCCATGAGGAATTCGCAATGTATTGTAATGTTATGGTTGAACACACCAAGTTACGATTATGATGTTTTTCCCTTGCTTTTAGTTGTTGCTTCTGCTGCTGCTTTAGTTTGTGTTGTTAGGTGCCAATGTTTGTTCTCCGTAGCAAATGGATTTTCTATAGAATTTAGTTTAAGATGGTGTCTACTAGTCGATTGTAGTATACACTACAGTGACTTTATTTATATAGACCAAAATTGCACATGAATATTTCTTTTTATAAACTTCTTTATAAACTATTACTATTCATAAGTTAAAACCAAAAACCTATATAAACTGCCTAGGAGTGAGCTGGAGTCAACAACTCGATGCAGAATCTTAACCTCCTTTAGTGTCTTGCTTCGTTGTATGATTTCATTTTAAATCTCATCTAGTGAGCCTTAGACAACTAATCTACAACTAATCTAGGAGGAAAATGTATACTCTATATTCTCCCAAGCACCAAAGTGCTGGCACGGCATAAAGGTCCTTTGGTGGATGATGGATGGAGCCGACACGATTTGCAAAGTTTCATATCGGCAGTGATATTTTTGGGATACTGTCGTGTCAACAAAATTCTTCCTGAGGTTTGGTCTGCCTAGAAATCCAATTGTGCAAAAAAAAAAATCGTACAGTCATATCTCAATATCTCAAAAATGTCAGGCTCACATTACCTAGGGACGTATATTTGTCAGTGCACGTTATGAATTTTTTTTAGAAGAATTAGTTCATACTTTTTTCATTTTAATCGGAATTCCGAAAGTCTGTGTCCTCTGGCTCTAATATTCATCAGGATTGCTTAACCAAAAGGGCTAAAAGAAAAGGTAACCCATATAAAATGTTTGGTTTGTTCGCCGGTGGACACCTCTTTTACAGGACAAAGAACACAAGCGAGGCAAAATAATAATAATAATAATAATAATAATAATAAACAAAGGGATGGTAGGTATTGGGTTACAGAGTGGAGGAGATTCCATCCAGCATAGAAACATCTCTGTTGCACAGTGCTGCTGCTTCGACCTTTACCCTTTAGTCATATACAAACCTGTGATAAACTTTTGGCATCTAGTCCTTCCTGGCCTGCAGAAAAACAACTACTGGTTACTTTGCACACACCCAAGTATATATAAAAAAAAAGAACATTAAGAAAAAGCTTTAGTTTGCTGTCTCAAGGTGGCTAGCGTAGGGCTAAGTGGCATGGCAGGTAGCTAGTCACTGTCACTGTTCCATTGGGGTTACAAGCTTACACCCTCTAGTGATGGAGACGAGTGCTACTTAACAATCATAACGCCTATAAGGGGTCCCTTTTATAATAAAATGAAGGGTTTTGTTAAACATTATCTTGATGTTTTCTTTCTAACTATCATCCAAATTTAAGACCGTTAGATTAGAGATTCAATGGCCATGAATTCTATCCCCTCCGACTTGAAAAAAATCTCTCTCTAATTCAAAAACAAAGGCCTCTTGATCTCTAATCCAAGGGTCACAGATTTGGATGGTAGTTAAGAAGAAAATATTCAGATGATGTCTAGACACTCCTTAAAATGAAAGGAAACCTGTGTAAAATGCAAGGTTGTTCTAACCACACCGGTACTTCCTCGTGGGGATTCTATTCTCGGCCTTTTTAGTTCATACTCGTCGAACCGTCAACTACTAACTGTCCTGTCAGAAATCAACGCTATGAGCTGAAACGGCCGATGAATCGAATGTACATATTGTTTATGAGAATTCTTTGTTTAAGGCATTTTAAACCTTTCATTAGGATGACTCACGGAAGTGTATCTTTAGATGCTATTTCAACCAAAGTTAGGGGCATCCCAACCTTTTCTTGATCATATCATGCGTATCATGGTCGCATTCATGCAGTGGGCGCTTGGGACCGGGACAATGGCAACAAACTCTAATAGAGGCAGAATTGGGAGCTTTCAAGGGGTTAAGGTGGATCTTATGATGGTGGTTGTGACGAGACCAGATGGAATCATCCGAATTGCAGCTGATCCATGGATGGAACATATATCACCACTCATTTTGATATCTAAATTCATCTGCAACTGCAGCATCTCTGTTTTTTTCGATTAACCAATCATACACAAATGTTCTGCAATTTTAATTGTCAAAGTTTGTAAAAAGAAAATTGTAGCGCAAGCCGTTCGTACACACAGCACTGCTAATCATACCATGGCCATGAATGGAAAATTCATGGATTCTGAAATACAAAAGCCAACACAACGCTATTGCTTAGGACTGATTTCCCTCAGTGTTAAAGCATCCTTTTTCTTGCAAGCTTCAACTTTTAGCTGAAAAACCAAGTGGAATATTTGGTCTGACCAAGAACAAGATCCTCCTCCTGATCGATATATTTGGATGCCCAAGAAGTAATAAAAATCACCGAGGTCTTCGAGAGCAAACTCCAACTGCAATTTCTAAATCAAGGTGTGAATAGCCTGAGGAGATGAGCTAGTGACAATAATGTCATCGACATAAACTAGAATGTATGTGACCACGCTACGATGATTATAATTGAATAGGGATGTGTCAGCTCGAAAAAGAACAAAACCAAGTTCTTGTAAATAAGAACTGAGTTGAGAATATCATGCACAAGATGATTGCTTCAATTCATAAAGAGTTTTATCCAATTTGCACACATGATGCGAAAACTATGGACCTTCATAACCTGGAGGCTGTTGCATGAACACATCCTCTTTCAGAACGCCATACAAAAACACTTTCTGTATATCCAATTGATGAAGCAACCATCCCGCGATACTACTAATGATAGAACAAGATGAATTGTAGCGGGTTTTACAACCAGACTGAACGTATCTTTGTAATCAATTCCATACCATTGTTTAAACCCTTTTACAACCAATCTAGCATTATAGCGTTCAATAGAACCATTAGCTTTCTTCTTCAAATTAAATACCCATTTTTATTTAATGATATTACAACTGGACTGAGATGATACCAAGTACCATGTCTTGTTCTTTAAGAGTGCCTGATATTTAGCGTCTATTGCCTCCTTCCAATTTCTATCATACAGAGCATCCTCAAGAATTGTCGATTCGATCATAGCAAGAAATGTGTGCCAACATGCATCATATTGCACCGTGTCATCGATGTGAATCCTTGGTTGGTGAATGTTGTTTTGCAGCCATGTTTGCATGGGATGAGGCGGTGGTGCAAGAGGATTAGGTGGTGGAGAAGAAGTTGTGCCGAATTCCACTATCATGCCAAGGATACGTGGAGCAAGTGAAGCATCAGGTATATGTGTGAGACCGACAGAATACTCCATAGGACTCGCGCTGGCAAATGATAGGAAATCTTGTGTGGGATCAGCTCCCCCAAGGTTTGTGCTAGTAGCACCCATTGAATCACCCTTGGGGTCTATGCCCGTACTCTCCTGCCTAGTGTCATCACTTGGAGTTGTGGCGGGTGAGTCTCCTATAGCTTGCACAAAGGAAAATGATAAATTCAATTGGATAGCAGGGTCAAATTGGAAAACAATATTTGAATCAAGTATATCAGTACCCATATTAGTCTCCCTACCATGCATACGTCCCACAATTGGAGAAAAATTTATGGAGGCCACAGGAGGAAAGATCAAAATTTGGTCAAGTAATGGTTGATCCAATGGTAGTGATCTTTCATCAGCAAATAGTAATTGTTGCTCATCAAAGACTACATCACGGGAAATATAAATTCTACCCGAAGAAACATGCAAATATTTGTAGCCTTTTTGAAGAGAGCTATAACCAAGAAAAAGACACCATTTAGATCAAAATTGTAGTTTTTTTATGGAAAATAGTAGGAGAGGCTCCTACTGCACTATATTAATAATAAAATAGTACAAAGGAGAAGAAAGAAAGGGGGAGGAAAATAGAAAGAGTACAAAGAGAAATCAGACATATTTAATCCAAGAAGAAAGCAGTTCTCGAGAGTCTAACTTAACCCTGTGCAACAGAAGGGAAGCCTCTAGCCTAAGCCTTGATTTCCAAATATTAATACTATGCAGCTGGTGCTAGAAGATGAGTTCATTTATTATTTTTCTAATGATCCAAGCAATGAGGATGAATTTTTCCATGAAGAGGTGACCAGTGAAGGCTCGCTTTGCATTATACACTCTTACTGGAGTATTTGTGTCCGAAAACTAGTGAATGCCAATCTCATTCTAGCATTGATCAGAGAAAGGACAGTCAAAGAAAAGATGACTAATTGTTTCTACACTTTGAGTATTGCATCACACACAGTGGTCATTGGCATCAAAAATGATGTTCTTCCTTCTCAACATGTCTTTGGTATTGAATCTGTCTACTAAACGAAGCCAAACAAAGACCTTTTGTTTCATCAAACATCTACATTTCTAGATCAGAGGGAAGATTGGTGGGGTTGTAATGAAATTAAACTATCTAGAGTACCATTCTGCAAAGAGTAAATAGGGTTGCCCCAGATGAAAGTCCAGTGATCAGAGATATTATTGTTAATGGCAACTTCATTAGTGTGGTCTAGGAGCTGAAGATATATTCTGTGTAAGATTCATCTGACAGTGGTAGCCAGAACTTTTCATGTGGCTCTAGCAGTTGCATGAAGTCTTTGACTAAGATATCTTGATTACGAGCATAAGAAAACAATCTTTGGAATCTGGTCCAGAGGAGATTTCCATCCCAACAGTCCTTCCAAAATAAGATATCTTGATCATTGCCTAACTTCCCTATTGCAATGCCTCGGAATTGAGTGATACCTTTCATTACATCTTTCCACCAAAAAGAGCCACAAGGAGCTACAACATGTGAAATCTCATTTGTGTAGTACTTGTTCCAATTAATTTGACCCAAGGTATTTCCACTTGTTCATAGAATTTGTGCAAGTGCTTTAATAATAAGCCCTCATTAAGTGCTTTAAGGTTGAGAACTCCAAGACTCCCTTTTCTCTTTGGCTTACAAACCATGTCTCATGCTACCAGGGAATTGCAATGAGTTTGAAGATCTGAAGAGCCTCTCCAAAGACAATGACGCCTCACTCTATCGATATGATGAATCACCTTTTTTTAGCATCTAAGCAAACACATGTGGTAAATACATTGGAAGGGCAACATTAACTAACATTAATCTTCCCCCATAGAAGAGGAAGTTCGTAAGCTAGCCAGACATCTTTCCACCCTGTCCATCAAGGGCAAAAATCATTCACTTTCAGTTTTGTTGTTCCCAGCAGGAGACCAAAGTAGGTGAAAGTCATGAATCCAATTTTGCAACCAAAAACCCCTATGAGATTGGCAACTTTGTCCAAGGAGACATTGATGGTGATCATGACTGACTTATAAAGGTTAACCTTGAGTCCGATGGAAGTGTAGAATGTCTGAAGTAGTTCTTAGACAAAGAAGTTGTCTGGAGCAGGCTGGCAAGATGATAAAGGTGTCATCTACGTAATGAACCACCAAGAAACTGTCATCTTCTTAGGGAGGGATTGAATGTATGAGGATTTCCCTTCTTGTCGCCTTGTTGATTATGGATTGTAGGAGATCAACCTTTAAGACAAAAGGCAGTGGATAAAGGGGATCTCCATGTTTGACCCCTCTCTTGCATCGGAAGCAGTTTCCTAGCATTCCATTTGTTAGCATCGAAAACTGTTCAGAGGAAATGATGCAGGCAATCCAGGAGACCTACTTTTCAGGAAAACCTTTAGCTCATAAAACTACTAAGATCACTTCATGCTCTATTGTGTCAAAGGCTTTTTCAAAGTCCAATTTGAGAACTAGAATATCTTTTTTACTGTACTTGCATTGGTAAATGTATTCAAATGCCTAGGCTAGGCAGTCCTGGATTGTTCTCATTTTAATGAATCCATACTGATTCTTATAAATTAAATTAACAATTTCCTTTTAAAGCCTATTAGCTAGTAGCTTTGTGAGAAGTTTCAGTATTGAGTTGAGCAAAGAAATTGGTCTGAAGTCATTCAAAGTCTCCAGGTTTTGTTTCTTTGGGACCAACATAATGTATGAACTATTGATGCTTTGAATGTTTACCACCTCATTAAAGAAATGATGTTACAGGGAAAAGATATCCTACCGAATTATGATCCAACACTTATGAATGAATAGTCCATTGAAACCATCTGGCCTAGGAGCTTTATCTATTGGGAGCATTTTAACTGTATCATCTATCTCTTTTTTAGAGTAGTCTACCCCTAAATGAAGGAGATTGTGGGGAGCCGAAATTATCTCATTTAGGTCAAATTGCATTGTGGGTTAGGTTGAGGTACCCATTCTTAGCTTGAAAGAACTATAGATGGCTGCCGCTTTCTCTTGATGAGATGACACTGTTGTTCCATCTTTAAGAGTTAAAAAAGGAATAGAATTCCTTATGTAGTGCTCTGTTGCTAGCGCACGAAAGAACTTAGTGTTTTCATTGCCTAGCTTTGCACAATGGGAAGTGGAACGCTTCTTCCAATATAGGTGCTGATATGATAGCAGCCTGGCATAGTGATTCTTCAAGATTTTCCTAAAGTTTCTTTCCTCAACATACAAAACTGTCTGATCTTCCAGATTATCCATGAAGAGAATAGTGGTCTGACAATTGTGGATGAGAGTATTGAGTTGCTCTAGTTTTTAAGTCCTCTTCAAAGGTTTTTGAATTTGGCTTTTATTCTAGATGCACTATTAGTTTGCCTCATTGGTAGGTTGCATAAGAGAGTGACAATTTCCGTGAACCCTAGTAGCTTCGTCCAGTATATTTCAAAGCAAAAGATGTTGGATTGGGAATAACCGTGTCTATATACACCACACAATGTGAGTGATCCAAAGTGTTCTTGTGAAGAACGTGGACTTCATATGCAGGAAAGAAATAGTCCATTGATTTGTGGTGAAGAACCAATCTAGCTATTCCAATAAAGGGTCTTGTTGCATATTGCTCCAGGTAAAGGTCCTGCCTTTGAGGGGTAATTCAGTGAGGCCAAGGTTGTTGATAATATTGTTAAAGGTGAAAATATCATTCAGATTTCCTCCCGTCTTGTTTCTGTTCTAATCTGACATGATAAAATTGTAATCCCCCCATGAGAAGCCAATTCTGGTGAGCAGGGATATTAAGGTTTAAAAGCTAGTGAACAAACTCTTGTCTTCTTTGCCCCTCACATGGCATGTAAACATTAACAAGGAACCAGTTGTCTGAGTTTTGAATTGACGAGAATTCAATAATTTGACCAAAATACGAGTTAAAAATGGGAGTTCTAGAAAACATTGGACTGTTCCATAGCACTAGCAATCCCCCAGAAGAACCTATTGAGAGGGAGAAGAAAATTTTATCCAGACTTTTAGGTGCAAAGTTACGAATGAAGGAGTAGTCAATGTTCTCCCATTTTGTTTCCTACAGGCAAACAACCGAGCAAGCATTGACAATAATTTTTCTCTTATTGATCTCCATTTGTCAGGAGTGCTTAAGCCCCTAATATTCCAACAAAGGATCTTCCAGCTCCTAGTGTTTTGCAGCGTAATCATTGATAAATAAAAGTTGATGCATAGATAACAGCATGCATAACAATATTGTCCAAAAGAGACTAACCCAGAAAACCAAAAGGGAACTATAGCAAGTCCAACAAGAAGTAAAAAACCAAACAAACCTGCTGTGAAACAAAATAGGACCTGATGTGCCAAAAATGAACAGTAGATCTGTTAAAACTGTTAGTCTTCATCTTCATTTACTTGCTCCACTTTGAGGTTGTCATCCTTTAACTCCCCCGAGGGGAGTCAACAAAAACGTTGTCCCTAGTCCCACATGGTAGGAACTGGGACACTAGGGATCACTGAGGAATCATCCTCTGACACTGAGGAAACATTGGACTTGCATCTCTTATTGCCAGCCAGTTCAAGGTGATGGTACCCTTCTGTCTACTTGTTTAGGCGTGGGCTTCTTTGTAGATTGTGAACCAATAAAGATGCACTTTGTTTACGCCCTGGACTGGGTTGGCCGATGGGAGAACCCGATGTTTCTATAGCACTATAAAAATGATCCGTTAGCTCCTTAGTGTGAATAGAAGAGGAGCTTTGACTTCCCGACCCAATGCAAAGGTCAAGGAACAAGTTTCATCCAAGAGAATTGCCTGCAAGTAGTGAAAAAGAAGAGGATTCCTCAGAGGGGTCCTGAGTAAGAGAACCCCCGGGTGGAAGGCCAAGAACCATGATCTTTTCAATCTGAATTCAGAGAAGCTTATTATGGCTCAAAGAGGAAAAAACGGCCAACCCCATG
Organism: Dendrocalamus latiflorus; assembly: GCA_017311315.1. NCBI lineage: Eukaryota > Viridiplantae > Streptophyta > Magnoliopsida > Poales > Poaceae > Dendrocalamus > Dendrocalamus latiflorus. The sequence goes on along the minus strand of CM029616.1, from coordinate 11,286,851 downwards.
AAGCGAAGGTAGAGCAGTGAGCATAGGCGAGTCACACTCTTGTGGCATGACTCATGCCCCATAAGCAAGACCCGAGCCTAGAGTAAAGGAGTGAAAAAGCGGAGAATTAGCAACCTAGGAAATCACCAGGAGAGACACCATGCGAGTTGCCAAGAGAATCACCAGAGCAGCCTAGGGAAGACACCATTTTCTTTACTATCCTTTGCCTCTCGAAATTGGAGTTTCTGATCATTGTAAGCTAGCATTACCCAAAAGTTCTAAGAAAGGAGTAGTTTGGAGATGTTCCAAAAAAGTCGATCTAGTGCAATTGAGTGCTGTATCATTTTGCTAGGAAGACAATTTATCAAGAAACATGTTGTTTAGAATGCCTTGTCCTAAAAATGAACGCGCATGGAGGCATGGGCAAGTAAGGACATGCCAACTTCTATGATATCATGATGTTTTCTCTTAGCTGAACCATTTTGTTGATGAGTGTGTGGATAGGAAACACGATGAGTGATTTCAACTTGTTGAAAAAATGAATTTAATTTTTTCTATTCGCCTCTCCGGTCAGTTTGCTTATGTAGGATTGTTTTATTTAGAAGACGCTCAACATGAGTTTAGAATTGGATAAATATGCGATAGACATTAGCTTTACTTTTGAGAAAATATATCCAGGTGAATTTATTGAAATTGTTAATGAAACTCATATAGTATTTAAAACCACCAAAGGAAGTGCACGCAGGTCCTCAAACATTGAAGAAAACAAGTTCAAAAGGTGATGCTAACACACTATTTGACTGAGGAAAAGGAAGTTGATGACTTTTGCCCTATTGACAAGCATCACAAATAGAGGCTTTGTTGGACTCACGAAAAAAGTAGGCTGTGACGCTGAAGAATCTGATCCACGACCAGGGATGAGGGATGGCCGAAACGGCAATGCCACCGTTCGTGACTATGGTTGACAACAGTGAGTGCCTTCCTAAATGTAGCCAAGCTACAGGAATGGGGTATAGACCACCCTCATTGGGACCGCAAAGGAGCACCTTCTTCGAAGTACGATCCTTGATGAGAAAATAGTTAGGAAAAAATTCAAAAATAGACATTATTGTCAGCCGTGAGTTTATGAATGGATAATAGATTTTTATTTGTGTGTGGGACATGAAGAAAATTGTTTAAGAACAAGGGTCTATATGACGTATGAATTTTAGAAGAACTAATATGAGCAATTGGCATAACTGAACCATTTACCGTGTGAACCTAATCTTTGATGGAGTACCACTCATGCATCATCAATTTACTCAATTCTTTGGTGATATGATCAATCGCCCCAGTATCTATGTACCAGGGCATGTCAAATTCTGATCTTGTGGTGACATTTGTCACCGTGCGCTCCTCTTGATAGAACACGTGATCAAAATGCTTGTAGCATTTAAAAGCTACATGGCTGATCTTTTCATACAACTGGCAAACAGGCCAATTGTCGAACCCTTTGTTGCCGCCATGATGATTGCTACAATTGGTCCCATGGTACTCACACTGTCCTCGGTCACACCTTGGCTATGTCCACATCAACCACTACGGCCTCGCCCATGCCCTTCGTGATTGCCCCAAGACACCATGTTCACGAAGGGCTGGAACATGAGGTTGTTTTGTTCATGATGCATCTCATAGTCCAGCATGTATGAGCAGAGATCAATGAGGGCGACCGGCTCTGTCCGAGTGGTGACGGATGTCACAATCGTGTCGTGAGAGTTGCCAAGACCGGTGAGAAGATAAATGATGATCTCCTCCTCTTTAAGTAGGTTGCTGACGGCGGTGAGTCCATCACCTCTTGTGAGTGGGTGAATAACAGCAAGCTTCGGCTCGTCTAATCTCGTTGGAGCCAAACGGTATATGCAGGATTAGGAACCTACGTATCTCCATCTTCTATCAATGCCATATCAACTAGGGCATCGCTAGATTGGTTCCTTCTACGAGACTAAGCCACTTTCTGTCGCGAAGGATAGGAAGAACATGTGCCTTCCATAGCAGGTAGGTGTCGTGAGATAGTTTCACATTAATAAGATTGCCAAAGGATGGGTGACCGATGGACATTAGGTTGATGGCTTAAGTGCCGAGCAATCTTGAGATTAAAGAATCTGGACTAGCAGATGTATTTCTAGAGGTTGTCTTTGCATGGAAAGAGTAGGCTCTGATACCATGTGAAAAATATCAAGAGAATGGTTTACAACCGGCACATATTTGCTTTCTATTGGTCATCTATTTATATACAAGTACTGGAGTGGAAACACTTTCATATGTAAATACTAAGCACTATCTCTAGTGAGAACATTAGTATTGATGGAAATACCAAACCACAAAGAAAACATAGGAATACTAAATAACAAGGAAAACACAACTATACTAGTTTGTTTAACACTCCATTATTAGCCATGTTCGCTGTTTGGAGGAGTAGTACTCGTACGCAGTACAAACAACTATATTTGTACTTGTTTTCTTCCTGACAATACTCACCATTTATGTTTCTTTTTTTTTTCTCATCATGGGTGCAGTTGTTTTTTAGTATAAATTATTGAATGATACGCGTCTGTATTATGCAGAAAAATTTTGGCTCCATGGATACATTAGATTCGTCAGCCAAATGTCGCCATCGGAAATATGTTGCATTGTACTGCTGGATGCACATGTCGTTTTCTCTCTCATATCTGTTGTCAGCATTGTGTTCTTTTTTTCCTTTGCTTTTGATCATTTTCTTCAGCTTTGGAAATGGAATCAATTGCTCCTGTGTCTGCTGACTAATCCGTTTTGTCGACATGCGGTGCGGTTTCGATGAGCTGCAACTATTGGTACGGACCTATAATACCTTCTGATGGGAAGACCTTCAACTTGAAACCTCTTAAATGTCACGCCATCCATTTCACGATGCGATTGAATCATACGAATTTTGTAAACATCTTTCATAGCTTTAAAAGCAGGAGCGGTATCTCTAAAAAAACAGGTGCGACAGAGGGCGATCTAAAAAAAACAGGTGTGATAGAGGGTGAAAAATGTTGGAAATATGGATAATATTTTAACTTGAGATTTTACTAAGAGGTAAATATTGCAAATAATTAATGATGTATAAATCAGTGCTAATAATAAGCAACTCATTGTACTTCAAAACATATGTAGAAACAAAATTTAAACAAGTCGATCGGTCACACGAACAACTTACTGTTGGGCTTGATAAAGAATAGGAAGTAGCGCAGACTCGATACAATGCAGAAACATAGAAGCAGCAGAGCAGGAGCAGTCGCGCAAATGCGCTGCCCAAAAAACTCATTACTGCCCCGTGTAGGTACTCCCTACGGTAATGGTTTGGAGATAGCTGCTCTGCCTCCTTCCTAGTGCACGCCCAGAAGAAAGGGTCAACGAGGTTCGGTTACTCAACACTCATTACGAATTCACCAGAAAGGAAGAACACAATGTGAGAAGGAAATGGAAGAGTAACTGCCCCATTGAATTGAAATTTGCTCACAGCAAATGAAATGTTAGGTCTTGTCGCACCAAGTAAATACATGAGTGACTCAATAATTTGTGAATATCTTAATTAATCTTTTTCTAGTCCTTGGTTGTTTCGAAGCTTAATACTCGCATCATAGGGTGTTGTTGAAATTTTACAACTCTCATAGCCAAAGCGGCTTAAGATTTTCTCAGTATAATGGGATTGATTCAAAGTGACCCCATCCTCGTTCTTGATCAATTTAATATTTAGAATGATATCTACCTCTCTTAAGTCGTTTATATCAAAGTATCGAGATAAGAAAGATTTGACCTCATCAATTACGGAAGTGTTTGTACTAAATATAAGTATGTCATGAACATACAAACACAATATCACTCCTTTACCCCCACCATAATGATAATATACACATTTATCAACTTCATTCACAATAAAGCCAATGAATGTCAAAGTTTTATTAAACTTCTCGTGCCATTGTTTAGCTGCTTGCTTTAGGCCATACAAACATTTCAATAATCTGCACACCTTATTTTCCTGTTTAGAAATCACAAAACTATCTGGTTGATCCATATAGATTTCTTTCTCCAACTCTCCATTAAGGAAAGCTATCTTCGTGTCCATTTGATGGACATGTAGATTCTAGGAAGATGCGAACAAAAGGAGCACTCTGATGGTGGTTAGTCTGGCGACAAGAGAATAGGTGTAGGAGCCCAGATTATACAACCCGACATCCTCTATGATTTCACCGCACTATTCCCTGGATCAGTAGATAGTGCTCACAGTTTACAGTTCTGAATATCAAAGTACATATTATGCGGAAGCATAAATATAATAGTAGACTTACTCATGGGCTGATTAGGCCGAAATCAATGAAATGCAGCAGCGAAAATGAAGCACACAGGAGGGACCCTCAGGACATGCCCACAGGCAGCCAACTGGCGGTTCGCGACCTAGCTCTTGACATCTTCATCTTCTTCGCCATCATGACCAAAAGTATTGCTGAAGCGTAGTGATCTGATTCCTGATTCTGAATTTGTGGTGAAAGCGAGTGTGAGCACAAACCACCGTGCTCCACGAGACAATACACATGATGCAAATAAATAATATGCATGGCTTATCAAAGGAGAGGCTCGGGTTATTTTATTTGCCAAAAATCGCTTTTAGTAGCGTCATTATTATTTAATCATAGTGTCATTGTTGCTGCCTAAACTCCACCTAGTGGTTACCATAATTGACATAATCCACCAAAATACACTTTCTTTATTGATTGCTGTCTAAGACTCCAAACAGCGAGCGACATTATTTATTTAATCCATCGAGCACATACTTTCTAAATTGATTGCTGTCTAAAACTCCGAACAGCTAGCGACATCATGTATCTAATCCACCAATATCTTTTGTGTTATGAATTCCTAATAATCCAATCTTGTAATAACTATTCATCAACTCTTCACTTCTGAATTTTATTGATCCTCTAACGTAATTACTTTTAAATCCACCGACATCATTTGTATTAGGACTTTCTAATAATTCAATCCTTTTGTTACTGATCCAAAACCATAATTTGATCTTCCAATAATCCCTCTTATTTAACTCTAACTAGTTCACTAGTATACCTCCACCAAGAATATCAGTGATCAAGTCTACGATTCCTTAGTATACATCCACCAAGATTATCATTGATCAAGATTATACTCCAGTAATTGTTATCATTCCTCCAAATTCCCAAAGATTCAATTGAACCACCCAGTAATCGATCAGATTCTATTAATCCCATTATCACCGCCATCTCCCAAGAATTTATATTAGTTATCAGTGTTGTAATCCAGCAATTACCTTTGTACCTCCTAATTCTCCAAAAAATCATTCAAATTGTCTATCTAGACTATATATTCATTTAGGTTGCACTAATTTATTTCTCTAGAACCCACACTATCGTATCCTTTTTATGATCGACGTGAATCCACCAACATTTTTATATGTTTACCTCAACAACCATCTTCTTTTCTTATAACTCTATTTACTCTTCCTAACATTTTACTTTGTGGGAAGTATTATCATTATTTTAAAAAATAATACATAAAAATTTCCTGAGACCTAGCAGTTTTGAACAAAAACATAATGTGTAAGAGAATGCAATAATAATATCGATCCAGATTTCATCCACCATTACATGGTCTCTGCACCATATGCTAGACCTTCAGCGTTATAACCGCTTACACTATCACTGGGATGACACCCAGGGCAACTCAAATCCGGTATTTCCACTGCCCTCCACTTTTCCATTCCCACCCACAAAGTTTTTGAATTAGAACTATATCTGGTTAAGTTCCCATGTCCGCCCTTGACCGTGGGCACGGCTATTCGAATAGTTTTGACTCTGCAGAGTTTGCACACATTACCCAAAAGAGATAGTTTACTCGTTGCCCCACACGATTCCTTAGTCATGCGGTTGAGCCAACCATCACAGTAACCGTTCTAAGTACCTCGCCCCTTCCATCATCTCACCCCTATGAGCTTGTCCCGCTTGCGGCAGGTCTCATAGGTTGTGCGAGATGTTCCCCTCCTATGCGCCTAGCAGCAGGCTACCCACACTGCTAGCACGCAGCAGAAGAACTTCATCCTCTGCGGATGCCCCATTCAAGCCATCACACAGACCGCCACTTGCACTACCTCACCTCCTCCACCGATGACGGTGACTTACAGGGTCCGGTAAATTTACTAGGCCAAGTTGTACTTTACAGACTTGTGGTTGCACTTGTTATACACAGGAGGTCATGACAAGATTCGGTCCTTAGGGTTATCTGGGCGGTTCTACCACAAACCACACTCTCGTGCACCCTTGCACCATACCCCCGAACCATCCGCCCAGATAAATAAGCAATTTGAGGTTTTGGGAATGTAAAATAACCATATCCAGCATACACCAGTCATTACCACCATGACTGCCCAACCAATTTTTCTCGGGATAAAAGTGATGATTGGTCGTTCTCGCGCCCATGAGAATCTAAGCAATACTAAGCACGGCATATAATTACGGACTTATTTTCGAAAGAGTTACTATTATAATTTTTGCTAGGACGACAAGGTTCACATATTCCAATATTCCAAAAGAGGTATAATATTATTCAAGTTAAGTAATGGCACATAACTAGAATCTTAAATTAAACATGTAGTTGAACATAAAATAACAACATGCAATTTGATAATTTAAACCAAAATAAATTGCATAAAATGTAGGATCAACATGATCAAAGTATTGACTCGCCTTGCACGGTTTACCGCGGTCTTGAGCTCACTCAAGGCTTTCTCGTCGTTGGTCTTTATCTTCACCTCGATCTTGATCTCACTTTATCCATTGAATCTTCAGGACCCTAATTTCTATTTACGCGATAGACAACTGAACCCAAATAAACACAAATAACTCCAAAAATCTAAATAAATCTAATTGAACTTGATAACTTTCATTATGATTAATTAGGTGCTTCGAGACAAGGTTGACTGGGCGCGGAGCTCTGACGGAGTCAAACGAGGGTTGAGCGTAAGGGAGAATGAAAGAAAGAAATATATCGAAACCGATGTCATTGAGCTTTCATGACAAGGGGAATATTCATGAGAATATTCAGCTTTAGGATTTTGAGGATGGCTAGGCATTTCTGACTTTTTAGAACACCACGGATTGACCTTTTAGCTAATAAAAGCTTTTATTACTTTTATATTTATTTAGGAAGCTCCACGAGCCAAGACAGACATATGGGCAGGTATATGAATTTAGTTGAGTATTAAGTATCGTATTGGTCAATTTTTACCATTTATGAATTTAAGGCGGGGTTCCAGAGATGGCTTATACGACTTTTATCTTGTCGAATTAATTTATCTTGCTAGTAATTTGATAGGTAGCATTTTATGCGGGCCTAATTAATTACCCTTTTGTAACGAGTTGAATGTTTACTTTTGAGTATCTATAGGTTTGTGAGATTAATTCGATGTTTGGTGACCTAGGTTGTTATATTATAGCACCTAGATATTATTATGACCCTTTTAATTTGGAGGCGCTCTGAAGATTACTGATATTGATATTTTATCCCTTTGCTGATCGAGCCTACTACACATGATTACATTTGTTACCGTTACTAATTCAAAGCTACCTTTTAAGATTTCATGGTCGGTGACATGTTAATGATAGGGTCTATAGTGAATACAAAAATTGTACTAATATATTCATTAGTGGACTGCATACATGTCATCAGCATTTATTTATATATATTTGCTTAGAAAAGTCCCTAGTTTTAGATGGACATCCTGTTTCAGATACTTTTAATATTTTGTTTACTTCATGTTCCTTGGCTGGATACTACTCACCTTAGGAATTTTTGGTGATTGTCTATACCTACGAGGGTACCTTTTTACGATTCCCACAGAATTTAGTTTTTGTACTTCAATTTAAGTTGCACGGGCATGTCGGGTAATTTTATCTTGATCTGAACTTATTTGTTATTTTTATTTTAGTTAAGGTTTTTGTTGCGCATTGACATTTAAACCAAAAACCGTCTTCTATTAATCTTCTTTATCCATTTTCAGATTTAAAACAATTAGTAACGGTACATTAATTATTCATACATGATAATTAACCTAATCTTAATTAATGTTATTTATGCCCTAATTAAATTTATTAGTTCCCATGAATAATTTTTTATTTTCCCAATTTTCTTGACAAATTTCCTAATTGAAATGAACTAAAAATAAAAGAGTGTGCCAGGGGAAGTACATGAGACTCGAACTCAAAACCCGTGACTTAACGTATACTGGGCCATTGCCCTTTGGTGATATGAGAAGGGAATTGAATTTGAAGAGGTGAGAGATGGACGGGGCAAAACAGAGGAAATTGGGGCGGCGCACAGCCGACGGCGCCACCGGCGAGTGGCGCCCAGGTTGGAACCGGTGACCACTGAAATGAGTTGCTCGGGAGGTAGGAAAACTAGGGGCGTTGGCGCATTGGCTGGAGCGGCGCCAGCGAGTGGGCGGCAGCGGCGTGCGGCGGCCGGCCACGGAGGGGAAAGAGCAAATGACGGCGCCGATGTGGGAGGGAAGGGACCGAGGTGAGCATGAGCTACAGTGGGTTAAGGGAAGACTTACCGTGCGGTTGCCCAGGCTGGGGAGATACCGAGGTGTGCCAGCGGTGTGAGGCGGAGCCGCGTGGTGGTGGCGCACGGCGCCAGCGAGCTGGGTGGGCCGCAGCTCTGACCGTGGCGGGGGGAAAGATTTGGCATGCTCCGGTGTCGCCCTCACCTTGGGGAATTTGCCCGGCATTGACCATGGGAGAGGCGGCGGTGAGGATGGCGGTGGCGGCCGGTGCCGGGGAGGATGTGCGGCGCGGCGAGCGTGGCGCACGGAAATCAAATTGGGTGGAAGGGGAGGGAGAGGAGAAGTGGGGACGCGAGTTGGCGCGGTGCAATTGGCCGGAGCTCACCGAAGCGGCCGGGGCGGCGTGGAGGCGTCGGCGGGCGCGCAAGAAGGCATCGAGAAAAAGGGGGAAGGCGTAGGGAGAAAGGGGGGCGGCTGCATTATTGCGCGGGAGAGGGGGCCGGCTAGGCGTGGAATGGCGACGCACGAGGCTTGGGCACGAGGTGACGGGGCTGGCAGGGTTGCGCGACAGGGCGCCGGGGCTGGCAGGGCATGGGCGACGTCGTGCTCGCAGGGCATGGCACCGGGCGTGGCGACGCGACGGGCACAGAGAGAGGGAGAGAGGAACAAGAAGCATGGGGTCGGGTGGTTGGCGCCAGGGTGAGGCCGAGTGACGTGCAGTGATGCGTGCGGAGAAGACGAGGCAGGTGCATGGCAGCCAGTGCAGGAAGAAGGGAGAAAAGAAAGAAAAAAGGAGAGGAGGGGAGAAGGAAGAGAAAAGAGGGAGGTCCCGCGGGCAGGGTAGGGAGAAAAGAGAGGGAGAGAGAGGAATAGGGAGTGGGCCCACATGGAGGTGAGAGGAAAAGGGGAAGGGAAGAAAAAGAGAGAGAAAGAAAGGTTTAAGCCCACTTTTAAAATTTACATTTTTAATTTAAATCTTAATATGCATTATGATTTACTGATTTTTGGTATTTTGGTATGGCATTTCAATTTTAAATTTTCAGTTAAGTTTTTGGGTTCAAACATCTAGATACAAAAGCGACATTTCTCTATTTTTGGAATTTAATTATTTGCCCTTAGATTTTGATTTGGATATTACTTTATTTTAAATTGTTTAATTAAATTTTGAAGATCCAGCCTTGGGTTTGAATGCCAATTGAATTTAAAAGACAAAGGGTTTTTGGTTTAATCATTTAGAGATATATTCTAGTGTTCCTTTTGGTTTCATTTTATTAATGCCAACATTGTTCTTAGATTTGGATATTATTTCTTAATATCTTAATTTGCATGCCCCAAAGCTCAAAAGATTTCAATCAAATATTCAAAAGAAATTTTGGACACCAGCAAAATGCAAAAAAAAAATTAAGAACTCCACATTTTGAACACTTGAAATTTTAGGATGTTACAATAGGTATCAAAGAATTTTTCTCTCTTTTTGGGTATAACCATTGGCCACAAGTCTTGCCTTGTACTTCTCAATTTACCATTAGGTCTTAGTTTCTTTTTAAAGACCCACTTACATCCTACATGTTTACACCTAATAGGACGTTCAGTGATCTTCCAAGTCCCATAAGCCATGAGAGTCCATCTCGCTATGGACTGGCTCTTTCCAATACTCAGCATTAGAAGATGCATAAGCCTCTGAAAGAGTCTTTGGCACATCATCCATGAGGTATACAATAAAGTCGTCATCAAAGGTTTTCTCAACCCTTTGTCTCTTACTCTTGCGAGAAGCCTCTATGACTAGATTGTTATCCTCTTCAGGGATATCACATATTGGTTCAGAAATAGTCGGAAGTCCAGAAGTTTGATTATTCTTACTTTCAATATTTTCAGTTTGAATATTCTTAGTTCATGAAGTACTGCATGTAGTTCTCATAGGAAAGATACCCTCAAAAAGTGAAGCATCTTTAGACTATTATTGTGTTAGCAGTCATCTCAAGAGTTTCTAATTTAAACTACTAAAAATCTATAGGTCGTGCTATTTTGAGCATATCCTAGAAAAAACAATCGACTATTTTTGGTCCAAGCTTTCTCTCTTGTTTTGCAATGGTATATTGAATTTTGCTAAACACACCTAAGTTCACATAAAATTAACATTAGATTTTCTCCCATACCATCCCTCATATGGAGTACCGTCACTATTTCTAGTAATTATACTGTTTAGGATGAAAGTTGTTATCAATATAGCTTCCCCCATCATGCCTTGCACATCGGCACTCTCTAACATAGCATTAACTAAGTCTGTTAGTATCCAGTTTTTCCTCTCAGCTACCTTGTTTGATTGGGGTGAATATAGTGTTGTAAATTCATGGACTATTCTATGCTTAGAATAGAATTGAGAGAATTCATGAGAGATGTACTCTCCTCTACGATCAGACCTTAATCTTTTAATTTTCTTCTCTAGCTGGTTCTTAACCTCGGCCTTATAAGTCTTAAAGTAGTTTAAAACTTCATCCTTAGTTTTTAGCAAACACACAAAGTAGTAGTGTGTTGCATCATTAATAAAAGTTGAAAAATATCTTTTGCCTCCTTTTGTCAACGATCCATTCATTTCACACAAATCTGAATTAACATGATCTAATGGTGCCAAGTTCTTTTTATCCTTTAATCCTTTAAATGGTTTTCGAGGCTACCTTGCTTGCACACATGACTAGCACTTTGATCATTTGACAATTTCGTATTTTGTAATTAAATCTAATATGGACATTCTAGCAATACTATCAAAGCTAATATGATAGAAATAAGAATGCCAAATGCCTCATATTTATTTAAACTAATTGCAATATTCAGATTATAACAAGACTCTAAAGTACTTAAGTGGAATAAGCCTCCGCTCTCATAGCCTTTATCAACAAAGTTTTCAAACTTAGATATTAAAATTTTATTTGACTCAAAAACTAGCTTATAACTATCCCTACCTAAAAGAGAACAACTAATAAGGTTCTTGTTTATTGTAGGAGCATGTTGCACGTTCTTCAAGTGAACAATCCTCCCTGCATTAAACTTCAGATCCACCGTGTCAACACCAAGAACAGAAGCATGCGACCTATTTCCTATTAGGGCAGAGGAAGCCCTACTGCATGGTAAGAAGAAAACAAAAAAAATATCAGAATATACGTGAAAATTAAAGCCACTGCCTACCCACCAATCAGTGGATTGACATGCTAAAAAGACAGAAGGTGAATTACCATACCCTCTTGAAATCGAGGCCTCACCTATGATCAAGTTGATAGCCTTCTTGTTTGGCTATTCACCATCTTTGCTCTTGTAGAAGCGACAATCCTTTGCCATTTGACCATCTTTTTCGCACACAAAGCAAGTGAAGTATCTCAAATCCTTTTTCTCAGTTTCTTCTTACTAAACCTAGTTGTCTTATTCAATTTGTTGGATTTGTACTTCTTTGTAGCAATCTTTTCCTTTATGAAAATTTGCACTGTTCTGGTCGAAGGTGGTGGATGCATCGTTTGCTCTAGTCTTTTCTTCCACACCAAGGGCATCTATGAGATCCTCAACTGAAATCTCTTCTCTCTTGAGTTTTAAGCTAGTGGCAAAATCCCACTACGAAGTAGGGAGTTTGGCAACAATGCCTGTAGCCACAAACTTAGGAGGCAGAACACAGCCCAGGTACGCAATCTCACCAACTATGGACTTATTCTCATTCATGCTAAAGTCAAAAAATTGCTCACACATGTAGAGCTAGTGACCTGCTTCTATCTTTGCATATTTGTGCTCTAGTGCATCCCACAACTTTGTGGTAGAGTTATAGTCCATGCACACATCGTAGAGTTGATCTACTAGAATAGTCAGAATGCTGTCAAGAGTAATATTGTTTGTATTTTCAAATTGCATGAACTGCTCAATCGTAAATAGATACAACAGGTGGATAACCCACCACAGCTCGAAAGATATGAGCCGAAACTTGGCTCTAGTCTGCCATCTATAGAAGTTCTGACCAGAAAACCTCTTAGGTTTCAAAGCATCAGAAGCACTAGCCATTGCTGTTTTGCAATAAAATTCACAATAAGGTTTCCAAAATGTTGGAAATGTGGGTAATATTTTAATTCCAGATTTTACTAGGAGGCAAATATCGCAAATAATTAATGATGCACAAATAAGTGCTAACAATAGGTAACTCATTGTACTTCAAAATATATGTGGAAACAAAATTTAAACAAGTAGAACAGTCACACGAACAACTTACTGTTGGGCTTAATAAAGAACAGGAAGTACCGTAAACTCGATGCAGTGCAGGAACATAGAAGTAGCAGAGCAGGAGCAGTCACACAAATGCGCTACCCAGAAATCTTGTTATTGCCCTGTACAAGTACTCCCTGAGGTAATGGCTTAGAGATAACCACTCTCCTTCCTTCCTAGCGTACGCCAAGAAGAAAGGGCCGACGAGGTTCAGTTGCTCAACACTCAATACGAATTCACCAAAGAGCAAGAAGACAATGTGAGAAGGAAATAGAAGAGTTATGTCTACCAAGCCTGGATCTTTTATAGACGTGCGAATTACTCTCTAATAACTGCTCCCATAGAAATGAAATAATTCACTGGTAATTGCTAAATTATTCACTAGTAACTGATAATATTCAAATGAAATAATGATAATTAAGCAGTCTCGTGACCAGTTAAAAGGAGAGAGATTATACATGGTTCAGCAAAAAATAAAGTGCACATGATTTGCCAAGTGGCTTGCCACATCACGGCGCGGTCACATGTCATAAGTCACAAGTCACATGATTTTCACGTGAAAATACGCGAATACACGCGTGCGCTCATGCATGCATGCTTTTTTTTTCCCTTTTTTCTTTGCATTGTCCGTGAAGATATAACGATATTTTCTATTTTTCTTATATTTCTTTAATTGAATAACTTAAAAAAGTTAACAGTCGCTACAGTATAATTTTAACTGAAAACTAATAACCAAAAGCTATTAGCCGAAGTCGAATTGAACGACCCTAAGTCAGTTCCTAGCATCTCCAGTATGCTGTATCATCTGTCTTAGGCCATCCACATTGTGGTGAAAAACCGGTGCTCGAAGAATTAGAGAGTATTCAGTACCAATCCACATACTGAGGAGTGCGGTGCCAGAGGAAAATTTTGTGGAACCAGTGCACCCACATGCATCGATGCCGGCTCAATAAAAAAATTATGCAGGCCCGCCTATCAGTGCATTTTTCGTCGTCGCTCGCCGTACACCACTGATGGTACTATCACTTGGGCTGGGGACACCACAGCCGCCGACTCAGTAAGGAAGTTTTCATCGCTGGCTCGCCATCACCGCCATATCCACGCCTGCCGTCGCTGAGGTCCGCCACTGCTAGATGGAGTCCTACCGCCGTGGCTAGGGTCTGACAGTGGCTCCAAGATTTATTGGTGATCTTGGAGAGGGGATGGAGAGGATCTCATAGCAGTCGCCCATGGTGATACGGGCTGCCGGAATCAATGGGGACCACGGCGGTGGGATGGGGTATGTAAGGAGAGAGATTGTGAGAGACGGAGGGATAGGAACTTAGGAAGGAATGGTGCAGCTGGGAATTTTCACTTAGATTAATATGGGTGGGTCCCAAACGTGGAGAGAAGAGGTTCTAGCACGTGAGACGGTGAATCTGGCACCACCAACTATAGATGGCCTTAGAGAGCGAAAAATGAATTTTTTTAATAATTTATTTTTATTTTAAATTACAATAATGTATCTCTGTTTTTCATTTTACACTAATAATTCTTTGTCGCTCCACCGTTAAGCGACTTCGGCTAGTCGCCTAACGGTTGCACGCCAAGTGTCCAATCGCCAACCGATTGAGCGACTAGTCCTTTCAGCTGCTAGTTGTTCAACCGTTGAACAACTTAGTCCTTAGTTGCTCAATTGTTGGGCGATAGCCCCTAGTCGCTCAACCGTTTGACGACTACTTGCTGCCAAGTCTCTAACGGTTGAGCGACGAAAGGGTTGTATAGGGGCACGCTTGACCTTACATGGTCTCTTTCACCATTTCTCTCTCGAGAGAATGAGAGGAGCTTGAGAAAGGAGAAAAGAAGAGGGAGGAAATGAGAGGGGAGGTGAAGAGGGGGAGAAGGTCACGAGAGGTGGAGAAGGAGAGGGGAAGAGAGAACGAGGGGGAGAAATATACGCCATGCTTAGCACTACTTAGATATTTGGGTAGACCCGAATGCCCCAAGAATCACTTTTTAATTATGAAAAACTGATTTGAGAAGTTATGGTGGAAATGATTGGTACATTTGGATATGATTATTTTGTGCTCCCAAAAACTCCAAACTTGCTTAAATATCTGGGCGGATGGTACAGTGGCTGGTGTGTGGTGCAGTGGAAGCACAATGTATGGTTTGTGGTAGAACCACCCAGATACCACTAAGGACTGAATCTTGTCATGACCTCCTATGTAAAACAGTACAACCATAAGTCTGCAAAGTGCAACTTGGCTAAGTAAATATATCGAAACACTCAGACTCATCTCATCGGTAGTGGAAAGTAGGGGAATATTGCCAGGGCAAGGGGAGACCTAAAGGGACACCGAGAGGAGGATGAAGTAACCAGCCGTGCTAGCATTGTGGAGAGTGGAGTTCGAATGTGCTAGTAGCCGTGGTTATATCCCACGTAACGTATGGGACCCACCGCAAGTGGAAGCAGCCCATAGGGTGAGATGACAATATGGGCAAGATATTTTGAAAAGTTACTGTGATGGTCTACTCAACCACATGACTAAGGAATCGTGTGGGGCAACGAGCGGATTGTCTCTTGTGGGTAAAGTGTGCAAACTCTGCAGAGTCAGAAACTATTCGAATAGTTGAGCCTACGGTCAACGGTGGACATGGGAACTTAACTAGATATAGTTCTATTTCAAAAACTTTGTGGGTGGTGAAAAGCCCTGGTTTGTGTTGCAGCGATGTACCTGTGAGCACTATCTACTGATCCTGGAAATAGTGCATTAAATCACAGGGGATTCTAGTTTGAAAAATCTGGGTCTGACAAGAGGCCAAGCACATCATGGTGGCCATGGAGCAGAAATTTAAGTACAAGATTAGCTATATGAAGGCATGTCATTCGAAGCAGAAGGCTTTGCGAATGAGGTTCAGTTCTTTCAAGGCGGCTTACAACAACCTTCCTCGTATGCTCCAGGTGTTGCAGGACAGAAAACCAGGCACATACATCACAGTGAAGGATAAGCCATCAGAAGACTAATAGGTTTCATGGTTTTATAGAGGGCCTTCTTAGCCTTCGCCCTTCGTTGCCTACATCGACGCTTTCAGGCATATGTTACCTATGATCTCAGTCGATGAGATGTTTTTAATTGGAAAATACAAGGGGTAGATCCTAAAAACAATTGGCGTTGATGGCAATAATCTGATTCTGCCCTTAGCCATCGCATTCGTCGAAAGTGAGAATTTTGACAACTGGTTGTGGTTCCTTCAATGTCTGAAGGCGGGAGTAGTTGGGGCACATCTTGATGTTTATATAATCTATGATTGCCACTACGGATGATAAAGGAAATAAGAAAACATTAGCAAGACCTTGAGGAGTGGTTCCCTTAGTCAAACATTAGGAACATATGGTTCATTCGTCATCTATTGACCAACTTCTTCAAGTAGTTCCTACAACAACCATTGATGAAACTATTCAAAAGGCTGACTATGCATAACTAGTAGTGTAAATTCGATGCGTTTGTGGGAGATGTTGGAGGAGGACACCAAGAAGCACATCGTCGAGAGGAACAAGTGTTCGCCCATTCTTGTGGCGGCACAACCTGAATGCCTCACACCATTGCTGGAGCTTGACCCTCCCTATGTAATGTGGAGGACCTCGAGGAACATCAAATGCTTCTTCCATTGGGTTGACACCAAGCCATTGGAGAAGTGGTACTTGTTGCATGACGCGGACGGTGCAAGATATGGTATAATGACCACTAACCTTGCGAAGGTGTATAACTAGGTTCTTAGGGGCCTCCATGCTCACCCCTGATTGCCATCGTGGAAGGCATTTGGCAAAGTATAAATGGATATTTCAGGGAAAAGCATGCAAATGTGGCACTTCATACAGCAAACCCACATACACTGTCTTGCTCACAGATGACAGCGTACATGCAGGTCAAGACTGAGAAGGATTAGTCGCACATGGTCTTTGTGATGAGCACTACGAAGTATTGTTTCGACATGCTCCTTCGGGACAAAGCCAGATTTGGGACAGTTTGCACTCTTGTTACCCACATGGTGTGCCTTGGAGATTATATGAAGAAACCTAACGCACATACAACAAGCCAAAGCTCCTTCACAAGCTATGCTCTTATGTCCTTCACAAGCCAAAGCACCTTCACAATCAACATGGACCAATCAAACTTTATGTCAGAGTATTTTATGAGGGAGAGGGTGCTACAGGCGTAGTGCGGCAAGCTAAAAGGCTTTAGGCTTATGGGCAACTTCGCCACATTGGATATTACATAAAGGACTTGGATTTCAGATCTTGACCTATTGAAGGGTGGGAAGGACTGTTGGCAGAGTCATCGCATTAGGAACAATATAGACGAAGGGGTAGTTAGAGTGGTAGGTAGACGTTGTGGCTGTGGTGGCCAGGAAGGCCACACTACGAGAAGTTGCAAGGCGCTTGTCGTTGAGTAGGAACACCGATGTGATGTGCATCACTACTTCTTGTTGTGTGCATAGTGGTACTAAGATTAGAAATGATATCATGTTGTAACTTGTACTTTAACTTCATTTGTAGTGTCAATCTATCGTTGTTGCTCTGCAAAGTAGGATATGACCTTGCTCTACAAAGCAAGACGTGACCACTCTGTACATAGTAGGACATGACTTCTCTCTGCAAAGCAGGATGTGACCACTCTTTGCGAAGTAGGATGTGACCTCACTCTACAAAGCACGAAGAGACCACTCGACTGTCGCAAGCTTTCTCCTCGAAGGGCATGAATACGGACGTGAAACACATCCATGCCTCATCGCAATGGAGCTGCCACAGCTACGTCCGCTTCTGCTATAAATACATTGCTACTCGGCTAGGAACTCCTCACCAACAACACTACCTAGATAACATGGACAAGGAGAATGAATGGAAGCACATCCGTGAGCTCTTGATGGACTAGGAGGCTCCCCAGCAGACCGTCGCTCGCCATAGGTTGTTTAGTTAGTGGCCTTACACACACCACTCACATCCTCAACAGCCACCTCCAGAGCTTGTTGGTCTAAGGAAGCTGCCTCGCAGTATACCCAACGATATCGGGTCGAGCCATGCCCCCCCTCCTATGCCCCCCTCCTATGCCCACTAAACGCCCTCCGGAAGGGCCCCCGACGGAGGTGCCGCTTTCCCTTTGTTGGTGTCGGGACACCTGCAAGTGCATCAAATCAACTAACAAGTGGACCATTGGACAACGCTATTGGTGTTTCCCAAACTATAGCGTAGACTACCCTGACCGCAAGTTTGACATGCCGAGCCATAGGCAGTCGGTGATGAAATCGTATTTCAGTGCACACCACTATTTTGATTCCCGTTATGCCATAACCACATCTCTCTTCCCACTACAGTCTCTGCTGCGCCTATGTGACTTCAGCAAGTGGATCAACGACAAGATCTACCCCTACGACATGTGGATGCTGCTATCACGGAAGAGGTGGGCCAGGGAGGACTGCGAGGCCCCTGAAAGGTGCCTCAAAGAGTTGCAGACTGAGATGGAGGAGAACAAGAGGCAGGAGAGGCTACACGAGGAGCAAGAGTGCGAGCATGCCACGTGAAGGGAGGCCGAGAGGGCGCGGAAGAGGGCCATCACAGCGAAAGCAAAGGTGCAAGGCGAGGAGTACAACGCTGAGCTGGGCCGTAAGGGCAAATAGCCACATTCATATGTCCCACGTATTTCTAATTCTTTAAAGATATGCGTGTACCATTCGTAGTTCGTTAGCATGCGTGCCATGTAACCCCTTTGTTGGATCAATTGTTGTGTTGTTATCGTTATGCCGTTTATCCAAAGTTCTTCTCTGTATATGCGTTCGCTGTTGCATCGCAATGTCACTCACAACTCATTAGTTTTCTTCGTTGTCTTTTGCGGTCAATTCCCTTCGATTGTTACGTTTCTTGCGTCTTCCGCAGCTCAAGAAGGCAAGAAAACAATGTCAAACTTTTTTCATGTAGGGCTCTCGGCGGGGGGAAACAAACTTTGTTCACGTCTTCCTTTATGCTCCTAACCAGACACCGCCGGACCATCACCATCCGCCAAACCTGATGGTAATGAGATGGCATAAAAAGGGGCAAGCATGATTCAACTGCAGATTCAGGTAGCCTAAGCTGCGCATCTCACTCTGGAAATGAGTGACTGCGATACCGACGAGACAGATGTGATTTATCATCGGAGCTTTTTCCTGTATCTCTCTCTCTCTTAAATGTTTCGTCTAGTCACCGAGTGCAGGTTGAGCCTTCCTTTCCGTCACTGCTCACTGCCGAAGCTTGACCGTCCACCGCTGGTTGCTCGACACCTGGCAGCTCACCGCCCCACCAACGTGTCCGTTAATTTTGCAGCTTCTAATGGGCAGGTCAATCATTTGTGATCTTTCGGTTGGTGTTTGGCTGGCCAATCTTGGAGCATTTCATTTCGATAGTACCTTGGCCAAAGATATAATCATAGAAGTACCTTATATATCTGTAAGACCGGAAATAACAACATAAATAGAGTGAATGATATCTTCTCAAAATTTCTCCTAAATATTAGAAAACTTTCACTTTAGAGGTAAAGAGCTAAGAATATCATATTTCATAAACTTACAACTAAGCAACAACTCAAAACATCGAAGATGTGCAGCATTGCACCAGACCAATCTGACCAGCCTCAAGCCAGCGGTCTGACCGTAGGCCAGCTGGCGGTCTCACCGGACTAAGAAGCAGTCTGACCACTCCCCTATTTCTAGAATAGAAAATCAGCTGAGTCCGAACCACTTTTGGTGCAAACTTGAAAATCCATAATCAAAAGAGTTCAAACTTTGCACACACCTTGCGATGGTCTCAGAAATCTATTCCATCTAACAATCGGGATGATCGTGGCCAAAGTCTCAACCTTTCCTCAAAACATGCAAGGTTGCATTAGAACCTAGTAAATCTCAAAATCTTGGGAGACAACTTGCTCATGGGTTAAGATCAGTCAAGATGATTCTAGATGTATTTTTACATGTCACAACAAGCAAAACCAACCGATGAATCGAAGATAAAACACTCAGATCAAGATTTCTCAAGAATGGATCCAAATCACGCAAAGCCAAGCGATTTTAAGAACTTGCAAACTACAACAATTTTAAGAACTTGCAAACTACAGCTCTTAGATTGATAGGATTTGATCTACATGAGCCATCTCTATCATTTATGAATCCTTAGTACCAGGTATATCAAGAAGAGGAGAGAAGAGGCAAAAACCAACAAGAACAAGAGCAAATTAACTAAGACAAGAAGGATTCATGGGAGATAAACAATTGTAATTATATTGCTACTTGAAGTTGAAGGTTTTACAAGTACTCCACATGAGCCATCTCTATCATTTATAAATCCTTAGTACCAAGTATATCAAGAAGGGGAGAGAAGAGGCAAGAAACCAACAAGAACATGAGCAAATACTAAGACAAGAAGGATTCATGAGAGATAAACAAACGTAATTATATTGCTACTTGAAGTTGAAGGTTTTACAAGTACTCCACATGGAGGATAAGATAGCAAAGTGCCTGGAAGATGAAAGGGCATATAATGGAATGACATGACTATATTTTTTTTTCATATTTAGCTTCATAAGGAGCTATAAAAATTATCTAAAGTGAAAGGGAGGTCAGGTCAAAAGCCAAAGAGGAGAACAAGGATGAAGAACTTCTTTTAGCCAAAAGACAGGCGGTAGCACACTCGGACATGGTGACCAAGTCCATACAGCCACAAGTCAAGAGGAAGAAGCCTTGTGGTTTTAGCTTATGGGGCTGTTTCAAAAGAGATTTATTATGCCCAACACATGGAGAGGAGCAGTCATGCCATGCTCCTGGCTGAACTAAGTGGTGCGGCCATGTATCACGTTTTTGTTAGTTTAAGTTTGAGCCCCTTTTAGTTAGATGAGTTCGTACTAGGTTACGAGTGCAGAACTTGGTCTCCAACCCGAATAGAGTTCCCATCAGTTTTCCCTTGGCCGAATACTTCTGAATCGGCCCAAGGCCCATGCGTGTGCGTGTGGAAGGGAAGGGTGGGAACACCCTTAAGTATGTTTTGAGATTGCTTTGTTCTTCTTGATGAACAATGTCATCAATGGGGAAATATGATAGTTCTTGCTAATCGAGATCGTTCAACCTTTCTGCTGGGAATTAGGAGTGCGATAGAGTTTTGCTTGGTGGTCATGAAGTTCGGCGCGTGTGATCTTGCGAATTAAAGAGCGTTCGTTCTTGCATTCGCAATGGAGGATCGCTACAATTCGAGAGGCTACACGTGAGTATCTTATCCTATGTCAAGAAGATTGGGTGACCTCGTATTACATATTATGTGAAGTAGCTATCTAGATCATAACAATCCATATAAAGCAAAGCTAAGCCAATTGAGCAAAATATGAAATTAATTGGATTTCTTGGCATGTAAAGTTGCTCAAAATCTTTGTTTAGCCAACTCATGTCAATAAACTAAATGGAGCAAATAAACTACAATTGAGTCATTTTAGAGTGCTAAAAGTTCAATATTGAATCATTTAATTGAAGTACATGGAATTGAGCACAAATAGCATATTTTGCACTTTCTGAAAAACATTTTGGTTTTATCTTTGTAATGCAAGTCCTACACTAGGAGGCATTCATAACTGCCTTGTAAACTTCAACTATTTTTTTACAATTCGTTGAATCAGTCATGTGCTAGATCTCAAGCCTTAGACCACCACTCCAAGCGATAAACTTAAAAGTATGGTCATGGTCATCTAAAACTCTCCCTGAGTTTATGTCTAGTGCAATGGAAAGTTGTCTCATAAGAAAGAATTGGTAAGATCAGTTTTTAGCACATAAAAGAGATTATTTTTATTTTATTTTCAAGTTTAAGAACAATGAGCTACTCCTGAGTCCGTAAACAACACCCGACCTGAGCTATAAAAACCTAGGAGAAGTAAACTCAAGCTTCAACAATGAACTACTATAGCTTAATCTAATGCTCAATTTAGATTCTAAACTTAACTTAGCCTATTTGACTAGTCATAAGATTCAACATTGACATATTTTAGTTCATGTTTTTCACATTTAACAAAGCTAGAATGGTAAAAGCTAAGCTACACATAAAGAGGCATGATTAATCTAGCAAACTAACACATGACATGGCAAGTTGTAAAAACAAGATATCATATCACACAAGGACAATAGACAAAGCTCAATTTATATTTTACAATGCAAGTTGCACATATTTAAATATGCAATATGATATAATAAATGCAAAACAAGCAAACTCCCTCTCAAATAAGACCAAATGAATAAATAACCCCCAACTCACCCTGCATAGAAACAAAACAAAAAGAATTGAGAGCCTTCGTGAAAATATCTATGACTTGTTGCTCAAACTCTACAAACTGAAGAACAACATCACCTTTCTTAACGTGGTCCATAAGGAAGTGATACCTAATATTTATGTGCTTAGTCTTGAAATGGCGCACTAGATTTTTGCCTATGTTAATGGCACTAATGTTATCGCATAGAAGTGAAACACTACCCAAAGCTAATCCATAGTGCCGTAAAGTAGATAAAATCCAAAGAACCTAGAGCAACTACTAGCAGTAGCAACATACTCCGCCTCAATAGTGGATTGTGCAATAGAAGATTGCTTCCTAGATGACATGGGACAGGAAATGTACCTAAGAAGTGATAGGTGCCGAAGGTACTCTTCCTATCTATCCTACACTCAGTAAAGTCTGCATCTGAGAATACTCGAAGAGAAAGCGAGGAAGCAAAAGAATACTAGAGTCCAAAGTAAAGAGTGGCTGGAAGATACCTGAAGATGTGATTTACACCTTGATGATCAGAGACATGAGGGGAAGCTTGAAATCGAGCGCACAGACACATAGCAAAGTGAATGTCCAGGCTTGAAGTGGTGATGTAGAGGAGGGAGTTAATCGTGCTATGGTATTTGTTCTGGTCCAAGGACTCACTATCGTCTTTAGGATCTAGAACTGTAGAAGTGACCATGGGAGTAGTGATAGGCTTGCTGCTTTCCATGTCAAAGCGTTGAAGAAGGAATTTGGTATACATGCTTTGATGGATAAAGGTACCTTTATTCGTTTGCTTAATTTGAGTGCCAATGAACAACATTAACTCTCCCATCGTACTCATCTCCAATTCCCAACTCATTGTATCTGAAAATCTAGACCTTGCCTGAGAGTCATTAGGGTTTATCTACCATTCCATTTTAAAGTTATTCTTAAGTACAAAACTCTTAAGTCTATCATACTAAGCTCTAGGACCTTCTTTAATCCATACAGGGCTATGGAGAGTTTACATATATGGTTTGGAAACTTGGGATTTTTGAAACTTGGTGGCTTCTTGGCATAGACCTCTTCTATGAAACCATTTAGGAATGCTCTTGACATCCATCTAAAATAGCTTGAAACCTTTGGACACAGCAAACGCTAGTAGAATGCGAATGGCTTCTAATCTAGCAATATATGCAAATGTCTCTTCAAAGTCTAAGTGCTCTACCTAGAAGAAATCTTGAGCCACTAGTCTAGTCTCATTAAAAACCACTAACCCATCCTCCCTGCACTTATGTTTTAATACACATTTTGTTCCAATGACATTATAACCAAGGGGGCTTAATTAATGACTAGACTTTGTTTTCTCAAAGTTCTCAACCTCTTCATGCATGGTATTTACCCAACATTAGATAAAGTCTGGGTGACATCTTGAGGCTCAAAGGAGGCAACAAAAGTAGAATGAGTATAGAAATTTAGAGGAATTAACCTAGAGTGAGCTGCCCACTCATGGAGATCCCCAATCATCTACTCTGGAGGATGTCATCACTAAATATGAAGCAATGGTCCAGATGCAGTCGTGACCTCTATCTCATGGACTATGGAGGTACACTACTACAGAAAAGGTCATCACAGACGGTTCAAAAACGTCATCACAGACGGTTTTGTGAACCGTCTGAATTTATGGGTCAGTAATAATACGAGGTCATCACAGACGATTTTCGAACCGTCTGTGGTGCAAATATCACAGACGGTTTTTAACTAAAAACCGTCTGTGATAGTTATAATCATAGACGGTTTTTAGTTAAAAACCGTCTGTGATATATAGTTATCACAGACGGTTCTAGTTTAGAACCGTCTGTGATATGTAAATATCATAGACGGTTCTTAACTAAAAACCGTCTGTGATATTTATAAATCACAGACGGTCTTTAACTAAAAACCGTCTGTGATTATAACTATCACAGACGGTTTTTAGTTAAAAACCGTCTGTGATATTCCCTTCTACTCCAAAACCTATTTCTGTTTATTGGCTAGCCTCAGGAAATGCTAGCCGTGCCCTCTGAAACAAGCAGATCAACATGTACAGGTATACATCCAATTCACATCTCAATTCATTTCACAAACATAAAACATCCATTTTTATTAAGATTAGAGCCTACCATTACAATATCCCAAAACAACGAGCAGGTTACACAACAAGAACAGAGAAAAAGCAAAGATCCTCTATGCCTTCTCGCCCCTGATGCAACGCATGAGCTGGATGTCTTTGACGCCCGCCATCGTCGACGTTGATTGAGCGTTTGCATAGTTGGCACGAGCTAGTTGCTTCTGCAGTATTTTGCCTCCCGTATACTTGTGTGTCATCTGCAAGGAGGAGGACAACAAGGAGGAGGAGAACAGCAAGGAGGAGGATAGCAAGGAGGAGGAGAACAGCAAGGAGGAGGACAGCAAGGAGGAGGAGAACAGCAAGGAAGAGGGGACCAGCAAGGAGGCTGGGTTTTGGTTATATTTATAGGGGAGGGAGAGGGAGGGAGAGGCGGGAGTTCGAAATTTTTGGCACGGGAACGGAGAGGCGGAGCTACGACCCGTGGGGTAAGGATTGGTGGATTTCTATTGGCTATGATTGGGTTGAGGAGGCTCGACGGGCCCAGCGGTTAGATTATTATAGATGGTTGGTAGCTAGAACCGTATGTGATGAAGGAATATCACATATGGTTCTATATGCCAACCGTCTGTGAATTAGAGTACAAAATTTTATATACCGATGCAATATAAACAACTAGTCTGAAAAGATAAAATGGCAAAATTTTATATGGTTTATATATACTCATTTGAAAGGTTTCGACGAGATCTACAACTTTTTAGTTGAAGCAAAATCCAAATTCCAAAAGGAAGACCAAGAAAAACGGAAAAAACAGAAACCAAAAACTTGCGACGCAGGTTTAGGTCCAAAGATGGCCGATTTTAGGGGTCTTGGAGAGCAACTGGTGCAAGCAGATCATTTTGTCTGGATCGGGCTCGTCGTTACCTTTCCAACGAGAATAAGAACGTCGAAAACGGACACCGTATGCAAAAGTTATGCCCGTTTTACTGAAGGTGTCTCAAAACTGAATCATACTCGGACTTAAGCGGGAAAATATGAAATTTTGAGGGATTGCAAGGCGGGAAACGTATCACAGATGGTTTTTATTATAAAACCGTCTGTAATATTCCAGTATCATAGACGGTTCAGCGGTAAGAACCGTCTGTGGTACTCCTTTTTCCCACCACAAATACCACAGACGGCCTCTAAATTAAAACCGTCTGTAATAGTGTACATCACAGACGGTTTCACAAAACCATCTGTGGTTTGGCGTCTAGTATTAGGCTTTCTGTAGTAGTGGTAGGAGCAAAGCCACACAATGCGCCGATGAGAGTGGGATGAGGCTGTTCGACTGAAGATGTAGTAAAGGAAGTGGGCTCTCAGTCAATTAAGGAGCAACATGTACTTGTGTACCTATACTCATACTCGAAGAAAATGCTATCCAGACCATCATGTACTTGTGTACCTATACTGTCAGGTCTAGTACTAGGACTAGCTCATCAAAAATAACTTCACAAGTCTCCAAGATTTTGTTAGTATCTAAATTAAAAACATTATAGCCACGAGTATGAGTAGTATATCTAAGAAAAATGCCATCGGTAGATCTTGAATCAAATTTATCTAAGTTGTCATGTTTTAGAATGAAGTACTTGCAATAAAATATCTTAAAATGAGAGATGCTAAGCGTATGACCGAATCTTAACTCATAAAAAGTCTTGCATAAAGACGATCTCAAGAACACCCTGTTTGACATATAGCAAGCAATGATAATTGCCTCAATGAATAACCTCTTAAGAGTACTATGCTCATCTAATATGGTCCTAGCCATATCTATAAGACTCCTATTCTTCATCTCTACAAACTCCATTTTGTTGAGGAACTTTAGGGGAAGAGAACTGGTGTTTTAGATCTCACTCAATAGAAAAAGTGGCAAAAGATGAGTTCTTAAATTTAGTGCCATTATCACTCCTAATAATTCTCAAAGCTCCTGAGAGATCAACAGCTAATCTAAGGGCCAACTCTCTAAAACAACCAAAGTCCTTACCCTTGGAAGAAAGGAAATAAACCAAAGAATACATAGAGAAATCATCTACAATGACAACCATAAACCACTTTCCTCCTACAGATTGGACTCTAGAAGGACCAACAAGGTATGAGTGCAAGAGTTGTCCAGGTGTGTTGGTCATCACTATGGTAAGAGTTGGATAAGAAGCTGAAACCATCTTAACATGTCTACAGGGTGAGCAAACTAGGTATTTACAACTCTTAAGCCTAGGCAAGCATCTAATAAGATCCATGCTACTAATTATAGTCAAGTGATCTAAGCCTATATGACCAAACTTACGATGTCACATTACTATATCATCAGAATGAGAAGCCACATGGCACTTAAGGCTATAGCTGGGACAAACACTTAAATCAGCACTAAAGATCTTCACCAACATAGAAATCCCAAATACAAACTCACTAGATCCAAGCTTGACCATGTAAAAGCAAAACTTCACAAGGTGGCCATCCTTCTTGCAAACGATGCACTGGTCTTGAGAGCAGCAAGGACCTAGTTGACGAATTGTGGTAGTTAGTCTTCTTGGGCTTCACGTCATGAGCTTGAGGACACCTTCGGAAATCCTTCTACTCATTACCCTTGAGCTTGTGCACTTGACTCGAATGTGGTTTGACTCACCACACTTGAAACAGGTGAAGGGGCCACTCCCCTTCTGGATCTTCACATTGTGATAGGCTTTTGTGACTTTGGTCGATAGGAGTGCTAGATCCTCCTCTGGGAGTCTCTTCAACTACTCATCACTCAGGGAATGCAAAGTGAAAAAGGAAAAGCGAGAAGAACCAAAGTCAGAAGAACTAGAAAAACCGCTCTGAGTAGGGTCGAGTACAAGAGCCATCGACTCTATCTTGGGGAGCAGAGCTTATCCATGGTAAGCTCACTCATGACAGTTTTGTTATTGGTGGATGTAATCTTCACTCCCCAAACCTTCACATCTAGGGCACCAAGCACTTAACATGTATTCTCAAACTTAGAATAGGTCAAGCCAACCACACACAGGTTTCTAAGAATCTTGGTGAACATAGCAAATAACTCATCTAGAGATTCACTGGGCTTTTGCTCAAACTTTGAGTACTATTTTTGAATTGAATCTATCTCACTTCCTTGATCAAAGTGGAGCCCTCATGATAGTCAACATGGTCATCCAGATCTCATGAGTACATGTTTTGTGAGATACTCGATCAAACTCAAATCTACCAAGCCCCTAAATCAATAATTTACGTGTCTAGGTTGTTGTTTGCCTCCACATCTACAATATTTGCTAGAGTGACCTAGTCATTGGTAGGCTCTCTTAACTTTCTCCCAAACCGGTTGCTTCTCCCAAACCTGTTGCCTTTGGGCTTGAAAGCCTGCTACCATCTGAGCCTTCCAATAGCGATAGTCAACCTAATCGAAGATCAGTGTCTTGGTGTAGTACTTATCTAAAACCATGGCTTTAAGATTGGATAAGATCTACTAAGAAGAGCTAACTAAACTATAATACCACTTGTAGGACTCGCAATGGCAATAGAGGGGGTGAATTATTAGGACCGGATTTCTAAATCCGAACTCTGTGTGTAACACCATACTAGTCCTAGATCAAAGCTAGTACACACAGTCAAATAGTGGTGATTACATAACCAATAATGCTTTATTACAATAAAGAGAGTATAGGCCTTATGGCCACCTTATTATAGCTGAGGTTACAAGACCTCTCAAACTTACAAAACACAATGAAAACAAAAATAAAACTCTGACGATTGCCCATCAATACACCATAGGCAATTGACTGGGGAAGAGCAACCTAGTGCTTCGGAAGCCTTCATCAAATCCACACATGAAGTAGTCGTAGTCTCCTTCTTGATCTTCATTATCCTTTGAGATTTGTTTAAGTGTAGCATGTGAGTACATAAAGTACTCCGCAAATCTTAGAAAAATGTAATTACATGCAGGACTCAACAAAGGAAGATTAAAATGATTCTTTTGTAGAAAGTATCATTTTATTTCAATTATCATTATATATTTTTGAAAGCATCAATTTAACAAAATAATTGCAATAACTGAAACAAACATAAATTTTCCAATGAAGGTTCTAGCCACCAACACTACTATGAAGACTCTATCTGCCAGGGTTCAAGAATGTAGGTTATATTCATATGCACTAGCTCTATCTGTTAGGACACACACTTGAGAGTTCTATCCGCTTCTGAGTCCTAAAAGATTTTAATCTTCAAACCAAAAACCAAAGAACAACCATGTGAAAGCGCACCTTACCTGCCCTTGACTATGGGCATGACTATTCGAATAGTTATATACTCTGTAGAGGTTGTACATCTTTACCCACAAGAGATAAGTCAACTTAATAGCCAACATGCTTCCTTAGGCATGAGACCTAGATAATTTATCACAAAGCCTTTACCTCACTTCAATCTAGCTAGACACTACCCGTTGAGGTTTCAACATTGAAGGGTTAAATCCACCACAGTCAGAAGCCCCCTCTTGCGCCATGTGAGTGCAGTAATCCATGTGCCTTACTATGAGTAAAACCAGTAAACCCTAGTACCCACTTACCACTTGTGATATCTAACTAAAAGTATGCAAGTTAATCGACTAGGTCATACCTTAATTGTAGTTGTACGGCAGTGCTCAGTTTGGACAATCACAGGTATCAGTCCTTAATTGACTAGGGCGGCACATTCACAATACAAGTTCTCATGCTAAATCCTCACCTACCCAATCTTACCATCCGTCCAAGTCTAAAACCAGTTTTCACCATTTTATTTTATAAATCAGTGGCATCACTTAATGCCAACACACATGATAAAACAATTATTTAGAGATTTGATAACATTATTCCCACCTATAGGGTTATAATGACTGAATAGCTTGTCTAAGCAGTTACTACCATTCTAAAATTATCAAATAACATTATAATCTCAATACTGAGACAAGAAAAGCCTAGGGCAATAAAGGTACATGGTTGTCAACATCAAATGAGGGTATAACAATTATTGGTTTAACTAATATCCTTTAGGCAGAAGTTATCATTTTGGTAACATAGCAATGCATTTAAATTTGAAATAATAAAATAATTTTGGTAAATATAGGTACAAAATGTTTGAAGGAGACTTGCCTTCTTAGATGTTGATGGGACCTTCTTGCTACGGGTTGATAATTTTTTCGACAACGTTGGGTTCTACACGCAAAACATGAAACATAAATGTAGGATCGAAAACGGCAACAAAGAGGGGGGGGGGGTGAATGGTGCCTTAAAAAATTCCCCCTGTATTCTCATAAACTTTCTACTTCGATAGCTATAGAAACTATGAGGCGAGAAAGTCGGAT
The DNA here is from genome assembly GCA_017311315.1 of Dendrocalamus latiflorus. NCBI lineage: Eukaryota > Viridiplantae > Streptophyta > Magnoliopsida > Poales > Poaceae > Dendrocalamus > Dendrocalamus latiflorus. Next base: position 11,257,302 of record CM029616.1, on the reverse strand, counting down.
ACTTACTAGAATGCCAAAGATTTGATTGACTAAAGAGCTAAAGACAAGCTTGGCCGAAAGAGGAAAGAAACATCAAAGAAGTCCAACCCAAAACATAAATCTGCAGCAGTTCAGGGAGCAGCCAAAACGAAGAAAAGTTAAACACTAACTGGAAACTAGCCGAAAGATCAAAAACTCAAATTTACTGCCAGCCGAGAGCAGTCTTTACTGTCGAAAACTGAATGCAGGATTGTTCAATCGGCGCCCAAAATGCAATCTGATCAGCAACAAAGAACTAAGATCGCAAACTGAAAACAGAGGCATAACTGCGGTACTGAAACGAGCTACAAACGCAGAAACAAAAAATTGGCTGGCCGAATGTATTAGATGATAATGGGCTACACCGAAACCAACTAAAAACAACAGAAACAACAAGCTAGCCGGCCAAAAGTATTAGATGATAACGGGCTGCTGACTCAATTGACTGAAAATAGAATAAACCGAAGACTGCAAACTCAACCGAAAGCAAAAGAGACAAACCAGGAAAGAAAACAAAACTAAACAGCAAGGACAGGGAGAAATGCAGAACTGAAGAAGACAGTCTGATAGCCTGAAAAGATATAGTAACAACCAACTGAAAAAGAGAGTGTTGACTGAAAAATCAAAAGGAAAACAAGGCTCAAATTAATCGGGTGGAACTCCTCTTCAGAGAAGGAGTCATTCTGAGAGTACAATCTGTTTGATATACAGATCTTAAAACTCAAAAAGATAAAAAGGTTTGCCGAGAGCAAGTTTGCAAATCAACTGAAAATAAACACTAACAGAGAATACTCCTGCTGCTACAAACAAAGAGAAAAGGATTGCTTGACCCTAGCCAAAAGACTTTGAAAGAGCACAGGCTAGAGAGCAAAACAACTCCTCACCTAACACCAACTGAAAAGAGAAATAAACCAAGAAAGAAAGGAAAAACTGAAAAGGGGAAGCAGGGAGAAAAGAAGGGCACACAGAGGCTACAGATTGCCGGCACAAGAAGTACTCAAAAAGAAGAGAACTGAAACCAAGGTTGGTTGACCTATTGATTTTTTTCAGGACGCAAGAACAAGATTTCAAACAGAATAACAGAAGAACCTTAGGAATCAAGAAAATGCAAACAATGAAACAAGAAACCAAAATTTGAACTGAAATCCAAAAACGAGCACAAAGAGAGTCTGATCTCCAGGAACTTTAAGTTTCTCAAATCCCTTGTACAAACGATTCTTAGTTATGACAGAAGAAGACCTCAGAGCGAGAAAAACTCAAGCCATAACAACACTTCACCAAGAGAAACAGAAATGCACAAATGCTCTGCCTTCCCGCACAGTAAACCCTAGCCAAAACAGAAACAAAGGAAAGAACAACAATTCAATTTCTTGGAAGGTAGAAACATTTTTTTGTTGGATCGGAAATGGCGACAGAGGGGGGGAGTGAATGTCGATTCTTTAATAATTCGTCCCCCACAAGTACTCAAAAAGCTCAGCTCTCCGATAGCTATGGAAGCTATGAAGAAGTAAAATACAGAGCTCTCGAAAAAACCAACATAGATCAAATGAATTAAGCGGAAGACCTTTCCAAAGATTATCACAACTGACAGAAGGAAGATTGAAATGGTAGACTGCAGAAGCAAGAACCTAATCCAAGCAAAAATAAAGAACTGCAGAGAAGAGAGGGCAGCCAATACATCAAACTGCAGTCCCAAACATAAAGCACAAACTGCTGTCCAACAACTAAAGGAACTACTTGCAGCCAGCTAAAACAACCAAAGAAATAGCCAAGAAACTGCAGCTGAAAGGAAGACCAAAAGCTGCAGCAAAAGGGGTACTTAAAAGGTCTACCAATTGTTGTTTTGCTGCTGGCTGAAAGCTACTTAGATGAGAAGAAAAAGAAGGGAACAAAGTACTGCAAAAAGGGTAGAATGCAGCTGCTGTTCAGTAGAGAAGAAACCAACCAAAAGTACCACCCAAACTGATTCTTAGCTGCTGAAAGAGATCATATTTTCACTACCATTCATGAAGAGTTTTTGCTGCTAAAAACTGCTTCTCGGATGACACAAGATTGCCTCTTGAATGGTACAAGAAAGAGGTCAGTAGCAAGCCAAAAGATGCTAGAACTACTTCCTGGCCGCAAGAAATAAAACACCATCCGAAAAAGCAAAAACCAGCTGCACTAGGAGTTGTTCGGCAGTGAACTGGGGCAGCTAGCAGTGACAAAATTGAGAGCTACTTCCTACTGCCAACAGAGAACCGAAAGCAAGTAGTGGAGATCAAAACTGCTACCAAGAATTGTTCTTGCTAAACCAGGCCCTCTATAGCAAAGATATCAGCGTAAGAAACAACAAGGAGGCATAAAGAGAAGAGAGACTAAAGGATCAAGAAGCAGCCATAAAACACGACCAAAGCTGAAACAACTCAAGCATACATTGAAGCATAAAGAGGAATGATTACAAGAGTGTTGTTCTCAGCTCATCTCTCTCTCTCAATCTCACTAAGTCCCCATACGCCTGGAGAGCATAGAGAGAAGCTCACACCTCCTCTCTTTCTCTCTTTCTCAATTCATACATGGAGAGAACTAAATAAAACCCTAACTCTTACACCTGTAATACCACAAATATGATTCGAGAGAGAATAGATTAATTGGGAAGAAAGACCAGATAGAAAAGAGCTTAATAGGGTTTTTAGACAGGGGATTTCTGCAAAAACCGCAGCAACCTGGGCTTGGGCCTTGGCCCAGGTGTTGGCCGGCCATAAGGGGTGGGGAGGCGCCCCTCCCCCAAACCCTAGCCGCCTCCCCCAACCTCCCTTTTCCTTTTTTCCTTGCTGGCCGCACCCCCTCTTCCCCCACACAGCCGCCACCAATAGAACTGCTGCCACGGCAAGGTTTGTGGCTACCACGGCGAGGTTATTGGCTGCTGCGGCAGAGTTTGTGCAGCCGTGACAGAGAAAACAGGGAAGAAAGGAGGAAGAGGGAAGGGAAGATGTAAGAGCCCAGATATTACAATCCGGATCCCTCTGTGATTACCGCACTATTCCCTGGATCAGTAGATAGTGCTCACAGATTACAGTTCTGAATATCAAAGTACATATCATGCGGAAGCGTAAATATAATAGTAAACTTACACATGGGCCGATTAGGCCGAAGTCAATAAGTTGCAGCAGCGGAAGAACGAAGCACACAGGTGGGACCTTTAGGACATGCCCACAGGCAGCCAACTGAAGGTTCGCGACCTAGCCCTTGACATCTTCATCTTCTCTGCAAGCTTGTCCAATCTTGTTGCTGAGGTGAGGTGATTTGATTCCTAAATTTTGTCGCAAAAGCGAGCGTGAGCGCTCCGACCCCGTGCTCCGCGAGCCAATACACAGAATGCAAATAAATAGTATGCATGGCTTAACAAAGGAAAAGCTCGGGTTGTTTTATTTGCCATAAAACGTGTTTAGTAGCATTTCTATTATTATATCATATTGTTGTTTTGTGACCTAAAGACTCCTCACCACAAATGACATCATCGACTTAATCCACCAAAGACTCACGCTCTTTATTAACTGCTGTCTAAGACTCCCAATAGCGATTGCCATAATTGACGTAATCCACCGCGATTACATTTCCTTTATTGAGTGCTCTCTAACTCTAAACAACATGTGTCATCCTCTGCTCAACCCACCGAGCATATTCTTTCTGTATTGGTTGCTGTCTAAGACTTCAAGCAGCAAGTGACATTATCCAATTACTCCACCGATTTTACAGCTTCTATATTTATTGCTGTCTAAAACTCCAAACAGCGTGTGACATTATTTATATATTCCACCAAACATACTCTTTCCAAATTGATTGCTGTCTAATCTGCAAACAGCGGGTGACATCATTTAATTAATCCACCAATATCTTTTGGTATTCTAATCCCTAACAATCCAATCCATTTTGTTACTGATCCACAACCATAATTTGCTCTTCCACTTATCACCTTATAACCCATCTCTAACTGCTTTACTATTGTACCTCCACCAAAAATATCATTGCTCTAGTCTACGAATCGTTAGTATACATCCACCAAAAATTATCATTGATTAAGATTAATCTCCCATAGTTATTTTCATACCTCCAAATTCCCAAGATTCAAATTATCCATCTAGTATTTGATCAAATCATATTAATCCCATCATTGTAAATATCTTCCAAGAATTTATACTAAGTATCAGTGTTGTAATCCAACAATTACTTTTATACTCTCTAATTCTACAAAGATTATTTGAATCATCTATCCAGCCTATATGTTCATTTAGGCTCCACCAATTTATCTTTCCAAAATCCACACTATCACTATCCCTGTTATGATCAACATGAATCCACCAACTTCTTTATGCAATTACCACACACAACCATCTTCTTTTCTTACGACTCCATTTATTCCTCCTATACTTTATCTTGTAAGAATAGAAATGCCACCAATTGTAATACAATACATAAAATTTCCTGAGACCTAGCAGCTTTAGAACAAAACATAATGTTCAAGGAATATTAACATGATTTTCCATACATATGTCATCACACCATATGCCTAATATCACCACAATTTTTCCATACATACGGCATCACACCGTATAACATCTTTCAGCGTTATAGCCGCTTAACTTACCACTGGGACGACACCCAGGACAACTCAAATCAGGGCTTTCCGCTGCCCTCCACTTTTCCATTCCCATTTTCCAAATATTTTTAAATAGAACTATATCTAGTTAAGTTCCCATGTCCGCCCTTGACCGTGGGCACGGCTATTCGAATAGTTTTGACTCTGCAGAGTTTGCACACTTTACCCACAAGAGACAGTTCACTCATTGCCCCACACGATTCCTTAGCCGTGCGGTTGAGCAAACCATCATAGTAACCGTTCAAAGTACCTCGCCCCGTCCATCATCTCACCCGATGGGTCGTTCCCACTTGCGGTGGGTCCCATACGTTGTGCGGGATGTTCTCCTTCTGAACGCCTAGCAGATGACTACCACACTGCTAGCACGCCACAGCAGAACCTCACCCTCCGTGGATGTCCCATTCAAGCCCGCCACACAGACAGCCGCTTGCACCACTTCACTCCTCCACTGATGATGATGACTTTCAGGGTCCGGTAAATTTACTTGGCCAAGTTGTACTTTACAGACTTGTGGTTGTACTTGTTTTACACAGGAGGTCGTGACAAGATTCAGTCCTTAGGGTTATCTGGGCGGTTCTACCACAAACCACACTCTCGTGCACACCTGCACCATACCCCCGAACCATCCGCCCAGATAAATAAGCAATTCGAGGTTTTTGGGAATATAAAATAACCATATCCAACATACACCAGTCATTACCACCATGACTGCCCAACAAATTTTTCTCAGGATTAAAGTGATGCTTGGGCGCTCTCGCGCCCATGAGTATCTAAACAATACTAAGCATGGCATATATTTAAAGACTTATTTTCAAAAGGTTACTATTATAATTATGCTAGGGTGACAAAGTTCGCACATTCAAATATTTCAAAGGAGGGGTAATATTATCCAAGGTAAACAATGGGCACATAACTAGAATCTGAAATTACATGTATTTGCATATAAAATAACAGCATGCAACTTGATAATTTAAATCAAAGTAATTTGCAGAAAAGGTAGGTTCAACATGATCAAAGTATTGACTCGCCTTGCGCGGTTTACCGCGGACTTGAGCTCACATGACGCTTTCTCTTGAGCTTCCATTCTTTGTCCTCACTTTGCCCTGACCACGCTTGATCCGTGAAATCTTCAGGACTTACAATTTCTAATTACGCGGCAAATGACTGAATCCAAATAAAAGCAAATAACTCAAAAGATCTAAATAAATCCGAATAAACTCAATTTAGTTTTATTATGAGTTAATGGGTGATTTGGGGTTATTTGAGGTAAGGTCGATGGTAGCATACGATGACTTGATCTTTTTATTAACAATTTCTTTTATTCTTTTCGTATTTATCACGGAAGTTCCATGAGTTAGGTTAAACCTATGAGTTGGTGTATTTTGTTGCATGCTAATGTTCAAGGCATATGGTATATGTATATATATATAAGTAATGTTTGCAAATTTTTGCCAAGTTAATCTTACAGTCTACGTTTATAGCATTTTGTAGGGTGATACTTTATGTACCTCCATTCATCAATAGGCTAAGTTTAATTTGAATTAGGGTCTATTTTTACAGGTCCCGGCTTGCTATATATTTATAATTATACTCCATATAAATATATACTAAAGCTAGTGTTAAGGTTTAATTGATGGCACTACTATTATCTTGTCTACAGCATAATTATTATTAGGCCTAGTGTTAGCTTTTAATGATTAGGATTTGGGTTATACACACGATGTATACGACTTCTGGTTTATTGAATTAATCTTACGGTTTATATTTTTAGCAATTCTATATGTATGCTTTTAGGTTGTGCTAACGTTATCTTGTTCATTAATATGCCAAGTGGTGGGATTATCTTAATTACGAATGACATAGGGACTTTAATAGACATGCCAACATGAATTTGGTTAAATGCGCCCTTCGGGTTAGTTATAATAGATATTTTACGTACATTTCAGTTACTATTATAGTGTTGTTATTATTACTATTATTATTTTTATTATTTTTGTTATTTAAACTTATTTATCTAGGACCGAGCATGCCATACCACGTTACACTTTAATATCAACATTCGATTAAATCTTCCGTTGAGATTTATTTATCGAAGACACTCTAGTGGTGACCACTATTTACATAGCTACATTAGATAGATTACTCTTAATCATCCGATGGTCTAGGGGCTACTTGATTATAATTGCTATTTTATTTTAATTAAGGCTCTTGTGGTGTTTGGGGCATTTATACCAAAAACCAGCTTCTACTAATATTCCTTTATAAGTTTTCTGATTTATATAATAAAGGCACACTAGTTATGATATCTAATCCCACGCTTAAACTTTATATACTCTCTTTTACCTTCTAGTTAAATTTATTAACTTCTCTATATTATTCTTAAAAATTTTATTGATTTTACTAATTAAAATGGGCCCCAAAAAAATGGAACCAAACTGTGAGGAAAAGATGCAGCCAACGGATTTGAACCCAGGACCACGACTGTGTGAGTGTTAGGTGCACTATGCTGACCAACTGGGCGAGCTGCCCCTTTTGTGATAAGGAGGGGCTTGAAGTAGATATAGTAAGTTCACAGTAAGGGCCCAGAACAGAACCCAACCGGCCTGCTGAGGCGGCTGCGCACGGTGAGCAATGCAATCGCCGACGAGGGGAGACCGGGGAGACACCAGCGACCATCAAAATGAGTTCCCACATGAATGAGGATGCCCCTGGTGGTGTCTACGCGGGCAGTGGTGGGGTCGGTAGCGGCCGGTGTCGGCTGGAGCGGTCGGCGGCGAGGTGGAAACGGGGCGGCGGCGCCGGAGTGAAGGAGAGGGGAAAGTGACGTGCGTATGAGCATGAGGGAGGTGGGGGCATGCTTACCACGAGGTTGGCCGGGCGGGGGAGGGGCTGAGGCGAGCTGGCGACGACGACCCGCGGCGGCGCGGGCAGGCTCACGGTGCCGGCGAGCTGGGGTGGCGGGGAGGTTTGGCCGGCGGTCGTGGGGACTTCGGGATGTCGTGGAGATAATCCCAGGGCGCAGAATCGGCCGGGGATGCCTCGAGGGAGCAGCGGCGCCGATGGAGGCGACTTCCGGCCGGGTGCGGGGAAGACGGCCGCTGCGGCGAGCTCGAGCCACCGGAGTCCGATTAACTTGGAGGGAACGTACACGGGGGGTGGAGGAACTTCGAGACGCGGTCGGAGCTGTACAGCTTGGCCGGAGTGGCCGGGGCGGCGTGGAGGCGCAGCTGACTCGGGCCACAAGGGAAAAAGGGGTAGGGGAGGAGGAAGAAGAGGGGCAGCGCGGGGGAGCAATGAAAGAAGGCAGCTCGGGGCTCTTAAGGGCGTGCGCGCGCGCGGAGGAACGGAGCTGGCCTCGGGACTTCGCCCGCGCGGTCGCGTCGGCCAGCGGCGATGGCAGGCGGCGGTGGCTGGCTACGGAGTGGACAGAAGGATCGCGAGGGAGATTTCAGGGCATGATGGCCTGGCACACGCGATGAGACCGGGCGGAGCAAAGTGGGGAAAAAGAGGGGGCGGCAGCAGAGCAGAGAGGCGAGAGCGCAGGAGAGAAGAAAGGAGGTGACGCGGACGGAAGCTCGACCACAAGAAAATGAAAGGAGGATGGAGAAGGAGGTAAAAGAAAGAGGAGGGGGTTCGGGCCCGCTGGCAATGAGAAGAATCGGTAGGGAGAAAAGAAAAAGAAAGGGGGAAGAAAGAAAAGGAGTGGGGCCCACCTGCCATAGAGAAGGGAAGGAAAGAGAGAGGAAAGGGTTTAAGCATAATTTGAGAATATGAAATTTTATTTTTAATATTAATATGCATTAGGATTTACTCATTTTTGGATTTTCAAAAATCCATTCTTGGGTCAAACATCTAGTTTCAAAAGCTACATTCCTCTATTTTTGGACTTTAATTTTGATTTTACTTTGTTCTAAACTGTACAATTAAAATTTTAAGATCTAGCCTTGCGTTTTGTATGCCAATTCAATTTAAAAGAAAAGGATTTTTGATTTAACCAATTAGAGATATATTCTAATATTCTTTCTGATTTCATTCTATTGACTTGGATTTGAATTCTGGTATATTTTTAACACTTTGAGTTAACGATATGTAATATCATTTTCAATCTTGATTATTTTCAGGGTCATGATTTGCACTTGGAAAATACTTGGGTTATTAACTTGCCTAGCATGAACCCAAAGAAAAATTCAAATACATATTCAGAAAAGATTTGGGAGCCAGCAAAGTGCAAGAAAATTTTTTAATACTCCACATTTTCGAACATCCAAATTTTTGGGATGTTACAGAAGAAGAAGGAGAAGAGGAAGGGGGAGAGAGTGATTGCGTGGTGTTCATCGTAATCTGCATCGGTTCGTCAAGGGTAATCCCCGTTGTTCCCCAATTAGATGCATTTTTACTAGTTGTTGCAAGGTCGGTATTCTGGACTGCTAGGACAGATTTTGTTGGATGGCTGTTTTGGGGTAGTTTCGTGGGGATTCAGATCTGTACTTCTCCTAGAGAGTTGTAGAAGACGTCGTTATTTTTCCATGAAGTGCTAGAACGCATCGATCGGACCTTTGTAGCAGAAGTTATAATTTTTCTTGTAAGACTGTTCTGCAGATCGGGAGATTTCTGTCAGATTTTGGTAGATTGGATTGGGAGATTAGAAAACGGGAGAATCAGAGGATCTCCATATTATAGAAGTTGTAGATAATTGTCTTAGCTTTCCAGGAAGATCAAGAAATCATGATTCGAACACTCGGGCTGGAAGTTATGGCATTTTTAGTGCTCTGTCCAGAGAACCCGGCGTGAAATTGATGTTTTAGAAAATTGGATGGTGTGGGTAGAAGATGGCCGAATCAGGGAGGCTCACCAACTAGATTAAGTTAGGTAATTTAATTATCTTTCCAGAAAGTCTAAGAACACCCTATTCGGACTCCTGTACCAATAGATATGAATTTTTGAAGTTGACTATCCACAGAGGGGGGCGGGATGACCTGTAGGATTTGGGAATTGGAACCAAGTTAGACGAATTTTCTAGTTCGTGATTGTTTTTACTTGGGCAAAGGTCTGCTACTGTTATCTTAGTGAATATTATAATTATTCAGGTGGAGGACGGATCCCAGAGGCTGCACCTTCTGCACATCCCCCGTTTTCTCGCTGTTAAGGCAAGTATAATGATGGTTTAAAATTGATAGTGTGGAATATCGATGTTTGATCTATAATATGAATATATGTATTCATGGTTGTGGTAAGGATGTATTGGTGCTGTTTATGGGTGATTGCAATTTACAGTGTTCATGAGTATTTCTGGTGCATGGATAATGTGAATGCAAGATTTATTTTATTGAGACATTCACGCATATGCATCATGTTGATCTATTGAAGTCTTGGTCACGAGATGACTAAGCGCCGAGGTCCCCGTCATGTTGATGACATGACGGGCTAAATGTCCCCATACTTGTGGAGTATGGGCAAATGGTCCCTGTACCAGGTGGTACAGGTATGGGTGTGCATCGACGGATGCACACCTTGCATTACCGGTAAAATGCAAAAGAGAAAGAGATAAAGAGATTTTTTATCATCTTGCATAGCATGGCTTGTTTATATGGTTGATGGATGGATTTGTGAAGTGATGTTCATAAATGTACTTGTTACTATCTATTATATTTGCTGAGTCGTTGGACTCACTCTTGTTGTTGTTGTGTTTGTTTTAGGTACCTTTATGTGATCGGCATGCATGGGGAAAAGGACAGATTAGTATTATTGCACTTTGCACGATCTATCCACAATGGAAGAGGGGAGAAGATAAAGTGCTATTTGCTTGAATTACTTAAGTAGTAGATGATTATTGATTGTCGGATTTAAAATTGTAATAAAGGATTAGAATTCTTTTATGATGCTTCTGTTTTTTTTCTAAATATTATAACTATGGGTGCTCTAGTAAACTTAAGCCAATTTTGCTTAGACTTGATTATATTACTTGATGTTATTTATTTCTTTTTAATTATGCTTGTTGAAACCCCTGATTTAGACAGTAAACAAAGGAGGTTCTGCCGAAATTTTGTGTAGCGTATTTAGTTCAACATTGTTATTCTACTAGTTTGGTAGCATTCCAGGTCATTGCTCGACTGGGGTGTTACAACACCCCGTCTCTCAATTCATGAAGACTACTAGAGAACACCCTCTCTATTTATAGCCTCCACTAATGGGTTTGCAACACGCTTTACCCATTAGCTCACCACCTACTCGATGCTTTATCCAAACCCGCTTCCTTTAGTGCAGCTTTGTATTTTTTACGGAAACGCCCCTCGCGCACCTTTTGGGAAGCTTCCTCATTTCTTGCCTTGCAAGCCTCGCAGCCACCTCGAGTCCTCGCCGTCTTCGACACCTCCCGACCGTTCTGACCTCAACGCCACCTGCGCCTAGTCCGGTCCACCGTGTCTCGCCACGACTCCGCCTCGACGTCCTCGAGTCCTCGCCGTCTTCGGCACCTCCCGACCGTTCTGACCTCAGCGCCACCTGCGCCTAGTCCGGTCCACCGTGTCTCGCCACGACTCCGCCTCGACGTCCTCGATTCCTCACCGTCTTCGGCACGCCTCGACCGTTCTGACCTCAGCGCCACCTGCGCCTAGTCCGATCACCCGTACCTCGCCACGACTCCACCTCGATGTCTTGCAGCCAACACATACAAGAAACACATCAAATAGCACCGCTCGATACATGTAATCAAAATTAGCATGACAAAGCCCAAACCTGTCGAATCAAAGGAATACCCATCCTAAACATGATTGACTAGGTTTGACCAGGTCCGACCGAAACCAAACTGCATCACGCGACAACTCGGCTCGAACCACTTACATCAAACTCAAGCTATCCAAACCACTTGTCAATTACTCTTGACATGGTCTCTCATTTTTAAATCTTTGCTCTTGGAGATTGGATAGCCAAGAGGCTTTGAGGAGGACTCCAAACCAGAGCAAAAGAAATCAAGGCCTCTTTAGCAAAGATATCAACTCAAGAAACAGAGAGCTGGAATAGCCAAAATAGAAGAAAGAACAAACTGAACCGAAAGAAACATAACTGAGCAAACACAGCAGCATCACAAAACACAGTCTTGATAGATTAATACAGAGACATACGCGATTACATGAAAGATTTTTCTACAGCTGTCTCATACACATCTTCTTCTCCTAAGACAGACACACGCATGGAGAGCCACCAAACAGAAAGACTCTCACAGCTCATGCATACATGGAGAGACACAACCAGGAAACTTTCTCTCCAAGGCCACTAGAGAACATCCTCCCTTTATATAGACTTCCACTAATGGGTTTGCATCTCCCTTTACCCGCTAGGCCCAACAAACTAGTGCTTTATCCGCTAACTCGAACTGCATCCGCTTCCATGAGCCTGAGTCAATTTTACCGAATTGCCCCTCACGGTCCTTCCCGGAAGCTTCCTCTTTTCTTGCTGTCCATGCCTCGCAACCACTTCGAGTCCTCGCAGTCTTCGACACATCCTGACCGCTCCGACCTCAGCACCGCCTGTGCCTAGTCCGGTCATCCCGTGCCTCGCCACGACTCCGTCTCAAAGTCTTGCAGCCATCACAGAAAAGAAACACATCACATAGCACTGCTCGAGATAATGTAATCACACATTCGAATCAGTAGTAATATTCAATCACGAACAAACCCAAATCGGTCGAGAAGAATAAACGACTTAAGCACGTTCGACCTAGTTCGGCTAGGTCCGACCGAAACCGATTGCACCACGCAACGACATGGCACGAACCACACAAACCAAACTCAAACTTTCCAAAACACGTGTCAATTACTCATCACAAACATGGGGTCACATCCACATGGTCTCTCAATAAATAAATAAATAAATAATAACATCTAAAATCACAAAAATAAAATATATACTTAAAGAATATTAGCATTTTAGATGAATTTAGAAATTTGAATCACTAGATTTGGAGTTCAGATGACAAATAACGAGCGATCGGAAGATCGGATGGAATGGAAATTCCAAAAAAATTACAAAATGAGGGAATATTCCCTAGAATCTTATTTTGGATGGATTTGGGATTTATTAGAGTGTATGATGGGTGGATCCCGCAGTCATAGACTCGAGGCAAATGAAGAAGACTAATAGAGGAACCATAGAGCACGTTCATGGCATTCTAGCCATGTACTTGCGCACATGAGGGAGAGCTAAGGAAGGTCCGCCAAAGGGCAAAACGGAATCCCATGGTCGTGAGGAGGATATGGCCCAAGGCAACGCTGACCAGCAAGGCCCACGGTGGTAGTGATGGTGGCATCGACATGGGTTAGAGTGTGAAACAGTACTCAAGCATGGAATGTGGAAAAGTATGGTGAGCACGGGCTAGAACGTGGCATGGTGAAGCTGGAAATATTGTTGGCTAAGCCAGAGACTATCTGAAGATGACACAATTGATGCTTGAACAATGATGGTAGGGAAAAAGTGTTGGATCGAAATCAGCAACAGAGGGGGCGGGGGTGAATGTTGCATAAAAATTTATCCCAAAAGGTTCACTAAAGTTTCCTCTCCAATAGATATGCAAGCTATGAAAAGGACATGTACTTACTGGAATGGCATGAAAAACAGTAAGGAAGGAAGCACGGCATTTGAAGTGAAATCCTAGAAAAGATAGAAGAAAACAAACAGTAGCTGCTAACACTTCAAATGGCCGGTCAGACCGCTGCCTTGAGGCCGGTCAGACCGCTCTTAAGCGGCCGGTCTGACCGCCGGCCGGTCTAACTGCTTGATGACCGCCGGTCTGACTGGCCCATCAGATCCGGTCTGACCGCCAAGAATTATCCGGTCTGACCGGCTAGCTGAAGACAGGGCAGGCAGAGAGCAGCTGGCTGAACCCGATTACACTGAAATTACTAAAAATCCAAACTTTGACCAAGAAGAGAAATTTCAGCTGCTTCCCTCTGGCCAAAAGAACACTATGCTATTCTAAATAGATGATGGGCCTTCGGAAAAGAAATTGGAAATTAAAGAAACAAAGAATCAAAGATTGAGCTGAAATTTGAAAATGAGTACAGGATGAGGCTATTTTTCAGATTACTCAACATCCTTTAATTCTTTGCCCACAATCTTTTACAATCAACTTAAGCAAATAACTCATGACCTTCCAAACCAAATCTCATGCCATCTCATGAAGGGAAATGAGAGATTCAAACATGCCCTGTCAAGGAAACCCCCCTAGAAAATATGAACAGACGAGGAAATGACGATGGATTCAAAAAACACACAAGATGTTGATTCTCCCAAATGCTCTAGAAAATGGAATGATCTTATGTCCATGAATCTTTTCCATCATAGAATTTTCAAGAATCGATTCCACAAATCTTCTAAATCACCACAAACTCATGTCACGAGAGAAGAAACAGAGAAGGAGGCATAAACTGAAATTCATCACAAACGAAGCCAAAAGATGAAAATAGCCAACAAAATTGTAACATCCCAAAAATTTGGATTAGAAAAAGAGGGGATTTTGAATTACTTTTGCAATGCATTCCATTTGGATTTGGATTTTTCGATGCTTTTCTGAATTTGGTTAAGGTTCCAGAAGTTAAAGAAGTACTAAAAGAGAAAGACAAACAATTGTAAACAAGAATCTGAAAAGATGATCCATAAAAGTAAATAAAGAAAATTGGATTTAGGGCAAGGAATAATATTTTGGAAACACAATGGCATGAAAAATAAGGGAGGTAGGTAAAATAAATACCAAATTTAGTTGGAAATATTTTTATTAAGTCCAGAATATTCCCAGGAACCTCTGAGAATTTTCCTAGAATTTTTGGAAGCATTTTCATAATTTTCCAGACTTATTGGGATTTTCTGGTAATTTCTAAAAGCAAAACTTAAAATCCAAAAAGAAATCAGAAAAATCCACCGCCCCCATCCGACACCTGGACGGGTGGGATTGAGCCACGTCGCCAGGCGGATCCCGCCTTCCCCTTACCCCTGCTCGCCGCGTGGACGACCGCGATTCCCCTTTCCGCGCGCCTCGGCTCATCCGGCCCGTCCGCCTCTGGCATCTCTCTCAGCCGCCCGATCGCCTCGACCGATCTCCCCCGTTCCCCTCACTTAAACCGCACCGGCCGCCCGATCGACCCTCTCCGCCACGCGGCTTCATCCGCGCCATCGCGCTTTCCTCTCCCCTCTCCCACTGACCGATGGGCCCGCCCTGTCAGCTTCGTCGTCCCGCTCCCCGTTCTCTCCCGCGCGGGCGCGCTGGCACCACGGGCAGAGCTTTTGCTCCCCGTGGCGCGCATGCACAGCCTCGCCCCACCGCGTCACCCCGTTGCCCAGGGGGAAAGCCTGCGCCCTTCCCGTCGCCCTTGACTGGGCGCCACCGCCCCAGGCTTTTCCTCGCTGCGTCGCTTCGCCCGGCCGATCCGCTGCCACTTCACGCGGGCAAAAGGAGAAGGGAAGCAGCTGCGCAGAGGCAACCACCCCGGGGGCGTAGGCGTGCAGTGTGTCATCACAGACAAGACCTGCATTAACGCCGCCTGCAGCCCTACCTGCCTCCGCCACCAGCTCCGACGCGACCGCACGGGCGCCGCCCGTTGCCAGCTCTCCTCCGCGCAGGTATAAAAGGGCATGGACCCCCATTGAGCTCCACACCTCGCCAGCTTCGTTCTCCAGCAAACAATTGCGCCCAAATTCACTCAATCGCCGGTGAGCCACCTTCGTCCCCAACTCCGGCCGCCCGCGCAATCTCTTGACCCGAGCCACCAAAAGCCATTTCCTTTCGCCCACACCAACTCCGAAGCACCGCGAAGCCATCCCCGGCCTTGCCCGAGCTCCCCGACGTCCGTACCTCGCCGTCACCGAGAGCTTCCCCGGGTCGCCGCCGCCGCACGACGCCGACCCACCTCCGGACTTCCTTGGCCCCAGGCGACTGCATCATCGTCTTCACCGTAGCTCGAGGAACGCGTTTCGCCTCTCTGCCGAACCTCCCCGACACTCCCTCGCCGCCGGCCACCGTCGTCAACGACTCCTCGGCCCGACCCCTCTGCAGACCCACCTCAAAAGGATTCATTGCCCTATAGAGGTCGGCAAAGCCTCCCCGCTCACTTGGCTATCAGCGATAACTCTCCCCCCCCCCGTTCCCTCGGCCGCGCGCGTTCGAGCCCCCGGCTCCGCAGCGCGCCGAGGTTGAACATTTCTTTTATTTCGGTCTGACAGGTGGGCCCCACCTATCAGCCACTGCATTCTCGAGTCACCGCTGACCGCTGGGCCCCACCGGTCAGTGATACATCTAAGGAGGGACCGTACTGACATGTGGATCCCATGAACAGTAACTGGACCCACATGTCAGTAGCACAGAGAACTGGAAAGTAAATAAAAAAAATGGAAATTAAAAGGAATTAGGGGCTGACAGTGGGCCCCACATGTCAGGATTTGATTATTTTTGGAATTGACTGGGGCTGAGAACTTTGACTGCATATAACTTCTTCATTTTAGCTCCAAATGGAATGAAACAAATTTCTAAATTCGTTTAAATTCAAGATCTATCTAATAGAACCAGAACCATAATTTTTTGAGTTCATTTAAATTTCTGGTGATATTTTATTGAGGGGTTGTTGTTCTTTTTGGGTATTCCGTACGATTAAATAGCCTACGAGGCTCAAGAGGAGGATATCGAGGCAGCAGCACAAGAAGCACCAGACCACCAAGAAACTGACCCCTGTGACCAAGGCGAGTTAACATCTTGATCATTTTGAACCTACGATTTTGCAAAGTACTTTCTTTTGAAATATCAACATGCATGCTGTTATTTCATGTGGCAAAATATATTCATTTCCAGAAATGATAGCTATACACCTACTGTAATGCTTGCTTATAATGATCTGTTGAAATGTTGGACATGTGAACCTTGTCGCCTTAGCAAAACTTATACTATCATAGCTTTTATCAGTAAGTCCCAATAAATATTGCGATGCCTAGTATTGCTAGATAAAACGGGGGTACATAGCTGCCCCAAAGACAACAATTGCAAAGTATGAAATGTTTTGGGGGCAGTCATGGAGGGAATGACTGTAGTGGGTGGACACTATATTTTTACCTCTGGAAAATCCTATAATTGCTTGAACACCTGGATGGATGGTTTGGGGGCTGGTATGTGGTGCGGTGGGAGCACAAATCATGAAATGTGGTAGAGCCATCCGGGTGGCTTTAAGGACCGAATCTTGTCATGTCAACCCGTGTAAAACAGTACAACCACAAGTCTATAATGGGTACGATCTAGCTGAATAACTTGCAAGGGTTTAGTTCAGACATCACCGAGGGAAGTGGGTGCCAGGGTGTACTGGTTTACTCACGGTGAGGCACAGGGTGTACTGTACTCACACGGCGCAAGAGGGGGCTTCTGACTGTGGTGGTGTAACCCTTCAGCGGTGAAACCTCAGCGTGGGTGGTGACTAGCTAGATCGTAGTAAGGTAAAGGCTTTATGATAAATTATCTGGGTCTCATGCCTAAGGAAGCATGTGGGCAAAAAGGATAGTTCATCTCTTGTGGTGAAAGTGTACCAACTCTGCAGAGTCAAAACTATTCGAATAGCCGTGCCCACGGTCATGGGCAGACATGGGAACTTAACTGGATATAGTTCTGTTTCAAAAATCTTGGCGGGTGATAATGGAAATGTGTAGGACCGGTGAGGGTCCTGGTTTGGAATTGTCCTGGGCGTTGACCCAGTGTTAAGTTAAGCGGCTATAACGCTGAAAGATGCTATATGGCGCGGATGCCATGTAATGGTGGATGGAATCTGTGTCAATTATAAAGATCAACCTATTTGATAGCAAAGAGTTTTGAGTTTAAAAATTGCTAGGTCTTAGGGATTTTCCTATAATTGTATTCAAAAGCACTCTCCGCAAAATAAAATGAGCCCCAGCCATCCTTGATAGCCATGCATGTATAAATATTGCATTCTGTGTGTTGACTTGCTGAGCACGGGGTCGGAGTGCTCATTCTCGCTCTTGCGATACAATTCAGAAACAGGAGTTCAAGAACACTACGCCTATGAGGAGGCCCCCGCCAACGTCGACGGAAGCAAAGGCGATAATTAAAGCGTAGGCCTCGGTGGTTAGGCATAGACAAGTAGACTCTAGGCGTTGTGTGCATTTGTGTTACCGGGACCCTGGTGGCATATATTGTACACATTACCCTACTGGCCGCTTGCCTGTGGATTTGGGTTTGCTTTTGCTGTATTTCCGCTGTGCGTGTTTGTAATCATGACATTTGGCCTAGTCGGCCCCTTTTGTAAACTATCACCCGACGTGGTGTATATCAGTTTATGTAATATAATGGATGTTTATGCGATGTATGAAATGATTCAGCAATGTACCTGTGTGCACTAACTACTGATCCAGGGATTAGTGCAGTGAAACACAGTAAGATTCGGATTGAAAAATCCGGGTCTGACAGCGCTGGTATCAGAGCATACGACCGTAGGGTAAAGCCTTAGGATGGAAAAATTAGGATGGCCTAGGAATACAATACTTATGAAAGCAAGAAAATAATTTCCAAAATCATAGCATAATGTTCTTACTCGTATCCTTCCTAGAATCTGCTCTACTCTATTCGTTACATTTTGGAAAAGTACTAACATTGGAACCATAACGTTTACAGATGGCAGGAACGGGATATGAAGGGGACTGGGATTATTTGGGCCACGGTGTCTATGAAAATGAGTTTGCAAGCATCTTACGCAAGCTTCTACATTACATGGGCTACGACGAGCAACCTATCTACCGTGGACTGAAGGCTACCATAGGAGAAGATGAATCTTGGACCATGCAGGTCTACATCTACCCAAAAAGTGAACAAGAACAGCCTCATATCTTTACCACGGAGCATCGGAGGAGTACCAGGGCAGACGCGATCCAGGACGCCGCGCGCCTCGCCGCGGCACGGCTGTGTGACATATATGAGACTGCCATTCGCCGCACGCCCTATCGTTTCTACCCGTCGCGCCAGGACGGTGTGCGGTACAATGAGACGAACCTGCCGGTGGACGAGGACGACCCTGCGCTAACACACCAGGTCACTCTCACTAGGGCTATGGGCGCAGCCCACACCGCAGCCTTGGAGGAGATCACCCTTCTCCGACAGCGCCTTACCACTGGGCACGGCTCCAGGGTGGCGCTACGGGAGCAGCTCGCCAAGAGCGAGCAGGCCTTGGCGCAGGCCCAGGCAGAGGTGGCCGCCCTCCAAGCTCAGCTCCGACGGGCCTCCACCCCTGCAGCAGCTCCAGCACCGCCACCACCAGGATCCGGGCCCCGCACTCGGATGACCGCGCGTAAGAGCACGCGGCCTCCGGGTCCCCGGGCTGCACTTCGGGGGGGAGAGCCTCCCCAGAGCCGTAGCCCCCCACGCGCGCCCTCGGACGCCGATGACTCCGATCCGTCGGAGTTCAGTGGGAGCCGCTCCCGTTCCAGGTCCCCGCACTACAGCCCATCTGGCTACGGGTATCTGGAGGAGTAGATGGGGTCGTGATGTACTTGCAGTGTGTGATGCAAGTACTAAATTCATGTATCTTAGTTAATGTATCCATCCTTTTTATTTCGTAGTTGCGAACCTATGAACTTTAATTATTGTAATGTAATTGTAAGCCCCGCATCAAAGCTGGCTATGTAATTGTTGACATGTTTAAGTGAATGGCTGGATACCGGCCTTATGTTGGAAATTGCCTCGTCTTGGTTTTACTGTTTCTCTTGTATGGGTTGGCACCCCTTGTTTCTCCTACATACAAAACTAGCACTGAGTATAAGGCTACCACTGCAGATGGCCAGCCGAAGAACTACCAGGGCTCAGACTAATACAAACCCAGCCGAGGTAGACTCAAATCGTGGGGTTCTGCCGGAAGACCAAGGCAGAACTCAAGACCAGGGAAATGACAAACTTCCAAACCCTCCAGAACACCCTACAATGGCCCAAGTTATGGCGCAACAAACTCAGATTTTGCAAGCCATATACGCAGGACAACAAGGAAGCTCAGGAGGGCACAGAGCTGACTTAGGAGATTTCCAGAGAACAAGGCCAATAACCTTTACAGCGGCAGAAGAACCACTTGAAGCCGAAGACTGGCTTCGGGATATCGAGAGGAAACTGCGCTTAGTTAAATGCGCAGAAGAAGACAAAGTCATGTTCGCTGCCCACCAGCTGCAGGGTGCTACAGCGGCTTGGTGGGAGAATTACCTGGCCGCCAGGGACCAGGAAGATACCACCACAGAAACTAGCACACAAGCTATTTCTTGGGAAGAATTTAAGACCGCATTTAAGGCTAACTTTGTTCCAACCGGAGTAATGCGGATGAAGAAAAACGAATTCCGCACCCTCAAGCAAGGGAATAAGTCAGTTAATGAGTACCTCACTAAGTTCACCCAATTGGCTCGGTATGCCCCAAAAGATGTAGCTGATGAGGAAGAAAAGATTGACCGATTCTTTGAAGGGATGAACGAAGAGTTACGGGTGCAGTTGATCACACAAGAGTTCACCAGCTTTCACCAGCTTGTGAACAAGTCACTGATTCTGGAAAATGAGAGGAATAACTTGGAGGCCAGCCGTAAGCGAAAGATGTCAGCTCAACGACCGCAGGGAAGATTTGTCCAAAAACTCTTTAACAATTCATCCTCTCCCTTGAAGCCTAATCAGTTCAAGACTTCAACCCCATCGTTCCGTCCAGGAAGCAATTCTCTACAAGGTGGTCAATCTGCAGGATCAAACTCTATAGCCAGTTACAAGTGCTTCAGCTGCGGCGAACCAGGGCACTTCGCCAACAAATGTCCACAGAGGCAGAATGCCTCAGCCCGCAGCCAAGCTTCAGCACCCAACCGAGGGCATCAAGGCTCACAAGGCAGCAAGAGTGCATCGGCCCCGAACCGTGGTCGAGTCAACCACATCACGGCCGAAGAAGCTAAGGAGGCCGTCGGAGTACTGATGGGTACGTTTTCTGTTAAAACCATACCTGCACAAGTATTGTTTGATTCGGGGGCTTCCCATTCCTTCATATCAAAAGGATATGCTGATAAATTGGGGTTACCTACCTTTACCTTAAGGAGCCCAGTGGTGCTCAGTTCACCGGCTGGTCCAATTACTGCTACCCTAATATGTCCTATGGTGACCATTACTATGGAAAGGTGTGACTTCTTAGCAGACCTGATAGTGCTAAACTCTCAGACCTTGGATATAATACTAGGCATGGACTGGTTAGCCAAATACAAAGGGGTCATAGAATGTGCTACCAGGAGGGTGAAATTGGTCAAATGCCCCGGTATGACTATAGATGTAAAAGTGGATCGACCCTATCGGTGGGGGCGTGCAATCTTTTACTGTGAAGACGTACCCCTGGAGGGAATGATCGTGGTGCAAGATTATCCTGAGGTGTTCCCCAATGAACTCCCTGGCATGCCCCCAGATAGAGACCTGGAATTTGTCATCAACTTGAAGCCGGAAGCCGCTCCAATCTCCAAAAGGCCTTATAGAATGACAGTGGAGGAGTTAGAAGAATTGAAGAAGCAACTTCAGGAGTTGCAGGAGAAGAGATTTATCCGACCGAGTTCATCACCTTGGGGGTCTCCAGTATTATTTGTGAAGAAGAAAGATGGCACCACTCGGATGTGTGTGGATTACAGGGCCCTAAATGAAGTAACCATCAAAAACAAATACCCACTCCCCAGGATCGATGATTTATTCGATCAGCTAGGTGGGGCCACGATATTCTCTAAAATAGATTTAAGGTCGGGCTATCACCAACTAAAGATTAGGGCTGAAGACATACCCAAGACAGCTTTCACCACTAGATATGGGCTGTATGAATTCACAGTCATGTCTTTTGGGTTAACCAATGCCCCAGCCTACTTCATGAACCTGATGAACAAGATATTCATGGAGTATTTGGACAAGTTTGTCGTGGTCTTTATTGACGACATCCTTATATACTCCAAAAATGCTGAAGAGCATGCGGAACATCTGCGCCTGGTGCTGGAAAGGCTAAAGGAGCATCAATTATATGCAAAATTTAGCAAGTGTGAATTCTGGCTGCATGACATTAGTTTCTTGGGACACATAGTGTCAACAGGAGGAATATCTGTCGATCCCGCCAAAATAACAGCAGTCACAGAGTGGCAGCAGCCAGCTTCCGTCACTGAAGTGAGGAGCTTCCTCGGACTGGCTGGATACTACCGGAGATTCATAGAAGGATTTTCTCGGATTGCCAGGCCAATGACCCAACTACTCAAGAAGGAGAAGAAATTTGAATGGACCAAGGCATGTGAAGAAAGCTTCCAAAAGTTGAAAGAGAGATTGACTACCACACCTGTGTTAACCCTGCCTGATGTACGCAAGGATTTTGAGGTATACTGTGATGCCTCACATCAAGGGCTGGGATGTGTACTGATGCAGGAAGGCAAGGTAGCGGCATATGCATCTCGGCAGCTCCGCCCTCACGAAGCCAACTACCCTACTCATGACCTGGAATTGGCCTCAGTAGTGCATGCATTGAAGATTTGGAGGCATTATCTGATAGGTAATCACTGTGACATATACACGGACCATCAGAGCCTTAAATATTTCTTCACCCAGTCACACCTCAACTTGAGGCAGAGGAGATGGTTGGAGTTGATTAAGGACTATGACCTAAGTGTCCATTACCACCCCGGGAAGGCTAATGTTGTGGCAGATGCTTTAAGCCGTAAGGCCTATTGCAGTAATCTCATGGTCCAGGAACATCAACCCGAGTTATATAAGGAACTGCAGGCCTTGAACTTGGGGATAGTAGAGAAAGGCACTCTAGCTACCATGGAAATTCAACCAAGTTTAGAGGAGCAGATTATGATTGCTCAACAAAAAGATCCAGCCGTAATAAAATGGAAAGGACTGGTAGAAGCAGGGAAGGCTCCTAACATGAAGATTGATCAGGATGGTACCCTATGGTACGGGAAGCGTATAGTTGTACCGCATCAAAAGAAGCTCAAGGATCTGATATTGAGGGAAGCCCATAGCTCTCCGTACTCCCTGCACCCCGGAAGCACCAAGATGTATCAGGATATGAAGCAATTCTGCTGGTGGCCCCGTATGAAGAGAGACATAGCTGAACATGTAGCCTGTTGTGATGTGTGTCAAAGAGTGAAAGCAGAACATCAAAGGCCAGCAGGACTACTACAACCATTGAAAATACCCCAGTGGAAGTGGGAAGAAGTCGGGATGGACTTTATCACGGGACTTCCACGAACCAAGTCTGGATATGACTCCGTATGGGTCGTGGTTGATAGGCTGACTAAGGTTGCACATTTCATCCCCGTCAAAACCACGTACAAGGGAGATAAGTTAGCCGAGCTATATATGTCACGCATAGTGTGTTTACACGGCGTACCAAAACGGATAGTCTCGGATCGAGGTTCCCAGTTCACCTCGCATTTTTGGGCTAGCCTGCATGAAGCTCTCGGTACTTATTTGGATTTTAGCACCGCGTACCACCCCAGACAGATGGTCAAACGGAGAGAGTGAATCAGATATTGGAAGATATGCTTCGGGCTTGTGCTCTAGATTTTTCTAAGGATTGGGATCGATGCCTACCCTATGCTGAGTTTGCTTATAACAACAGCTATCAGGCCAGTCTTCAGATGTCACCCTTCGAAGCCCTGTATGGTCGACAATGTCGAACCCCTCTACATTGGTCGGAAGTAGGGGAAAACTACATTTTCGGGCCAGATACTTTAAGGCAGGCTGAAGAAAAGGTTCGACTAATTAGAGATCGACTGCAAGCAGCCCAGTCCAGGCAGAAGAGTTATGCAGACAAGAGAAGAAGGCCACTAAGTTTCGAAGTGGGAGAACATGTTTATCTGAAGGTATCACCCTTGCGAGGAGTTAGAAGATTCAAGGTCAAAGGCAAGCTTACCCCACGATATGTTGGACCATTCCCAATTGTGTCTAAAAAGGGGGAAGTTGCCTACCAGCTTGCACTACCTCCGAATCTATCAGACATACACGACGTCTTCCACGTGTCCCAACTGAAGAAGTGTCTACGAGTACCTGAGAATCAAGCTCCGTTGGAGGCAATCGAGATTGAAGAAGACTTAACCTACAAGGAGCGCCCGATCAAGATCTTGGACACCGTAGAAAAGAAGACGCGTACTCAAACCATTCGCATGTGCAGGGTGCAATGGAGCCACCACTCCAAGAAGGAAGCCACCTGGGAGCGTGAGGACCAGCTACGAAGAGATTACCCCGACTTGTTCACTAGTTAAATCAAATCTCGGGGCCGAGATTCTTGTAAGGGGGGTAGGTTTGTAACATCCCAAAAATTTGGATTAAAAAAAGAGGGGATTTTGAATTACTTTTGCAATGCATTCCATTTGGATTTGGATTTTTCGACGCTTTTCTGAATTTGGTTAAGGTTCCAGAAGTTAAAGAAGTACTAAAAGAGAAAGACAAACAATTGTAAACAAGAATCTGAAAAGATGATCCATAAAAGTAAATAAAGAAAATTGGATTTAGGGCAAGGAATAATATTTTGGAAACACAATGGCATGAAAAATAAGGGAGGTAGGTAAAATAAATACCAAATTTAGTTGGAAATATTTTTATTAAGTCCAGAATATTCCCAGGAACCTCTGAGAATTTTCCTAGAATTTTTGGAAGCATTTTCATAATTTTCCAGACTTATTGGGATTTTCTGGTAATTTCTAAAAGCAAAACTTAAAATCCAAAAAGAAATCAGAAAAATCCACCGCCCCCGTCCGACACCTGGACGGGTGGGATTGAGCCACGTCGCCAGGCGGATCCCGCCTTCCCCTTACCCCTGCTCGCCGCGTGGACGGCCGCGATTCCCCTTTCCGCGCGCCTCGGCTCATCCGGCCCGTCCGCCTCTGGCATCTCTCTCAGCCGCCCGATCGCCTCGACCGATCTCCCCCGTTCCCCTCACTTAAACCGCACCGGCCGCCCGATCGACCCTCTCCGCCACGCGGCTTCATCCGCGCCATCGCGCTTTCCTCTCCCCTCTCCCGCTGACCGATGGGCCCGCCCTGTCAGCTTCGTCGTCCCGCTCCCCGTTCTCTCCCGCGCGGGCGCGCTGGCACCACGGGCAGAGCTTTTGCTCCCCGTGGCGCGCATGCACAGCCTCGCCCCGCCGCGTCACCCCGTTGCCCAGGGGGAAAGCCTGCGCCCTTCCCGTCGCCCTTGACTTGGCGCCACCGCCCCAGGCTTTTCCCCGCTGCGTCGCTTCGCCCGGCCGATCCGCTGCCACTTCACGCGGGCAAAAGGAGGAGGGAAGCAGCTGCGCAGAGGCAACCACCCCGGGGGCGTAGGCGTGCAGTGTGTCATCACAGACAAGACCTGCATTAACGCCGCCTGCAGCCCTACCTGCCTCCGCCACCAGCTCCGACGCGACCGCACGGGCGCCGCCCGTTGCCAGCTCTCCTCCGCGCAAGTATAAAAGGGCATGGACCCCCATTGAGCTCCACACCTCGCCAGCTTCGTTCTCCAGCAAACAATTGCGCCCAAATTCACTCAATCGCCGGTGAGCCACCTTCGTCCCCAACTCCGGCCGCCCGCGCAATCTCTTGACCCGAGCCACCAAAAGCCATTTCCTTTCGCCCACACCAACTCCGAAGCACCGCGAAGCCATCCCCGGCCTTGCCCGAGCTCCCCGACGTCCGTACCTCGCCGTCACCGAGAGCTTCCCCGGGTCGCCGCCGCCGCACGACGCCGACCCACCTCCGGACTTCCTTGGCCCCGGGCGACTGCATCATCGTCTTCACCGTAGCTCGAGGAACGCGTTTCGCCTCTCTGCCGAACCTCCCCGACACTCCCTCGCCGCCGGCCACCGTCATCAACGACTCCTCGGCCCGACCCCTCTGCAGACCCACCTCAAAAGGATTCATTGCCCTATAGAGGTAGGCAAAGCCTCCCCGCTCACTTGGCTATCAGCGCTAACTCTCCCCCCCCCCCCGTTCCCTCGGCCGTGCGCGTTCGAGCCCCCGGCTCCGCAGCGCGCCGAGGTTGAACATTTCTTTTATTTCGGTCTGACAGGTGGGCCCCACCTGTCAGCCACTGCATTCTCGAGTCACCGCTGACCGCTGGGCCCCACCGGTCAGTGATACATCTAAGGAGGGACCGTACTGACATGTGGATCCCATGAACAGTAACTGGACCCACATGTCAGTAGCACAGAGAACTGGAAAGTAAATAAAAAAAATGGAAATTAAAAGGAATTAGGGGCTGACAGTGGGCCCCACATGTCAGGATTTGATTATTTTTGGAATTGACTGGGGCTGAGAACTTTGACTGCATATAACTTCTTCATTTTAGCTCCAAATGGAATGAAACAAATTTCTAAATTCGTTTAAATTCAAGATCTATCTAATGGAACCAGAACCATAATTTTTTGAGTTCATTTAAATTTCTGGTGATATTTTATTGAGGGGTTGTTGTTCTTTTTGGGTATTCCGTACGATTAAATAGCCTACGAGGCTCAAGAGGAGGATATCGAGGCAGCAGCACAAGAAGCACCAGACCACCAAGAAACTGACCCCTGTGACCAAGGCGAGTTAACATCTTGATCATTTTGAACCTACGATTTTGCAAAGTACTTTCTTTTGAAATATCAACATGCATGCTGTTATTTCATGTGGCAAAATATATTCATTTCCAGAAATGATAGCTATACACCTACTGTAATGCTTGCTTATAATGATCTGTTGAAATGTTGGACATGTGAACCTTGTCGCCTTAGCAAAACTTATACTATCATAGCTTTTATCAGTAAGTCCCAATAAATATTGCGATGCCTAGTATTGCTAGATAAAACGGGGGTACATAGCTGCCCCAAAGACAACAATTGCAAAGTATGAAATGTTTTGGGGGCAGTCATGGAGGGAATGACTGTAGTGGGTGGACACTATATTTTTACCTCTGGAAAATCCTATAATTGCTTGAACACCTGGATGGATGGTTTGGGGGCTGGTATGTGGTGCGGTGGGAGCACAAATCATGAAATGTGGTAGAGCCATCCGGGTGGCTTTAAGGACCGAATCTTGTCATGTCAACCCGTGTAAAACAGTACAACCACAAGTCTATAATGGGTACGATCTAGCTGAATAACTTGCAAGGGTTTAGTTCAGACATCACCGAGGGAAGTGGGTGCCAGGGTGTACTGGTTTACTCACGGTGAGGCACAGGGTGTACTGTACTCACACGGCGCAAGAGGGGGCTTCTGACTGTGGTGGTGTAACCCTTCAGCGGTGAAACCTCAGCGTGGGTGGTGACTAGCTAGATCGTAGTAAGGTAAAGGCTTTATGATAAATTATCTGGGTCTCATGCCTAAGGAAGCATGTGGGCAAAAAGGATAGTTCATCTCTTGTGGTGAAAGTGTACCAACTCTGCAGAGTCAAAACTATTCGAATAGCCGTGCCCACGGTCATGGGCAGACATGGGAACTTAACTGGATATAGTTCTGTTTCAAAAATCTTGGCGGGTGATAATGGAAATGTGTAGGACCGGTGAGGGTCCTGGTTTGGAATTGTCCTGGGCGTTGACCCAGTGTTAAGTTAAGCGGCTATAACGCTGAAAGATGCTATATGGCGCGGATGCCATGTAATGGTGGATGGAATCTGTGTCAATTATAAAGATCAACCTATTTGATAGCAAAGAGTTTTGAGTTTAAAAATTGCTAGGTCTTAGGGATTTTCCTATAATTGTATTCAAAAGCACTCTCCGCAAAATAAAATGAGCCCCAGCCATCCTTGATAGCCATGCATGTATAAATATTGCATTCTGTGTGTTGACTTGCTGAGCACGGGGTCGGAGTGCTCATTCTCGCTCTTGCGATACAATTCAGAAACAGGAGTTCAAGAACACTACGCCTATGAGGAGGCCCCCGCCAACGTCGACGGAAGCAAAGGCGATAATTAAAGCGTAGGCCTCGGTGGTTAGGCATAGACAAGTAGACTCTAGGCGTTGTGTGCATTTGTGTTACCGGGACCCTGGTGGCATATATTGTACACATTACCCTACTGGCCGCTTGCCTGTGGATTTGGGTTTGCTTTTGCTGTATTTCCGCTGTGCGTGTTTGTAATCATGACATTTGGCCTAGTCGGCCCCTTTTGTAAACTATCACCCGACGTGGTGTATATCAGTTTATGTAATATAATGGATGTTTATGCGATGTATGAAATGATTCAGCAATGTACCTGTGTGCACTAACTACTGATCCAGGGATTAGTGCAGTGAAACACAGTAAGATTCGGATTGAAAAATCCGGGTCTGACAGCGCTGGTATCAGAGCATACGACCGTAGGGTAAAGCCTTAGGATGGAAAAATTAGGATGGCCTAGGAATACAATACTTATGAAAGCAAGAAAATAATTTCCAAAATCATAGCATAATGTTCTTACTCGTATCCTTCCTAGAATCTGCTCTACTCTATTCGTTACATTTTGGAAAAGTACTAACATTGGAACCATAACGTTTACAGATGGCAGGAACGGGATATGAAGGGGACTGGGATTGCAATCATCTCCTCTCAAACACAAGAACTCAAGAGTTCATCTCATCTCTCTATTCTCTCAGACTTTCGAAGGGGAGACAGAACTCTGCTCTCTCTTTCTCTCAACAACTCCCCAACAGAAAGCAAAAGAGAGACACAAAGCAAAAACTAACCCAAAACTTGAAAGCTACATGCATGAGACACTCCTCCTTTTATAGCCTCCCACTAATGGGTTTGATTTTCTCTTTACCCACTAAGCCTCCAACAACTCTTGTGCTTTATCCAAATCCACTTCCTTTAGTGCAGCTTTGCGTAATTACCAAAACGTCCCTCCTGCACCTTCCGGGAAACTTTCTCATTCCTTGCCTTCCAAGCCTCGCAAACACCTCGAGTCCTCGCCGTCTTCGACACACCTCGACCGTTCTGACCTCGGCACTGCCTGCACCTAGTCCGGTCATCCCGTGCCTCGCCAGGACTCCACCTCGATGTCCTACAGCATCACAGACAAGAAATACATTACATAGCACCGCTCGAAACACATAATCCTCATTAGCATCAATAACTCGAACTTAAGCATGAATTTCCCCAACGACCAATCGGGAAGAAGAATACGCCTCAAGTCCGACTCACCAAACCCGACTGAGCCAAATGCCATCATGGCACGAAACGCACAAACCAAACTCAATCTTTTAGAAAACTCATCAATTACTCATCACAAGCATGGGGTCGCATCCACATGGTCTCTCAAAAAGGAAAAACTCAAGATTTCGGTGCTCGGTAAAGGAAATCCAAATTTACTTGGAGGGTTGCTACATGGGATGGTAGAACATGTTTTGACATGAAAGGATTGAAGAAAATATCATCGGATAGATGTGGATGCGAGGTGCCCTAGGCGGCCATGGCTAGGTGTCAAAGGAGATAAGTTTGTGGTGAGTTTCCAGGGAAAACAAGGGAAGCACCGTGTAGAACGCATGTGTAGAAACAAGTATGGTAGGGGTGACAGCGTGGGCTAAAACTCACTGGAGATGACAAATCGATGTCGGAAGTAACAAATGGCTAGTTTTATGAAAAACTTGATTCTCGATGATTGGCTGCACAAAAAACAAATAAAAATGGTGGAGTTGCTTGGATGCTGAAACACGATGACATGAATAGTTTCAATGGAAACTCACAAGACAGAGAGATGGCACAGTCGTGCAGAATGGCCGGTGCATGAGAAGACGGCTTGCCGTGACGATGTCATTTTGGAAACACTCAAAGTTTCAAAAAGTGGTGAATGGTTGAGGGTGACACGAAGGTCGTTTTGTGGGCTCGGAGGAAGAGGAAACGAACAAAGAATCAATGACTTAAGTGAATTTTCGTTTATGACATTCAAAGTTGAAATAGACAATTTAATTAGAAATGGGTGAATGAAAGGCAAGAAAACAGAGGTGAATTGGTTGCTTGCATAATGAGGATGGTTTCTCATTTTGGCACAAAGGGGAGATGAAGCTTAGTTTGTGATTTGGCTTGGAGAGGAAAAGAGAAACGAACCCTGCTCTATGCACGGCCTGATGGTTGAAGATAAACAATAACTAGGTCATAAGGATAAAAGGGGAAGGAGAAAAGTAAACACAGGAAAGAAGAAAGCTAATCAGGTAGCCATTTCTATGGAAACCAAGAGGTTAAGCGAGGTTCCCCTTGGAGTATCGCAAGGATGGGTAACCCTTAGGGAAGTTTTTTTTAGAAAAGGGAGAAATACCAAGAAAAATATATTGGACCCAGAAAAATTAGCATAGGCATTTATGAAGCTGTTTTAAAGAAAGGGAGAAGTATCCCAAGGATGGGTAACCCTTAGGAAAGTTTTAAAGAAAGCCAAATTTTGGGATGTTACATGAATGAAGCTGTTGGTGCAATGTTTACGCATATTTTATCCCCAAAATCTAGCAAAAGGCATGAGAAAGTGATGATTTAAACTTGATCATGCTCATTTATGCTATTATTTTCATATATTTTGCACATTAACTCATTTTGTAGGAAAATACATAAAAGAGAAAACACAAGGAAAATCACTAAAAAGAGCACCAAGCCCCACTAGTGGGCAGCTGTTCCTATAATAGAAAATCAATCCGAGTCTAAACAACTTTTGGTGCAAACTTGAAAATCCATCATCAAAAGAGATCATACTTTACACACATCTTGTTGAGGATCTACGGAACCTATAACACCCAAGGATCAGGATGATCCTGGCCAATGTCCCAATCTTTCCTCAAAACATTCAAGGTTGCACCAAAACGGAGCAAATATTAAAATCTTAAGATACAACTTGCCTGTGGGTTAAGATCAGCCAAGATGGCTCTAAATGTATTTCCACATATCATAGTAAGCAAAACAAACTGACTAATCAAAATCAATACCCTCAAATTAAGATTTCTCAAGAATGGCTCCAAATCAAAGAAAATTGGGTAACATTAAGAACTTGCAAACTACAATGTCTATATGGATAGCATTTTATCTATATAAATTATTTCTATCACTTACACGTTCTTGGTAACAACAAGATCAAGAAGGAGAGAGAAGATGCAAAGAACCAACAAGAACAAGAGTAAATCAACCAAGACAAGAAGCATTCATGAGAGATGAACAAATATGATTATATTGCTACTTGAGGATGAAGGTTTTATAGCCACTCTGTAAGGAGGATAAGAAAGCATACCACAACACTTACTCTTCTTTCAAACCCTAACCTTAACTCTAGAATGGTTGGAATGGTTAGCATGCAAGCCTCCACCTCATCCACTAAATAGACAGAGTAACCAACCCACATCTATCCCTAATGCATACTATCCACTAGAACAAATGGGGGAAACCCATTAATCCCACATAACACTAGTGCATACTATCCACTAGAACAAATGGGGGAAACCCATTAATCCCACATAACACTAGTTTTACATTTACACCAAGCTCATGCACGCTTTTCAAAGCAATTGAATTTGAACCCGCTAAGTCTGTATCCTTTAATCCACTTGATCTTCTCAGCATCTTCTTGACCAAAATCACTTTCCCAAACACTGCTCTAGCACTATGGGTTTGATCCAACAATGTTTCCAGTGTTTAGCAAAGTACCAAAATACCCTCGCCTTGACCTGGTCTTCGTCTTCCCTTACAAGCAATCACAATGCTTGCAACGTGTAGATGCCTCAATGGCTTGCCTCGTGTTGGTAAATCTCTCCTGTTCTGTTTCCACCAAACTAAACCTCCCTTGGACCCAACAAGCTACTTAGCATAATTCGTTGCTTGAATATTCACTTCCATATTCCTTGGCTTCCCTATGCAATGCCTAAGCTCAACCATCTCACCCAGTATCCTTGACTGTATTGGACCTTGGCTCCTTGATGAGCGTAGTCCTGGTTCTCACTATTGACCATAGTTAACTCTAAGTTTCTCTACACATCCAAAGCAATGAAGTTATTTTTAGGTATAAATTCTTCACAACTTGACCCACGTTAGTTCAAACAAGATTCATGCAACATGAATTCAAACCTCTAAGACCAAGTTCCCTAATCTTAGAGCAAATTCCCAATTTTTAGAATTCACTATTAAAAACATTATACAGATGGTCATACTGATTTCCCGGCTAGTTTGACCGATTCGATAGGCTAGGCCAATAACATGCAATGGCCAGTTTGACCTGTTTCACTAGCTAGTCTGACCCTTTGAACCAAAACCTAACAGAAAATTCAAATCTTTCCCAAATTTGAAATTTAGCTTCACATACTTTGGCAATGGTTCATCACAATTAATTGTGGACCTTCTCCCTCTGTATTGTCTCTACGTGGGCTATTCGATCATTTCAATGTTATTTTATTTTAAACATTTTAGTATTTTTCTTCATAGAAATTTCACAGAAGACCCCTCATCCAGATGTACAAAATACGTGTTTTCTTTCCTATGAAAGTCTTAAAGAATATGTGTGTTTCGAACAGGGATTGTTTTTTACATTAATATGCAAACGACCACTAAAATTTTAGTAGGGTATGTCCCCAGGGTTGTTTTTCTCTGCTTTTGGTATATAAAGGTTGTATTGTAGTTTGTACACACCTGGAAAGGTGAGATACCTAAGTATTTCTCACACACTTGTATGACTGGTGTATTCTGGTTTGAATTCTAATTTGGACCTATGAAAAAATTAATTTAAGCTTTTTGTAGATGGTACAGCTGAGACGATGATCACACAGCTAGCACATAATTACAGGGATGACATGTATGTCATTGTCCATTCTTATGACAGATGGATCTGGAACTATAGCCTTGCACCATTGGATGAAAAGTAATAACAATGAGTAAAATACATTGTGGGTCCCTAAACATGTCACGTTAGATCACTTAGGCCCTCAAACCTTGAAACTACTGATTCACGTACCTAAACTTATTTAAGTTGGCCACTGCAGGTCCCAGGGATGATTCACTAGTTTGACTACTAACATGTAGCCTTGATCGATGCCAGCGTGGCATGAGGGTCATGTGCATCTCCACCACTCGCTCTCTCCATCTCCTCCTCTGCCACCATGCCCGCCTTCCTCCTTCCCTCGAGCTTCCTCCCTACCACCGCCTCTACTTCCCACCCCTGGTTGTTCCACCTCTACTACGATCTAGAGCTACTACTCTTCTACCTCTCCTCCCCCTCCACCACTGGCCTATGTGCTGGCCCTAGAGCACTTGTGACGATGACCAGATCTAGTGGATCTCCTCACGCGTCAGCAGTCGCATGCGAGAAAGATGACTGGATCAGGTCAACGATGACAACGAGCTCCATATCTGACGCTGACGGTTGGGGTGTAGGATTTGGTGGTTGCACTTCCACTACACAACTTAGATCCGATCGGTTGCCAAGGAGGAGAAGATGGTGGCGAAGGGGTCAGGGATGGGCGGATCTGGCAACAGCGATGACGGGGATTCTAGCGTGGATGAAGACGACCACTTCTGAGGAAGAGGAAGATGGTGGCAAAGGGGTCAAGGATAGCCAGATCTGATGATAGCGGTGATAGGGATGCCAACATGGAAGAACACGAGGTACGAGAATACAAAGGATCACAACTACAGGAAGTTGTATCGCCTACTCGGTTGGTCACGTGAGACGCACGTGACCCCCATGCCACACTGGCATCGATCAAGGCCATAGGTCAGTGGTCAAGCTAGTGAATCATCCTTAGGACCTGCAGTGACCCACTTAAACATGTTTAGATACATGAATATGTAGTTTCAATGTTTGTGGGCATAATTGATCCAACTTGACAAATAGGGACCCATAGTGTACTTTACTCAATAACAAATAAAAAGAAAAATTCTATTTAACCCCTTGAAGTATTGATGTACATCTACTCTACTATCTAAATTACAAAACAATCTAAATAGGTCTCTAAAGTATACAAAACCGTATAAATAACCCTCTGAGATGGTTTGACAGATGTCGTGGATGAATACATAGTAGTGAGTTAGTAAATTGAATGTATAAAAATTTCTTAGAGAATAGACCCATGTATCAGTGACTAAACATACTTCTTTCACCTTCTCTTTCTCCTCTCTATCCATTTCTTTCTCTCTCTTCCAGTATGTAGATCATTGGGATGGGCCATAGGTGCTCGAGCGGTAGGAGCTGTGGCTTTGCACACCCTCCACTATGGCATCCAAGAACATTGCACCCATCCTACCTCCTTTACATCACTCTAGTGCCCCAACCAGGAGGAGGACACACCTAACTGCTGCAAACTGTAGGTACCTACTTGGCAACAATTGCTCCAAACAAATTAGCGGTGGATGAAAGAAATTTTGAGCATGAAAAAAGCCAAGAAAAAGCCTCCATTTCGGAGGTAGAATTAGGAAAGGATGCCATCAATATGAACCAAAAAAATTATGAAATGAAGATCTTCTTTCCTCTCATGTGTGTGCTGTTTGTGCATCCTTTCTCGAAGGAAAAAAGTTGGGAGAATTAGGGAGAAAAGTTTGCACATGCTACAAATTTGAGAGAGAGCCAAAGAGAAGGGAAAGAAGGAAATGAGGATGGAGGGGATTGGTCACAAGCGGTGGCTCATGGCTACCGATGGCAATTGCCATGGCCGGCAACCTCAGTGGGAGGTGGATTGCAAAAAGAGAGAAAGGGGAAAATAAAGGATGGAGAGAGATAAGGTGGAAGAACAAACATATAAGAATATGTTGTTTCTTTGACATATGGATACATCTGATTTGTTGAGTCATCCCCATGCATTCGGCCACATCATTCTCCGCGGTAGCAAAACCATCTCTAAAACTGCCTCAGGGGTTATTTAGGTCGTTTGGCATAATTTAGGGGACTATTTAGATAATTCTGTAGTGTAGAGGGTAGAGTAGATGCACCTTGATAGTTTAATGGTCAAATAGACTTTTTCCTAAAAAAATGACCCACTTGATCTATTCAGACAAGTGGAGTATGGGTGGAGATGCGATAAAATAAATTGACATCCACACAAAAGTTCACAGTTCAAAAATCTCACTATGGACTGCATGGGGGCATTTATAGGGGTTCTAGGGCATTTATAGATGCCTACCAAAAATAATGTGCCATGCTAGTTGATGTGTTGAATATGTGAACCAAATTCTTGATGATGAAGGAAGGGCAGTTTGTGGACCCCACATGATGTGGTCAAGGGTGCAATTTCTACTTTGATTTGTATTACACCATTGCAATCTTTGGAATATGAAGTTTAAGCAATGTGGTGCTATTTTGAGCAATGAAAAGGAGAAAACAAGTTTGGCCAAGAGGGAGGAGAGGGAGGCTAGCCAAGGGAGAAGGCTTTGTGTGATGGAGAGTTGGCACATAATCCTAGGGAGTATGGGGCACATGGGGAAGTGTGTGGAAAAGGAGAGGCATGACAGCAGGAGAAGGGTGCATGTAAGAAGCTTAGGGGCTTAGCTAGTTATTTCTTGAGGGAAAGAAAGAACCAGGTGCAAGCCAAGCCAAGTGAACACTATGTGAGGGAAAGGGCCAATCAAAGTGGCACTTTTGGCCATGTGCAACCAAGGGGTTGTGCTACTTGCCGTATGGAGCCAGAAGGGATCAAGCCAACGAGCCAGAAAGCAAGTTGGAGCCGAGCCAATTGGTAGGGTGCATTAAGCCAGGAAAGAAGAGTCTGTGTGCTAGCTAGGAGAAAGGAAAGCCATGCGTGAATTTGAGCTAGAAACTGATTAGAAAATAGGAAGGAAAGCATGTGCTAAACAAGGCAATCAAGTGGAAACCGTGTGGAGAGAAAAAGGAAAGTACTACTAATTTGGAAAGCAAGAAAGAGACAATGATTCAGTTAGCACTTGCCTTGGAAAGAAAGAGGAACCATGTGGGAAAGAAACACTGAATCAAGAACTCAGCGTGCGTGAGAGGGAAACTGAGCTAGGCATCCTTGTGCGAGCCAAAAGAGAAGCCAGGGATTGGGCAACCGAGCTAGAAACATTATATCCACGTGGGATCCAACCTTATAGAAGTTTCAAATGGATTTCAATCTGAGATATATTTTAATTTCTATGCTCATATCAATTTCTTTTTGGTTGAGTCTGAGTTGTTACTCTACGAGTAGGTTATGCATGATATTGAGTTTGTGTCATGTCTAGGCCAGGCTTGTTCATGAGTTTGAGTAGGGATTAAGAGGTTGTCTATGCCCATGGAACCAATATAAGGCCAAGGGGCATACGCCATGTACCTTAGATTAGATTGCTTTGAGAGAAAATACAGAAGAGTCATGATGGTTTCATGGCGCGATATTGTGTGCGTTGATTGAGAGTTTCTCGATTAGGGTTTGCAGTGATCACATGGATTGAGGAGCCTTACTACTGATCTTAAGTCAGCGATTGAATCTTTATAGTTCATTTTTTCAATTCATGAACAGTAATCATGGTTTAGAGGGTTCTTGGTTTGATTGCTTCTAATCAGTACCCTTGTTAATTAATGCATTACAACCATGTTATCAATCTACTACTTTGGTGCAAGGAGGAAGAAGGGAGGAAACTAGGGTTTGGCCAAAAACCTAAGTCATCTACCCGTGAGAGAGAAGCCAATTGCTGCCTTTGATCATCTACAACCTCCAGGAGACAAGGGGGAGGGACCAAAACCCTAGCTACCTATTTTGTTGGCCGCAAGGAAGAAGGAAGACACCAAGAGCTTAGCTGCAAGGAAGAAAGGGAGGCCGAAACCCTAATTCCTATTTGGCCATAGTAAGAAACCAACACACGAGCTACTATTATACCATGAAGATCGGGCCACCCCTACGCATCAGTTAGTTTACTAGTTGGTCCGTATCACCACCGGTAGGTCCAATGGGTGTAGGGAGCGAGCCCCCACGGTGTGAAAATCGGCCATTGGAATTGGGTATTGTAAATTAGCCATATCGTTTTAGATTTGTTTCCTTATCGATCACAAGTTCCTTATCCAGGGGTTTTGCACGCCCCTCACTCCTCTATATCCAGCCGCCACCCCCACCATTAGGGTTTGGGTTTTGCTTAGATTATTCTGTCTTTGAACAGTTTCACCGTTCATCGGTTTGTGAGACCCCAACTTTCGAGTGCTAAATCAATACATCTGCAATTCAGTTGTGTTCTTCCTTGTTCTTGCTTGTGTTCTTCGATTCGCAGGCGAGGATTAGCCTTCTTGGCGAGGTCAACCGGGCTGCGCACGGTTGATAACCTGAGGAGACGTGGTGCTGCGATTGCGGGGTTCGGAATGTGTTGTTTGGAAGCCAGATCGAATTGTGTCGCGCCTCCACCAAATCGAACATATCCAGAACCTGTTGGAAGATCGGGACCCCGTTCCTATCAAGTGGTAATTAGAGCTTCAGGTGTTCCTTCAGGTTCGAGTTTACCCTACCTTTGTTGTTTTTGGTTTCATCCTAGAGTCCAAGAAAAAGCCCTACAAAAAAATTGTAATCATAGGTTGTTTCCGGTCCCAGATCTCATTTAGCCTTTTGCACAATTTGATTTCTGAGTCCGTAGTGTTGCGTTTGTGTCCTTAGTCGAGTTGTGTTGCTGGTTTAGATCGTGTTTTGTTTCGGGTTGTCTTGCTTCCGCTACCTCTCATACAAACCCTAGCCGTCAACTTTTGTTTTCCCGCCCATATCCCACCCTCTGTTTTTGAATCATCCATAGCATCTCATGATGAGTATATTGACTGAGAGACCATGTGGAGGTCATCCCATGTGTGTGATGAGTAATTGACATCGGTTTAGGGAAGTCGAGTTTGATCTGATTGGTTCGGACCATGTCGTTGCGTGGTGCAATGGACTCGGTCGGTCTTGGTCAAACCTGGTCAAAGTGTTTAGATTGCATATTATGTCGACTTGCCAGGTTTGGGCTATTTCATTAATGCATTTATGCTTTCATGTATCGAGCGGTGCTATTTGATGTGTTTCTTGTCTGTGTTGGCTGCAGGACATCGAGGCGGAGTCGTGGTGACACACGGGGTGACCGGACTAGACACGAGCGGTGTCGAGGTCAGAACGGTCGGATGTGTCGAAGACAGCGGAGATTCGATGTGGTTGCGAGGCTTGGACGACAAGGAGCGCGGAAGCTTCCCAGAAGGTGCAGGAGGGGCGAAGTGGTAATTTCGCGAGGTTGCAAAAGCGGGAGCGGGCTTTGTTCGGGTTTAGCGGCGTAACGGGTTGGAGACCCGTTAGCCAAGGGCTATAAATAGATGTTGGTGTCTGCATGCCCACTCATGCATTCCTAGGGTTATAGTGGTTGGTAGGGCTTGCTTTAGTCAAAATGAGCTTTGGAGAGTTTGTTTTGGTTTTAGGCTTTAGTTGGTGAAGAGTGGTTGGGAGAGGGCAAAGTGTTGTCTCCTCCCTCTATGTGTCCCCTTCGTAGTTTCTTGGGTGTGTTCTTGTGGGAGAGGATGGTTTGATGTCCACTCAAGCATGTTTGGGGAGGTAGAGAGGATGTGAGTTGTGTCTCCTTTGTAATCATGTATCTCCTTTCCTCATTATCAATATGAGATGGAGTTTGATTCAGTTCTTGTCTCTCTGTTGTTTTGCCCTACGATGCCTTTTTGAGTGATTCTTGAGTTTTTGTGTTTCTTGTTGTTTCTTGCTGTAGAGGTGCAAAATGGGTTACTCTATGTTGGGATGATGACCCAAGATCATTTGATCGATTTTCCCAAGAGCTAATCTCATTTAATCTCAGATTTGGTGTTTTGCCTTCCTCTGTTCTTCATTTCCTCTTCTAGGGTTTTGATGGATTTTTGATTCCCTTGAGGAAATGGCCTGAGATTTTTGCTGGCATGCTCTTAGATTATTGCTAACTTAATTGCAAAATCTCTTGTGCTAAGGCCTTGTGAATCTTAAGTAATTTGGAATTTTGTGCTCTCTCTGAAGTTTCCCTTGCATTTCTAGGGTTTTGGTGCAAATCTCATTTCCCTCTTTGAGATGGCTTGAAACTTGGCATGTAGAATCCAGAGGCTATTAGTTAGCTATCTGCAAAATTTCTTGGCCAAAGGATCAAAGAGTAGATGGGAATTTGAGATTTGGTGGAGCTCCCTGCATATTTTCAGATTTTGGGTCAAATCCTAAAATCCTTTGTTTTGGGTTGGATTTCTTGGCTCCCTAGGTTCCTCTGGCTATTTGGGTTATATCCATGCAATTCTGGGTAGAGGAAACAAAAGGGAAACTCTAAATTCTCTATGCAGTTGAATGTGTTGAGTTTCCTCTGAAAAACCTGCTTGCTGTTTTCCCTCAAATTCGAGGAGCGGTCTGACCGTAGGGCAAAAGGTGGTCAGACCGGAGTTTGTACACCGGTCAGACTGGTATGTCAATAGCGGTCAGACCGGCATGCCCCGGGCGGTCTGACCGCCGGCCAGGGTGCGGTCAGACCGGCCCAGGGAGGTGTTTGCTGCTACTTCTTTTTCTTTGCTAAGTGAAGGGTCTCTTTTTTGTTGTTCATTGTCTTGTCTTCTCCTCTGGTATTTTGAGGTTCCAGAAAGTATAAGTCTCTACTCTTCAAAGCTTTTGTAGCCTTGGGAGAGAAGAGAGCATGGGGATACTTTCTATGGCTTCCCTTGTGACTTGATCTCTCTATTGCATGTTTGTTGTTCCAGAGATCTTGAACCTTTCTTTTTCATAGCTTGCATAGCTATTGGAGGAGAGTTTCGAGTAAGTACTTTTTGAGGGGTCGTTTTTAGAAGTCGACATTCACCCCCCTCTGTCGCCATTTTGGTCCAACATTGACAAACCCAGAAAAAGCGAAAAGTTGAGTTTGAAAATGAAAGGGAGTCAAACATGGTCCAAAAGAAATCAAAAAAGCTTATGACCATGTCGACAAAAGGAACACTAGAGCAACAGAAGAAAGAGCAAATTGTTCTCCAAAGCTCTAGAAAGTTCCCAAATGGCTTTTTCTCCGCTATTCTCCCCCTTTTGGCAATAGAATCATCAAGAATAAAAGAGAGAATAAGGTCATGAGAAGGCTGAAACCAATAAGAATGCTAACAAGATGAGGCTTGGAAAGGCTGAAAATTATTCATTTTAAGCATAATGAGCCATGAGGATTATCCATAATGACCTTGAAGTATTACACCAAGCCATAACCAATAAGAATGCTAACAAGATCATGACAAAACATGTATAAACAAGCAAAGCCAAAAAAAAAGTCACAATCTAAAATTTAGTCGAATTCCTTAGCATATCAAGTCAACCATGAGTATAGTCTAGCTAAAGGTATCCAAAGATGATGCAGGCCATGTCAATAAGCTAAGTGGAACCAAGAAGCTAGTATTGAGTCAATTTAGAGTGCTACACGTTTAAGAATGAGACATTCGATCAAGGCAAAGACTTGTGAGAGACCATGTGGAGGTCATCCCGTGTGTATGATGAGTAATTGACATCGGTTTAGGTAAGTCGAGTTTGGTTTGGGTGGTTCGGACCTTGACGTTGCATGGTGCAATCGGGCTTGGTCGGACTTGGTCAAACTTGGTCGTATGGGATTAGGATGCCTATTCCGATGATTCGACAGGTTGGACTTCATCATGGGTAAGCATGATGTGTTTATGCTATTTACACTTTTATGTGTCGAGCGGTGCTATTTGACGTGTTTCTTGTCTGTGTGACTGCAGGACATCGAGGCGGAGTCGTGGTGAGACACGAGGTGACTGGACTAGACATAGGCGGTGTCGAGGTCAGAACGGTTGGATGTGTCAAAGACGGTGGAGATTCGATGTGGTTGCGAGTCGTGGACGACAAGAAGCGCGGAAGCTTCCCGGAAGGTGCAGGAGGGGCGAATCGGTAAATTCGCAAGGCTGCACAAGCGGGAGCGGGCTCCGTTGGATTTAGCGGGCGTAACGGGGTGGAGACCCGTTAGCCAAAGGCTATAAATAGAGGTTGGTGGCTGCATGCCTCTTCATGGATTGGGAAGAGAGCTAGGGTTTGGTAAGTCAAAAGAGTCTTTAGGAGTTGGTTTTGCTTTGGGCTTTAGTTGGTAGAAGAGGCAGGGTTCTGTTGAGAGCTTGTCCCCTTCGTGTCTTTTGTGTGTTCTTGTGCGACAGAGAGATGAGTCCTTGAGTAGAGGGTGAAATGGAATGAGTTGAGCAAACATGTAATCATTCCTCTGGATGTAATCATGTATGGGGACTCCTTTGTGATCCCTGTTGTTATGAGAATGATTGGTTTCAAGAAATCCCTTGAGTTCTTGCTTCTCTAGTTGTTTTCCCTTCGATGTTCCTTTCTGTGTGATTCTTGAGCTTTTTGATTTCTTGTTGTTTGCTGCTGAGAAGGACCGAAATGGGTTGCTATGACATGGGAGATGTTCAAAGGCCATTTGGCTAGTTGATCCTTAGAGCAAACCAAGTTTTTAATTTCAGTTTTTGCATTTGGGCTTCCTCTGTTCACCCTTTGCCTTTTAGGGTTTTGGAGAAATTCTTTATCCCCTTTGCTAGATGGCTTGAAATTTGGCATGGAGAGTTCAGTGGCTATTTATTAGCTTTTCCCAAATTTCCATGGCCAAGGGATCAAAGAGGAGATGGCAATTTGAAGATTTCAGTTTTGGGTTTCCATAGTGCTCAGTGTATAGGGTTTGATGAAAAATCTTGTTTCCCTTCGTGAGTTGGCCTAAGATTTGGTCTGAAGGATCCTGTAGCTATTGCTAATATATCCTCAAAGTTTCGTGGCTAGAGGATCAGTGGTTAGATGGGAATTCGAGTTCTTCGGCAGCTCTCTGTATTTTTCAAATTATGACCTAAATCTGAAATTCTAGGGCTATTGTTGATCTCTCTTGTTCTCTAAGGTCCCAGTGTTATTTGGATCAATTTCTAGGCCCTTTGGCCTAAAAAGAACAACTTCTCTTCATCGAATTTCACTGGAATCCTCAATTTCAGTTTTTACTGCTTGCTATTTTTCAGCAGCAATTTCAGCAAGACTGCAGTGCAGGTTTCAGCATATTTGCAGTGCTGATTTCAGCCAAACTGCAGTGCAGATTTCAGCCTATTTGCAGTGCAGATTTCAGCCTATTTGCAATGCAGATTTCAGCCTATTTGCAGTGCAGATTTCAGCCTTTTGCAGTGCAGATTTCAACCGAAAATTGCTGCTGTTTACTGCTGTTTTCAGCACTTCTTTACTGCAGTTTTCAGCCACAAGTTGCTACAGTTTCTAGCCAAAAATTGCTGTTGTTTTCTGTCCTGTTTTCAGTTTGCTTTCTTTGCTTTGTCAAGTGAAGCTCATTTTCAGTCTGTTCTTCCGAGAAGAATTTTTATCAAGCTGCCGCTCCGGTTTATGAAGTGATTTTACTCGTTCGTCGGTCTGGTTTTTAGTGAGCGAAACTCTTCTTCTTCATAGCTTCAATAGCTATCGGAGAGTAGAGAATATTGTGGATACTTTTGATGGGTTGTTTTTATTTGAGCGCCATTCACCCCCCCTCTGTCGCCATTTCGGTCCAACAACTTGACTACACGTATAAAGTCATGATTAATCTAGCAAGTAAGCACAGATCATGGCAAGATGTAATACATTGTAAAACATGTCATATCTGGATAATAATCAAGGCTCCATGTAGTTATATTACAATGCAGAAAGTCATGAAATGCAAGAAAATCCAGCTCCCCCTCAACATGTGATGCAACTTTAGTTCAAGTTCAGTTATGACAAGATTAAGATCTAGAAGTTCTCAAATGAACTCCCCCTGAACCAAAAAAATAAAATCAAGAAGCTGGCAAGAAAATCAGAAAAGGCAGTCCTTAAAGCATAGACAAGATATAGAGGATACTATGGCTCAGACTGACTCTCATCTACCCCATATGACTCTAGAACTATTAGTTGATCATCTAACACACTAAGGAGCAAACACGTACCCCGTCTACCCAAGGGTGGCCCAAGCCTTACTAGAACCTATAAGAAGTGAGTGAGCTCAACCTAATGAGAAGAGGAACAGCTAATAAGCAGCATCCTAGAATCACAAGATGAGAGGAAGAAGTCTAAACAACTCGACAAGAGAATCACTCTAACCTATGCTACAAGGACTATCCCCAATGCATCCATATGCAATGTAACAGGAAGGAGTCAGACCATAATAAACAAGATAAAACATG
This sequence comes from Dendrocalamus latiflorus, assembly GCA_017311315.1. NCBI lineage: Eukaryota > Viridiplantae > Streptophyta > Magnoliopsida > Poales > Poaceae > Dendrocalamus > Dendrocalamus latiflorus. The sequence continues at coordinate 11,214,572 of CM029616.1, read as the reverse complement.
AAGGACAAAGCTCCCCCTCACAGCAGTCCATAAGGACAAACCACCCCAAGCTCTCCCCGCAGAACTAAAAACCTAGAGCTATCCAAAGGCTTGGTAAAGATATCAGCCAACTGGTGGTCACTCTCCACAAACTGGAGCACTATGTCACCCTTCTCCACATGGTCTCTAAGGAAGTGATATCTGATATCAATGTGCTTAGTCCGAGAATGCTGCACTGGGTTCTTGGCAATGTTAATGGCAGAAGTGTTGTCACAGAAGAGTAGAACACTGTATATGGCTAACCCAAAGTCCCGCAGAGTTGAGACCATCCAAAGTACCTGGCTGCAACAACTGGCGGCAGCAACGTACTCAGCCTCTGCGGTGGACTGTGCAACACCGGACTGCTTCCTAGAAGACCACGAAACAAGAGAAGTGCCAATAAATTGGCAGGTGCCAGAAGTGCTCTTCCTATCTATCCTACTGCCAGCAAAGTCTGCATCCGAGTAAGCTCTCAAGAAAAGACAACACGAGGAAGAGTACCAGATACCATAGTCAATGGTAGCTCGAAGGTACCGAAGAATGCGCTTCACCGCCTGGTGGTGAGATACGTGAGGAGAAGCCTGAAAGCGAGCACACATACACATAGAGAAATGTATGTCCGGCCTCGAGGCAGTGAGGTACAAGAGGGAGCCAATCATACTGCAATACTCCTTCTGATCAACTGGCGCGCCGTCCTCATCTGGGTCAAGAGAAGCTGTGGACGCTATGGGAGTTGACACGGGCTTACCATCACTCATGTCAAAGCGTCTCAGAAGGTCACGAGTATACTTGCCCTGATGCAAGAAGGTACCCTCCCGAGTCTGCTTGATCTGGAAGCCAAGGAAGAAGGTTAACTCGCCGATCATACTCATCTCAAACTCGGTGCTCATGACATCCGAGAACTGTGAAACAAGAGTATGAGAAGAACCGGCAAAGATGATGTCATCCACATAAATCTGAACGAGCAGTAGGTCAGTGCCATGCCTATGAATGAACAAGGTCTTATCTACCTTACCCATCTCAAAACCATGACTCAACAGATAGGACTTAAGCCTCTCATACCAAGCTCTAGGGGCCTACTTAAGTCCATACAAGGCTATGGAAAGCTTGTAGACATAGTTTGGGTATTTGGGGTTCTCGAAACCTGGAGGTTGTCTCACATAGACCTCTTCCTCAATAAACCCATTGAGGAAGGCACTCTTAACATCCATCTGGTAAAGCTTGAAACCCTTAGAAGCTGCGAAAGCAAGCAGGATTCTAATGGCCTCAAGTCTAGCTACAGGGGCAAAGGTCTCCTCAAAATCTAGCCTTGTTCCGAATGACAACCCCATCCTCACTCTGCTTATTTTTGAACACCCACTTAGTCTCAATAATATTGTGACCTCGAGGGGGCTCAACAAGCGATCAGACCTTGTTTCTCTCGAAATTTTCTATCTCCTCATGCATGGCATTGACCCAAGACTTATCAGAAAGAGCATGACAAACGTCCTTGGGCTCGAATGAGGCAACAAAGGCAGAATGGAGACAGAAATGTGACATGCCAGATTTTGAACGTGTGACTCGCTCAAAGAGGTCTCCAATCATCTGCTCGGAAGGATGATCTTTCTGGATATGTCGGGGAGGTCCTAGATGAGATAAAGAAGTGGCCTCTACCTCATGAGCTGATGAGGTAGGAACAGAGCCACTAGCTCCAGAGGAAGTAGAAGGCATGGGCCGATCACCTGGAGGTGCCATGGACGAAGGCACCTCAAGGGGAGGATGAGGAACTGGATCGGGTAGACAACCCTCATCTCCATCCTCCTCATCGTCCACAAAGATGGGCTCGGACTGCTCTAAAGAACCTGAGATATCGGGCCTAGTCCCTGGACTGGCCTCATCGAAGGTCACCTCACAGGTCTCTACCAACTTACTAGACTCGCAATTCCAAACCCTATACGCCCGCGAAGAAGTCGAGTAACCTAGAAAAATCCCATCACAAGAGCGTGACTCGAACTTGTCTAGGTTCCCAGACTTCAGAATAAAACACTTGCAACCAAACACACGAAAATACGAGACACTAGGCTTTCACCCGTATCTCAACTCACAAGAAGTGCGATGCAAGTGTTTCCGAAGAAAAACTCTTTTCGAAATATGGCACGCGGTCGCTATAGCCTCAGCCCAAAACTTCCTAGGTGTAGAATACTCATCAAGCATCGTCCTGGCCATCTCGACCAAGGTACAGTTCTTCCTCTCCACGACGCCATTTTGCTGTGGGACGTGCGGAGAAGAGAACTGGTGCTCTACACCTGTCTCATCACAAAACCTCCCAAAGTAGGAATTCTTGAACTCCGTGCCATTGTCACTGCGGATCGCTCGTAAGGTACCCGAGAGCTCAACAGAAAGCCTACTGAAAAGACCTCAAAAATGTGTAAACGTCTCATCCTTCGAGGCTAAGAAAAACACCCAAAAGAACCTCGAGAAGTCATAGACCACGACAAGAACATACCACTTCCCTCTAGCTGACTGCACTCGAGCTGGTCCAACTGTGTCCATGTGGAGCAGCTGTCCTGGTGCATCGGTCATAGTCACTATGATCGGAGGGTGAGAAGGGGCAACCATCTTGCCGTGCCGACAAGGAGCGCAAATAATATCTTTGACCATCTTGAGTTTTGACAGACCACGAATGAGATCGTGGCCGCTAACCCGGGTCAAATGGTAAAATCCAATATGACCAAGTCTCCTATGCCAGAAAGTAAGATCACGGGACTCAGAAGCAACTAAACACTGGAGAGGATCACCAGAAGACTCAGAAAAATCAGCACGGAAGATCCTCCCATAACGAGAAATCCCGCAAACCAGACTACCCGAAGAATCAAGAATTTTGCAAGTGTTTTTCTTAAAGCTCACCTCAAAGCCGTCATCGGTAAGCTGAGAAACAGAAAGCAAATTATACTGCAGCTTACTAACCAAGGCAACATCTTTTAAAATAAAAAACTCATTAACGCGCACTGTACCTTTGGCGATGACGCGCCCAGACGAAGCGTCTCCAAAGGTGATCATCTCATCACCTGGAGCACGAGCTAGGAAAGAGAACCAACGAGGGTCTCCGGTCATGTGTCGAGAACACCCGGAGTCAAGAAGCCAAACCTCTCTCTTCCCTACCCGGCAAACCTGAGTCAACGAGAGAGTAAAGCCTCAGTACTGGGGCAAATCAAGAGTGATTTTGGCACCCAATACTGAGTAACACGTCGAGTAGAAGAAGTAGCAACACACGACTGACCTCTAGCTACCCTACGCTCTCTGTCGCTCAACAAGCCAGAAGGTCTTTGTGCAGACCTGAAGCTGTTGTTGGGCTTGACTGCTACGGAGGAGCGAGTCAAGACACCAGCAACATGCTGATCACACCGCGAGTAGCTATCTCGACGGAGGAAACGAGATCTACCCTCAGGATGGCGGATATCACGAGCAGAGGCAAACCGAGGATGAAAATCAGAAACACCGAAAAAGCCAAGTCCTCGATACTGCCTAGAACCCTCAGAGAGATCAACCCTGGACCTCGTGTTGGTCTTAGGTGCACTCAAGGTCTGGGGCTGACCCTGAATACTCCTAAGATCGCGAACACGATCTTTTCACGCAATCTTGGCATGCCTGAAGCATCGCTCGACCAAGTGTCCATCCTTCTGACAGAAGGTGCAGTGATACTTCACCTTCCGAGAGGTAGAAGCAGCACGATGAGGCTTCGCCTTCTGAGAGGCCGAAGCAACAGGTGGAATCACCTTGCTGTCAGAAATCCCTTAGACAAAGCTCGCTGACTTGAATTGAACTTTCTCAGTTCTGGGCTTACCACCATACTCGAAGCAAATTATCGGACCACTCCTTTTCCGATCCCTCACCCTCTTGTATGCGTGGGAAAACTTTCTGGCTAGAAGGGCTAACTAATCATCTGGTAGCTGCTCCAACTGATCATCAGTTACATCACAGAGAGCAGCTAGAGAGAATCCACAAATCGACTCGGAAGAAGATCCAGAAACCAGACTGGGATCGGTGACTAAGGCCATCGACTGCGACTTCGACTTACGAGAGACTATGTCAATCTCGTGAGTCTTGAGGCGTGAGTACAACGCGTCAAGAGTAAAGGTCCAGAGATCGGTGGTGCCCTTGATGGTAGTTACCTTCATCTCTCAAACACGCAAATCAAGAGCTGCGAGCATCTGTCGAGCATTATCTGAGTCAGGGTATGTGAGACCGACCGCTCAGAGGTTGCTCAAAATCTTGTGGAAACGCGCAAAGCACTCATCGAGGGACTCACCAGCAAGCATTTTAAACTTGTTGTAATCTCGCTTGAACTGGTCCTGTCGAACTGTCTTGATCTGGGTGGTGCCCTCATGGTATGCGTCGAGAGTCACCCAGATGTCGAAAGCCTACGTCAGATGAGAGAAGCGATCGAACTCGCTTCTGCTCAGACCCTGAATTATGATGTTCCTCGCCTTAGCGTTCGCCTCAACATCAAGCATGTTTCCGGCGTTGATGTTTTCATCGACAGGGACAACATATCGGGTCTTGACCTTACGCCAGATGGCGTAGCCCTGAGCCTGGATGTAAGTCTCCATCCGACTCTTCCAGAAGGGATAGTCGATCCCATCGAAGATCGGGGGCTTGGTCGAATACTTGTCTATCGCCATGGCTCTAGAGATCAGTTAAGATCTACCGAGAATAGCTAACCGGCTCTGATACCAATTGTTGGATCGAAATCGGCAACAGAGGGGGGGGTGAATGTTGTTTCTTAAAAAAATGCCCCCAAAAGCATCCACTAGAAACTATTCTCTCCGATAGCTATAAGGAGCTATGAAGATGATTCATATGCTTATTGAAACGACAAGAAGGATCGGCAAATAAGAGTCCCAAAGAAAACTGAAACAAACATTCAGGCAACGAAAACCAACAGGGGCGGTCAGACCGCTGTTCAAGGGCCAGTCAGACCGGTTATATTGGGCCGGTCAGACCGGTCTTATAGGGCCGATCAGACTGGTGACCACAGACCGATCAGACTGCCGGTAGAGAACCGGTCTGACCGGCTCCTCTGTCCAGACAGCTGCGCAGTTTGACTGAAAAGTAGAATTTTCAGATATTTGCCAATTTCAAGAGAATTTGTGACAAATAGATGTTCTCTTCAGACCACAAGAATAGGAACACATACTAAATAGCACAAAGACTCCAAGAAGCAAAAGAAATCAAAAGGAGAGCAAGAATCTGAGATATGATAAAAAGTCTGAAAATGAGAAGGGAATGAAGGTAACTTTTCAAATTCCTCATCACTCCCATATCCTTTCCTCGTGAGCTTTTGCAAACATTTTAGTAATGATCTCAGGACAAGACAAACAAAATCTCAATCCATTTTATGAAGGGAAACAGAAGATTCCATTATGCCCTGACTAGAAACCCTAGAAATGCTTGAACAGAGTAAATGAGTAAAAAGGAATCTTTTGATTCATACATTTTGCTCTAGGAAACTAGCAGACCAAATGGTCTAGAAACATCATCCCATCCTAGAGGAATCCATTTTACTACTTCTTGCCCAAAGATTCAACACAAAAATCAAAAAGAGGAAAGTGGACAGTGAAGCAACAGAAACTGAAAACCAACGAAGAGAGCAAGAAAATGAAAATATTCCAACACAAACATTCTCATATTGATTTCATGGAAGAGAGATGAATGATTACATGGAGGAACAACTCATTCCCTCTCTCACAATCTCAGGAAACACAAGAACTCTCCAACTCAAGAACACACATAAGAGAACACACACGAGGGAGACGTGGGCAACAGCCAACACCACCTCCTGCTCTCACCCACTCCTCACCAACTAAAGATAAAAGCAAAACAAACTCTCCAAAGCCATCAAACCCTTCCTCAAGTGATGCTACATGCAGGAGACACCCCTCCTTTATATAGTCTTCCACTAAAGGGTTTGAAATTTGCTTTGCCTATTAAGCCTCAACAACTCCAATGCTTTATCCATAATCCACTTCCTTTAGTGCAGCTTTGCGTATTCACCAAAACGCCCCCTCGTGCACCTTCCGGAAAGCTTCCTCATTCCTTGCCTTCCAAGCCTCGCAAACACCTCGAGTCCTCGCCGTCTTCGACACACCTCAACCGTTCTGACCTCGGCACCGCCTGCGCCTAGTCCGGTCATCCCGTGCCTTGCCACCACTCTGCCTCGACGTCCTACAGCCATCACAGACAAGAAATACATTACATAGCACCGCTTGAAACAAGTAATCTTCATTAGCATCAATAAATCATACTTAAACATGAAATTGCCCAAACAACCAGTCGGGAAGAAGAATTTGCCTCAAGTCTGTTTAACCAAACCCGATTGCGCCAAGTGCAGTCTTGGCACAAACCAAACTCAATATTTTCAAAGCCCTTGTCAATTACTCATCACACACATGGGGTCACAACCACATGATCTATCAACTCCACAAAAACACAGATGGATACATCTGATATTAATTCTCACATTGAAGGAGATTCTGCTCCCAAAGGAAATACAAATCAAACTTCTAACACTAACATCCTTAGGAAAAGTGGGAGGAATTTAAGAACATTCCAATATCTAGATGATTATTATTTGTTCTTGGGGGAAATTCACTCTAAAATTTCGGATTTAGAGGAAGAACCAAAACTATGGGTGGAAGCAGTGCAGGAAGAATTAAACTCGATAAAGAGGAATAAAGTTTGGGAACTTGTTGATCTACCAAACAACCGTAAGCCCATAGGTTTTACACAAAGGAAAGGTATTGACTTTGTGAAACTTTATACAAAGGGAACGTATTGACTTTGTGGAAACTTTTTCTCCTATTGCTAAAATTACTGTAATTTATATTATTAGTACTTTGATGGCTTATTGTGATTTTGAACTCCACCAAATGGATGTTGAAACTGCCTTTCTTAATGGTCTTTTGGAGGAGGAAATTTATATAAAACAGCCGGAAGGTTTTGTTGAAAAAGGAAATGAAAATCAAGTTTGCAAATTGATTAGATCGATTTACGGTCTTAAACAAGCTTCACGTCAATGGTACATTCTATTTGATAATGCTATCATGTCATATGGGTTTTCAATGACGAAAGGTGATCATTGCATATATACAAAGGTTATGCGTAAATGTTTTGTCTTACTGTCTTTATATGTTGATGATATTCTCATTGCTTCTAATGATTAAAATACATTGATGGAAGTGAAAGCTTGGTTATCTTTAAATTTGATATGAAAGATATGGGAGAAGCTTCCTATATTTTGGGAGTGGAAATACATACAGATCGGAATAAAAGGATTCATGGGTTGTCCCAAAAGGCTTATCTTAAAAATGTTTTAAAACGATTCTCTATGGAAAATGACAAACTTGTTAAAGTACCTATTGTGAAGGGAACTAAAATCAGTGAGAAATTATGTCCAAACACTCCTGAGGAAAAAGCTAGAATGAATGGAATTTCTTATTCTTCACCTTGGATATTGTAGGGAGGACTTGGATTCCGGATGGACATTGACAAGCTAAAGGGTGGGAATGGTCGACAACAGAGCCAAAGTATTACAAATGATATGGATGAAGCGCAAGCCGGAGCACCTGGTGTACGCTGTAGGTGGTGCGGTCAGGATGGGCACACAGCTAGACAATGCAAGGCATGTACTGATCACTAGGTAGAGCAACATGGTTTCTATAACTAGTTGTTGGAGACTACAAATAAATGTCCATTGTAAACTGTACTTTGTTAGTTGGCACTTTTGACATGCATACTGTCATACTAATTGTATCATAAATTGCATGTACCATTTGTAAAATTATTATGTGACTTCCCCCTTTTCAGTGATGTAGTTGGTATTGTGCTGGTAGCCTAGTATTGTTTCCTTTGTTTATTTACATGTTCTATTTATTGTTGCTTTACATGCGATATTTTTTGTTCCGCATAAATGCTAACTTGAATTTATTTTGTAGGTATGGCTTGTGATCTTCGTGGATTAGACTGGCCTTATGGCCTGTTAGACGAGCATGTTGACCAACTGCACCGCGCTTCTCGTTGTGTCCTGCTTTTAGGGAGCGCAGAGGAGCAAGCTGACTTGGGAGTGGTTCAGACACGCACACCTCGACTCGCCTGGAGACTAGACCCTCGCTGGACAGTCAGGTGTGCACTCCGTCAGTGTTTTACTATTGCCATAAGTAGGTTGTGTGCTGACCTTTACTTGCTTTGTAGGTTGTGGGATGCCGGGCTACTCCCTCTCACCCGGATGGTGCAAGATACCGACGAGGATGGAGCAGCCTTTTCCGTGGGTGGGGACAACGGCACAGAGCGATCACGATGCTTCCCGTTCGATTGCACTTTGCTGACAGCGTTGGTGGACTGCTGGCAGTTGGAGATGCATAGTTTCCACCTCCCATTCGGGGAGATGGCGCTTTACTCTACAGGACGTGTAATACCCCAAGTTCACATTACTTTGGGATGCTACTATACCACACATACCACTAGCTAGATTAAAAGAAAATCCGACAGCACCTTCCCAGTAAATACCAAAACTACGCAGAAGCATGACAACATAACAAATAATGGGAATGACAAAACAGCCTTTATCAACCTAATCCTGAATTGTTCAACCTCACTAAAGTCTACCACGAAAGGCATTACTACATTACAGTGTTCAACGACTAGATGGAAGAAATAATTTAATAATTTAAGCCTCTAACATATACAACAAAATTCATGAAGATTTTATTAATGGTGTCGTGCTGCTCTACCCTTCCCACACATGCTCAAGGTTTACCTGGAAGAGGGAAAACAAGGGTGAGATAAAATCTCAGCAAGCAAACTGTTTAACAAATTAATTCAACTGCGGATGATTAAACATCAAATTAACAACATTAACGGTTAATTCTCGTCATCCACACTGCAGCCTCATTCATATCCACAACCAGAATTACTACCAACTGCAACCGCAAGAAGCAATACCACATGTCACAAGTGACCCTCACGAGCCACTACCTCTACCCACACCAACGGCAACCACAAGATAATACCACATACCACAAGTGACTCCCACCACAAGATATTACCACACACCACAAGTGAATCCCACCACAAGATAATACCACAAACCACAAGTGACTCCCACCACAAGATAATATCACATACCACAAGTGATTCCCACCAGAAGATAATACCACACTCCACAGGTGACTCTAATGAGCCAAAACCTCTTAAAACCTTATATTAAGATTTATCCTCATGGGATGCATAAATATGATTATCCTCATCTACACTGTACCATAAGAACAAATATCCCATGCCACAAATAACTCTCACGAGTCGGTTCCTATTAAGATCTCATAATAAGACTCATCCTCATGAAATGCATATGTATGCAAATGATCCACTGCACCCTTACCTGGCAACGTAAGAGTGTGCATCGTACTACGACAATGTACGATGCGGTACCGGTATGGTCGCGGCTGAGTGTGGCGACATCCACGATGCAAATGACATGCTATGACATGCATGATATGCCCACAATTGATTCCTTAGGAATATAACCACATGAACCACAATATATATAACAAGACATAAAGCGTAGCATGGCATCTTTGTTTAAAGGTAGATTATTTACCAAACCTCAACAATCATGTTGAAGGTAATAAAATTAATAAGTTAGACTGTAGCAGCAACCACTACGTTTACTTGCCTCTACTGAAGGGGCAAAGGGCTCAAGCACGGTCAGGACTGAAGACACCTGTTCACAAGGCACCACTCAGCACAAAATCATAATACAACATTCACAACTGAGAAGTAAATGCCTCTACGCCCAAAACCCGCAACTCCCTCTCAAACAGCTGTTCCCACACTCTGTTCTCTGCAGCAGCGCTACTTGTCTTTTTCGTATATTTTAATATATGATGAGGACATCCCTTCCATGCATACAACCATGCCGACTCCATATCAAACTGAAACTATAATACAAGGACCAATGACTAGAGCGCGAGCACGTCAGCTTAACCATCAGCTTAACCATCAGGTGAATGCGTTCCTAAGTTTGCATACAAATGTTTCAAAGAATGGAATACTACTTAATTCTTGTGATGATTTAATTGTCCTTAGGAACCATGGGGAAGAACCACATGAGCTCAAGTATAGAAGTGAACCGTCAAGCGCAAACCAAGTCCTGTTCACGAGTTTGACTCGGATTCGGCCTTGTTGACAGCGCCTACTTCAAACGGACGTAACTTTTGATCCAGAAGGTTTCTCGGGGCCCATGAGTACTTTTTGGAAAGCTCTTGAAGTTTACTTTCAGATGGATCTGGCCTCACCTCTAAATTCCATCCGAGTCGACCAGAAACTGCAAAACAATTCACGTCGCTTTTCCAGTCCGAGTCAAAGTGGGCCTTGGGCCTTGTAATTCGAGTCCTATTCGGCTTCCTTGTGTTTTGGCCGACCCTCCACCTTCCGTGACCCTTAAATAGGCAGCCGCACCCTCTTCTAGGGTTTGGGTTTTGTTTAGACTAAGTTAGCTTTTGCTGCTTTGCCTTGTACTCGCGCGTGTCGGCTAGACCGCCCGAATACTTGTCTTCGGAACCCCACCGTTTTCTGTTTTCAATTGAATCTTACTTCGTTATTTGCAATTGAGTTGCTGTTCATCTTGTTCTTGCTTGTTCTTCGATTGCTTGCAGGAACGAGAACCCTCGTGGTTAGGTTGATCGTGCGCCGACAAGGTCACGAACAATCTCTGGAGTTGGTGTATCGATCGCTAAGGCGCAACGTCCTTGGATGGTTGTAGTCGGGTCGTCAACGTCACCTCCTTCCCCAATCGAATCTACCACTCTCATCGAAAGATCGGGACCCCTAGTCCTATCAATATACTAATCAAACAACAACGAAACTAACATATTTGAAAACTTCAGAACAAAAGCTACAAATTTCTTGAATATACCATAATTTTATTATGTCGTTTAAAGGGCTAATCTTTAATGGAAAACAGATAGACTCTGCCTCTGAGTTCCATCCAACAACTTCCACAGACCACCACCGACAGCCCACTGCTCCAAAAATTATAACATTTTTCAGAAGCTAGATTTAGATGTTATCTACAACTTTTGTTATTATGAGTTAATTCATAAAATTCATTAGAGCTTCTGAATCTGTCCATGATCAGAAACTGGATTTTGAATCCAACTCTGCAATACAGTAGACTTCAATCCTCTATTGCACCCAATCCACTCGTCCAAAAATTATGAAAAAAGTATACATGCTAGGACCTTGAGTCCTCTACAACTTTCATATTCACGGGTTCCACAGGAAAAATCATCTTCTATTTTTCATTTTCTAATCCCCACCAACTGCCCGAACCTGAACGATCAGACTGCACAGCAACACGGTAACACTCATAGCTCCTAAACCGTTCATTGGAACGATGTAAAAGACCACTCTGAAGAAATATAATGAAATACTCTACAACTCTCTAGGAGGTAAAATCCCCAGATTTCACACGAAAGGCCCCTAATCTGCCGAAGACAGCAGATAGCGCAAATCGATTGGTTACCCAAAAACTACCCCGATCGGGAAAATGCTAAGAACAAAAGGAGTAGGAAGTTATTTGTTACCCTTGGAGACCACAGAAGGAACCTCTGAACACCAGCACATATCACCCTACTTCTCTTCTTCTCCTCCTCCTTCCTCTCCCTCCTTCTCTCTCTCCTTTCCTCCTTCTTCCCTGTTATCTCTGCCATGGCAGCACAAACCTTGCTACGGCAGCCAATTTCCATGCTGTGGCAGCCGAAATCCTTGCCATGGCAGCAATTCTGGAGGTGGCGGCTGTGGGGGGAAGAGGGGTGCGGCCACAAGGGGGAAAGTGGTGGCTTAGGGTTAGGGAAAAAAGGGGGTGGGGCGGCTTGGGCCAGGGGCAGCTAGGGCCTAGGGGGCGACTTGGGCCCATGGTGGGAGGTGGGAAGCCCAGCCTCCCTCTCTGGACAACCCATCGTCCTTTCTTTTTTTCTTTTTATGTAAATCCGTAGCCCAAACCCGCCTTCCTGATTCGATGGAAGAAAAAGAAATCTCCGCGAATCTGCTAGATACTTTTGGAAACACCGAATCGACGTCTAGGGCATTACAGGACGTGTCCCTGCTACTCAGCCTTCCCATCGCGAAAGCTGCTGCCTTCCTACCAGAGGCCTCAATCAACTAGCGCGCACCTGCTCTCTAGATTCTAGGGGATCCTTCCGTCTGGTGCTGCAGAGGAGTATTATGTCTTCCCATCAACTCAGACACATGGGCCATCGTTGTGGTGGCTCTCACAGTTTTGGACACGTGCCTGGCGCCCTTTCTATTCAATCTTATATGCTCTCATTTTCGCTGTTTTGTACTAACAATTTTTTTGGTTGCATTCAGGTGGAGTGGATGGATCCGGAGGCAAACAAGCAGTAGGTCTTGCGGCACTTGGATCGTACTTGCTGTGGATGTTTGGTTGGGTGCTCTTCACCACCAGCCACAGCAACACTGTCGACGCATGCCTCATCACTCACACTAGGGCCAATGCCGATGGCAAGGCCCCTAGATCAGTTGGGGTTCGGTCGCACTTACCGCGACCTATCGCGGCTTGTGCGACATGTGCACCAGGACCATGGCGAACTCGGTCCTCATGGGGTGTCCTCTACTATTGTAGCTGTGTCATTCGAGCACTTTAGCCTCAGACGGCCCATGCTCGAGAACATGACTCCGTACGGGGCGGAGATGTACCCCGGGGGCGACGTCAACCAGCCTATGATGGATTCTCTTTGGTGTCATCGACGGGTAAGTAGTCTGACAATCAATTATTTCCTTCGTATTAATGATCGTCGTACGTAATAGCTGTTGTTTCTTGCAGGTATAGTCATGCATTTCCAGGTCATGCGGGCATATCTGCCCTTTGTGGAGTAGTTCAACCACCTCACCGCTGACGATGTGTGCTTGGAGCCATACTCACCTGTGGCACTGCAGAGCCACGCTCTTGATAGGCTATCCTCGCTCTGCTGGCGTGACCGGGATTTCTAGCTAACGCGCTGGAGCTCGTGCATGACGTCTTCATCGAGGACTACACAGCGCATTGTGTGATGCATTAGTTTGGCCTACGGCAGGTCGTTCTAATACCAGTCGGGTGACCGGTGCCACAGACCGTCCACGCGTGAGTGACCACCTCTCAAGAATCTCCTTGTATACTTATTCGTTTGACGACTACTAACAAAATGGTGCGATAAGTAGGTACTCTAGGAAGGGAGTAAAATGCGGCACGGACTAGATGATGAAGATGGAGTGGTGGATAGCGCAGTGGGAAGGCATGCTTGACGACTGTGTGGAGTAGGCCACCCCCTACGACATCAGCATGTACACGGAGTACCCACACTGGTACCAGCCTCAGACACGTACCAGGCTGGTACATGTTGTTGACCAGCCCATAGCACACGTCGCTGCACCGACAGACACCTACCCCCACGCACCTCGCACGGGACTCTCACGTCATGGTATGTTACATCAAATTTGTAAATATTCCCTAATGGCAATGTCACTGAGGTGATTGACCATTTCGTGTTTTTCTTACAGGCTGACATCGGTGCTGCGATTTGAAGGGAGTCTCGCACCATGGCGGATAGGATCGCCAGTGGTACGGAGGTGACATAGGAGGAGGTGGTGCACACTTGGCATTGTGTGTAGGCCTTGGGTGCACATGTAGTCACCCTGTTGTCTTGCACAAGGCTACTAGAGGTCTGCACGCTCGCTCCTGGTGCACACATGGTGCATCCACTAAGGCCGCCTCGACCAGCATGGCACCATGTGGGGGGCTCTGCTTGGGTACGTCCTACACCACCTCAGCCTGGCGAGGTTGGGGGTCAGCCCAGGCACGGGCTCCTACACCGCCAGGGCAACAGTTTGCCCATCCTCCATACATCTCCAACTTCCCCACGCAAGGGGCGTAATCCGTGTCGTACATCCCTCCAGACTGCTTCACACACGCCATGGCACTAGCTGAGGGTACACTTCGCCTCTTTTCAGTTCCATTCCATCGCTTTGTCTAACAAACTAATGATATTTACATTGTAGGTCTTGTTCTCCCTGACAAGGGATGTCAGGTCTTCCTGAGCTAGGACGACATGGACCAGTACTTTTCATACTGACCCGACTAGGCGACAGGCTTTGCACCACGAGCCACACACCCAGAGGTTCACTCTGGGAGTGTCCTCACTGGTGCACCGGTGGCTACACACACAATGGTGCAGTCCACTCCATCAGCTCAGGGACATGGGCAACGGTCTCCTAATCGTCTTAACTTGTTGGGGCACTGTCGCCCGGCATCCCCAGCGCCGAGGAAGATGGCCAAGCGGGGCCATATGGGAGGACACGGATGCGAAGATGGAGGGGGCCAGGTGTAACACCCCAACCAACCAATGGTCTGGAATGCTACCAAAAATTAGGTAATGTAATAAGATAACTAAATGCACCTCACAAAATTTCAGCAGAACCTCCTTTGCATGGTTATCTTTGTCGGGGGTTTCCGCATACAGTTTTAATTAATAAAGATAAACCATCATGAAATATAGATGCAGCTAAACATCTAAGAAATAAGCTAATCATCTATGATATTAATCACGAGAAAATGTAAATCTTCTACTCATTTATTACAGTTTGCTTCCAGGAAACAATAAACATGAAAGTACTTAAAGAGAATCCATCATCAACTATTTGGTTTATTCTTTCTTTCCATTGTGGGTAGAACGTGCAAAAGTGCAACAAGACTAATCCTTATTTTTCCCCATGCATGCCGATTTCATGAAGGTACCTAAAACACAACAACAACAACAAGAGTGAGTCCAATGACCCAGCAAATATAACAAAAGGGTAACCATAGTATCCATGAACACAACACCATAAAAAAACACCCAACAGATGCTTTTCAACAAATGTTATGCAATATGCACAACAAGTCCTTTATCTTTTCTCTTTCTCTTTTGCATTTTACCGGTAATGCAAAGTGTGCATCCGTCGATGCACACCCATGCCCATACCATCTGGTACATGGACCAATTGCCCATACTCTGCAAGTATGGGGACCTAAGCCCATGCTCTTCTACCATGGGGACCTTTAGCCCGTCATTAACATGACAGGGACCTCAGTAATTGCTTGGTC
The DNA here is from genome assembly GCA_017311315.1 of Dendrocalamus latiflorus. NCBI lineage: Eukaryota > Viridiplantae > Streptophyta > Magnoliopsida > Poales > Poaceae > Dendrocalamus > Dendrocalamus latiflorus. Next base: position 11,199,379 of record CM029616.1, on the reverse strand, counting down.
ATCACATGACCAAGACTTCAATAAGCCAACATGATGCATATGTATGAAAGTCTCAGTTAAATAAAAACGTGCATCCACAACAACTGCACAAGTAAAACCTATTCATACTACAATATTCACACTCATGAACTTCATACTTTCAAACAACCATGAACATTACCAAATACACCATCATCACGATCATGAACACACAATTGCTCACAATATAAATCAAACATTGACATTCCTTAATAGTTATTGTATCCCACATTATACTTGCCTTAATCGCGAGAGGACGAGGGACGTGCAGAAGGTGCTTCCCCCGGGATCAGTCCATCACCTAAATAATAATTATAACGCATGCTAAGATAATAGTAGTGGACCAAAACTATATAAAAACAAACACGAACTCACAAAAATGTCCAACTCGACTTCAACCCCAAATCCTAAAGGTCTATCTGTCCCCTCTGAGAACAGTCAACTTCAAAATTCCATATCTATTGGTACAGGAGTCCGAATAAAGTGTTCTTAGACTTTCTGGAAAGATAATTAAATTCTCCATCTAAACCTAGTTGGTGAATCTCCCTGAATCGGCCAAATTTTCCCCGCACAAGCCAGTTTTCTAACATATCAATTTCACATCGGGTTCTCTGGACAGAATACTAAAAATGCCATAACTTTCAGTACGAGTGTTCGAATCATGAATTCTTGAGCTTTATGGAAAGCTGAGACAATGATCTATAACTTTCATTATACTGAGATTCTCTAATTCTCCCTTCTTCTAATCACCTAACACCATTTACCAAAACCTGACAGAAAACCCACCAATCTGCAGAACAATCCCACTAATAAAATCATAACTTCTGCTACAGAGGTCAAAGGACGTGTTCTAGTACTTCAATGAAAGATGGCGACGTCCTCTACATTACTCTAGGAGACGTCCAGAACTGAATCCCCACGAAACTACCCCAAAATGACCGTCTAACGCAATCTGTCCTGGGCAAACCACAATACCGACATTGCTACAACAATTAAATATGCATCTAACCGGGGGAAATAGGGATTACTCTTGACGAACCACTGAAGAACACGATGAACACCACGTGATCTCTCTCTCCCTTCTTTTTCTCTTTTCCCCTTCCTCTTCTTCTTCCGGGTCAAAAACACCTCCCAGCGATTGATCTCCTTCCTCTGCTCGACCGGCAGCAAAAGGGATCTTCTTCACCAACAACAGGGGCTTCAATGGAGAATGGGGTGCTGCTGGACAAGGTGGAGGCACATGGGGGGCAGGGGGCGGCGGCCACAAGGAGAAAGAGGAGGGGGAGTAGGGTGGCGGCTAGGGTTTGGGGGATGGGCGGCTCCCCACCGCTTTTTGGCCGGCCACCACTTGGGCCAAGGCCTAGGCCCAGGTTGCCAGGATTTTTCAGAAATCCCCCCTCTAAAAATCCCTGTTTAACTCTTTTCTATATGGTCCTTCTCTCCAATTAATCGATTATCTCTCGAATCACTCTTAGGGTATTACATTCTACCCCTTAAACGGAATTCGACCCCGAATTCTATTCACGCTTACGACAAGGTGTAATCATAGCTAATTCTTAATCATGTAAACACGCACCTATTGTGAATAATTCTGGATATTGCTCACGCATGCGAGACTGCAATTCCCATGTGGCCTCTCTCTCTCTGTCTGCTGCGACCAAAGCACCTTGACATACTTTAAAGTTTTATTCCTCAATGCTTTTTCTGATCTTTCCAGAATTCGCACTGGCTTAAACTCAAAGGATAAATCCTGCTCAAGTATTAATGGTTCTAGTGAAATATGAAGCTCCGAATCTCGCAGGTACTTCCTCAACATAGACACGTGAAACACGTTATGCACCTCGCACATAGACTCTGGAAGATCCAAGCGGTATGCCAACTTCCCGACCCGCGCCAAGATCGTGAAAGGCCCGACGTACCTCGGGCTAAGCTTCCCTTTGGTACCAAACCTCACCACACCCTTGGTGGGAGATACTCTCAAGAGGACCTGATCCCCCACCTCAAATTCCAATCCCTTCTTCTCACATCTGCGTAACTTCTCTGCCTGCTCTGGGCGGCCAACAGATTCTGTCTCACCAAGGCCACTTGTTCAACTGTCTTTTGGACCCAATCCGGGCCCAAGACTGCCTTCTCACCCACCGCTTCCCAGCAAAGGGGTGACCTGCATTTACGCCCATACAACACATAGAATGGTGAAGCTTTAATACTTGAATGGTAGCTATTATTATAAGCGAACTCCGCTAAAGGCAGCTGGTCATCCCAACTACCCTTCCAAGACAACACACAAGACCGCAACATGTCCTCCAAGGTTTGAATGGTGTGCTCTGTCTGTCCATCTATCTGTGGATGAAATGCTATACTCAGGCAGAGTTGGGTGCCCAACGCACACTACAAACTCTCCCATAACTTGGAGACAAACTTGGCATCTCTGTCAGAAATAATGGTCTTTGGTACACCATGAAGCATCACAATCTCACGCACATAGATAGGAGCCAAGTCGCTTGCTGAGCTGGTCGTGCGGATAGGAATGAAGTGCGTTGATTTGCTGAATCGATCCACTACCACCCAAACTGCCTCCTTGCCTCGCGGTGATCGAGGCAACGCTACCACAAAGTCCATAGAAATATCATCCCAAGGCCATTGAGGGACCTCTAATGGCTGCAATAACCCTGCAGGTCATTTATGTTCTGCCTTCACTTGCTGACAAACACCACAAGAAGCTACATAATTAGCTATATCCACTTTCATTCTTTTCCACCAGAAGTTCTGCTTCAAATCATGGTACATCTTTGTCTCACCTGGATGAACAGTATATGGGGTGCGATGTGCCTCTCTCAAAATATCACCTTTAACCTCCGCTTTCTGTGGCACACAAAGACGACCCTTAAATCGCAATGCACCAAACCCATCCAAACTGAAGTCTCCTTCCTTGCCTATATCCATATGCTTCCTGACCCTCTATAATAGCTGATCATGCTGCTACGCTTCCCACACTCACTCTGGAATGGCTGACTCTAAGATCAACTGTGTCTCCACCTGTGCCGTGCCCGCATAGCAATAAGATATCCCCATACGGTCGAAATCAGCAATAAGGCAATCCAGAGTAGCAGGCGTTGCCTTGCGACTAAGAGCATCGGCTACCACATTGGCCTTGCCTGGATGATACTGAATTGTGAGATCTTAATCTTTGATCAACTCCAGCCACCTGCCCTGCCTCAAATTCAGTTCCTTTTGGGTAAAATATACTTAAGACTCTTGTGATCTGTGAACACATCACAAGTCTCACCATACAGGTAGTGTCTCCAAAGTTTCAATGCAAACATTACGGCGGCCAACTCTAAATCGTGGGTTGGATAATGCTGCTCATGTTTCTTCAGTTGCCTCGATGCATAAGCTATAACCTTACCATCTTGCATGAGGACACAACCCAATCCAACTCAAGAAGCATCGGAGTAAACCGTGAAACGCTTCCCTGGCTCAGGAACAGTGAGAATAGGAGCAGTCACCAACTTTTCTTTCAAAGTCTGAAAACTACGCTCACAATCATCATCCCACTGAAACTTCACATTCTTCTGAGTGAGCCTTGATAAAGGCTTGGCAATGATGGAGAAACCCTGTACGAACCACCGGTAATAACCTGCCATCCCAAGGAAGCTTCTCACCTCTTTGACACTGGTCGGCCTTCCCCATTCTACCACTGTGGAAACCTTACTTGGATCAACTGATATCCCCTTATCACTGATGATATGCCCCAAGAATCCCACTTGAGGCACCCAGAACTCGCACTTTTTTAACTTAGCAAAGAACTTATGCTCCCTTAATGTTTCCAATACAAGCCTCAGATGTCGCCCATGATCTGCTTCAGTCTTTGAGTAAATCAAAATATCATCAATAAAGACGACTACAAAGTCATCCAAATACTCATGCAACATCCTGTTCATTGTCTCCATGAAAGCAGCAGGGGCATTCGTTAGTCCAAAAGACATAACTTTAAATTCAAAATGCCCATACCTTGTGGAGAATGTCGTCTTTTCAATATCCTCCTCTTGGACAGGAATCTGATTGTATCTCGACTGGAGATCAATCTTTGAGAATACCTTAGCCCCTCTCAACAGATCAAACAAATCTTCAATGCGGGGTAAAAGATACTTATTCTTGATGATCAGCTGGTTGAGAGCACGGTAATCAATGCACATGCGCCAACTTCCATCCTTCTTCTTAGTAAATAGCACAGGAGCTCCCCACGGGGAAACACTGGGTCGAATAAGGTCTTTCGCTCTTAGATCATCCAACTGCTTCTTTAGTTCTTCTTGAAAAGGACGAGCCAAATGGTACGGGGTCATAGAAACCGGTCGTGCACTCGGTACTAAATAAATCTTGAACTCCACTGGACGTGGTGGAGGCATCCCTGGCAACTCTGCTGGAAATACATCCAGAAATTCCCGAACCACCGGAATACTTTCTGCAATCAAAGAAGAATTCGGCTTTTCCACTAGAGATAACATAAATCCACTCTTTGCTGCTCTACTGCCAGGATACAAACTAGCCAGCACACTGAGTGAATAGGAAGGGGCACTACCCTGAAAAACTATTTCCTGCCCAGATGGAGCTTGCAGAGTTACTGTCTTCCAAAAACATGATATGACAGCACGGTAACTATGCAACCAATCCATTCCCAAAATAATATCAAATGGCTCCATCTTCATAACCATCAAATTTGCAATGAAGTCCTCCCTATCTATAGAGAGCACACAACCCAACACAGACTGTGGAACTTGAAAGAATTCCCCTGAGCGAATTAACTAGAACAAACTGAGCTATTTGCTGCAAACTCAAATTTGCCCAGCTAGCAAACTCTAAAGATACAAAGGAGAAAGTAGCCCCAGAGTCAAACAAAACAAAAGCCTCTACTGAATCCACCAGAAGCGTACCTGTCACCACGTCTGGACAACCCACTGACTCAGTAGTCGGCATGGCGTAGGAGACTGATGCTGGGGCGGCTGGAGCCCCAACACCCGGGTATGGCGGTGCAGCAGCTGCTGGAGGTGCTGAAGGCGCTCCAACTGGGAACAATGCCGCGGGGGAAGGTGGCCAAAAATACCCTGGTGGTATCCCTCCAGGAGTAGGGTAGTCGGACTGAGGCTACACCCAAGGCTGAGTAGGAGTAGCTGCTAGCATTTGCACTGATCCTCGAGAAGAAGCAACTGGCACTGATGATGATGCTTGGACTGGCTCCCACTTGATAATACTGGTGGGATTTCGCCTACAAACCAATGCTTGAGGCCCTTCTGACCACAATGGTGGCAAGCTCCTGACCAAGAACACTCCGAAGCACGATGTTCATTTCCACACTTGAAGCATTTCATACCTTGCCCTGGGACCGGACGCATCATAGGAGCACTTGCTGACGATCGATAAGCAGAGGATGCCTGGGGCTTGGTGAACCTGGACTTGAAGGAATTCTGTGGGCCTTTGAACTTCTTGGAAACTGGCCTCAGTGATGACACCCACTTCCTCCTCCGAGGCTTTTCTTCGAACTGCCACCAGTACCCTCGGAAACCATGGTACCTCCTGTACCCAGCGACTCCTCCCCAAGCTGCATCTCTAGCTCCATGCCCCTGGCTTGCTCCACCAGGGAGCCAAAGTCACGCAGCTTCAATGCCCGCAACACTTGACGAAATTCCTGCCGAGCCCTCTCTGAAACCTCTTAGCCTTCTCCACCTCATCGGTAGCCACAGATGGAGCGAAGCGGATTAAGTTATTGAAACCCACTTCATACTCTGACACTAACATCTTACCCTGCTTAAAATTGTTCAATGATACCTCCATCCTTTCCACAAATGAGGCAGGATAAAACCTCCTCCTGAACTACTCCACAAACAGCTCCCAAGTTGCTAGTCCCTAGGCAGCGGTTCTGGCTGATAGGACTCCTTCCCACCAGAGATCTGCTTGCCCCTTCAGCTGAAAGGCCACATACTGAACACTCCCAAATGCCTCTCTATGTGCCGCAGCTAGTTTGCAGCATCCACTGGCGTGCGCATCCCATCAAAAGAATCCAACCTCAAAGCATTCCACTAGTGCAGCCCCATTGCACCCATCGCAGGTATTGTCATAGGAACCGCCACGGGCGTGGCAGTAGGTGCAGCTGGAGGAGCCTGGTTCCCCTGAACCGCTGAAGCAACCTCTTCCGCTGATCCCACAGAACTGGCCTCCCCGACTATAGAGTTCTGAACTTCGGGCAGGGGCACTGCCTGGCTTCGTCCAGCACCCTGCCGGCCACGACCACAACCATGGCCTCTACCCCTTGACATCTCTATCATCAAAAACAAATACAAGGTCAAACATTAAACACACATTCAACTATGATATTCGACAGAAATGTAGATGCAATGCAATTCCCATTCCCACCTGCAGTGCTTAGTGTGTCAAAATTAATATTTCATTAACCACGGACCTACAGCCCGCTCTGATACCAACTGTAACACCCCAACCAACCAATGGTCTGATATGTTACCAAAAATTAAGTAATGTAACAAGATAACTAAATGCACCTCACAAAATTTCAACAGAACCTCCTTTGCATGGTTATCTTTGTCGGGAGTTTCCGCATATAGTTTTAATTAATAAAGATAAACCATCATGAAATATGGAAGCAGCTAAACATCTAAGAAATAAGCTAATCATCTATGATATTAATCATGAGGAAACGTAAATCTTCTACTCATTTATTATAGTTTGCTTCTAGGAAACAATAAACATGAAAGTACTTAAAGAGAATCCATCATCAACTATTTGGTTTATTCTTTCTTTCCATTGTGGGTAGAACGTGCAAAACCGCAACAAGACTAATCCTTCCTTTTCCCCATGCATGCCGATTTCATGAAGGTACCTAAAACACAACAACAACAACAACAACAACAACAACAGGAGTGAGTACAAAGACCCAGCAAATATAAGAAAAGGGTAACCATAGCATCCATGAACACAACACCATAAAAAAAACACCCAACAGATGCTTTTCAACAAATGTTATGCAATATGCTCAACAAGTCCTTTATCTATTCTCTTTCTCTTTTGCATTTTAACAGTAATACAAAGTGTGCATCCGTCGATGCACACCCATGCCTGTACCATCTGAAACACGGACCAATTGCCCATATTCCGCAAGTATGGGGACCTAAGCCCATGCTCTTCTAGCATGGGGACCTTTAGCTCGTTATTGACATGACGGGGACCTCAGCAATTGCTTGGTCATCACATGACCAAGACTTCAATAAGCCAACATGATGCATATGTATAGTTAAATAAAAACGTGCATCCACAACAACTACGCAAGTAAAACCTATTCATACTACAATATTCACACTCATGAACTTCATACTTTCAAACAACCATGAACATTACCAAATACACCTTCATCACGATCATAAACACACAATTTCTCACAATATAAATCAAACATTGACATTCCTTAACAGTTATTATATCCCACATTATACTTGCCTTAACCGCGAGAGGACGAGGGACGTGCAGAAGGTGCTGCCCCTGGGATCAGTCCACCACCTAATAACAGTAGTGGACCAAAACTATATAAAAACAATCACGAACTCGCAAAAACGTCCAACTCAACTTCAACCCCAAATCCTAAAGGTCTATATGTCCCCTCTGTGAACAGTCAACTTCAAAAATCCATATCTATTGGTACAGGAGTCCGACTAAGGTGTTCTTAAACTTTCTAGAAAGATAATTAAATTATCCATCTAAATCTAGTTGGTGAATATCCCTGAATTGGCCAAATTTTACCCGCACAAGCCAGTTTTCTAAAACATCAATTTCACGTTGGGTTCTCTGGACAGAATACTAAAAATACCATAACTTTCAGTACGAGTGTTCGAATCACGAGTTCTTGAGCTTTCTGGAAAGCTGATACAATGATCTACAACTTTTAGTATACTAAGATTCTCTAATTCTCCCTTCTTCTAATCGCCTAACACCATTTACCAAACCCTGACAGAAGACCCATCAATCTACAGAACAGTCTCACTAATAAAATCATAACTTCTGCTACAGAGGTCCAAACGATGTCTTCTACTACTTCACGGAATTATGGCGACGTCCTCTACATTACTTTAGTAGACATCCAGAACTGAATCCCCACGAAACTACCCCAAAACGACTATCTAACGCAATCTTTCCTGGGCAGACCACAATACCGACATTGCTACAACAATTAAATATGCATCTAACCGGGGGAAATAGGGATTACTCTGGACAAACCACTGAAGAACACGATGAACACCACGCGATCTCTCTCTCCCTTCCTTTTCCCTTTTCCCCTTCCTCTTCTTCTTCCGGGTCAAGAACACCTCCCGGCGATCGATCTCCTTCCTCCGCTCGACCGGCAGCAAAGGGGATCTTCTTCACTAACAGCAGGGGCTTCAATGGAGGATGGGGTGCTGCTGGACAAGGTGGAGGCGCATGGGGGCAGGGGCGGCAGCCACAAGGAGAAAGAGGGGGAGTAGGGTGGCGGCTAGGGTTTGGGGGAGGGGCGCCTCCCCCTCCCCTTTTTGGCCGGCCACCACTTGGGCCTAGGCCCAGACCCAGGTTGCCGGAATTTTTCAGAAATCCCCCCTCTAAAAATCTCTGTTTAACTCTTTTCTATATGGTTCTTCCCTCCAATTAATCGATTATCTCTCGAATCACTTTTGGGGTATTACACCAGGGTGGCGGCGAATGGGGCTGGGGATGTTGTTGGGGGTGGTTAGTGCTACCTATACACTTGTTGTTCATATACTGCTTACGTTTCTTGTTTACTTAATGATGTTTACAATACTATGGTGAGCTTAGTTGTACTTCTCTTTACTGTGTCGACGCTCGTACCACTCAATTAATGGCAATCGCACTGACGACCGCACCACTTGAATAGTGAACTAAATTGATGGCAACTGCACCGACGTACAAACCATTCAATTATATGCTTAACGATATTGCAAAATATTTTGAACAATAGGCGAGAGTACTATGGTACACCCTTACATGTCGTTGCCGATAGGTGGAAGGAGCCTTGTGGTACCCACATGAAGTGTTGCTGAGGGGGCTGCCTCGAACATGGCTGGTCATCGTTGTAGTAGCAAGCACATAAACAACTAGAGTTTGCGCAACAGCATGTTCGGTCGTACGAACTTCCTATGTTGATGACCTCCTCATTGCCTCTCTCGTGATCCATCTGCTGACGGAGGTCATTGTTGTGCTCTTCAAGACTTTAAATCCATGCCTCCAAGTCAGTGATTCGCTCCCACAATGTATCAACATACCTCGCAACATACCGTTCATGGGGAGGATCAATCCATCGCACGAAGTCGCATTTATCCATCTGCTACAAAGGAGCATTAACATCGAAACTCTATTAGCAGTACTACAAAATAGATGATTGCCTACTTGTACCCCGGAGTATGGGCATCGAAAGAAACATCGCACACCATTTAAATGGCCTTCTACCACCTGCACCACCGTGTCTTGCATGTGTCTACATTTTGGTCACACTGGCTGAGCGTTCCTATTTTGCCACAAGCGATATTTAACGACGAAGTCCTCATTCCTTTAAAGCGGAAGGTCCTCCCTTAGTGACCCATGTTCGACTGGCCCCTCGGCGTCTGTCATGGTGACTTACTCTACGATGGAGAAGATAGTTGTTCCTACCATCAATGCCTCAGGCATTCATTTTATAGCGTAATTGCAATGTTGTGGCGTGCTTTATGACACAGGGCAGCTTTGCACAGTGACAAGACTACATAGGCCAACTTTGTGCAGCAACATGATAGGGTGGGCCAGCTTTATGTAGTGAGAAGACTAGACCAGACACCTTTGCGTAATGACAGGACCACACAGGCCAGCTTTGTGCAGTGACATGATTGCACGGGCCAGCTTTACGCAGTGACAAGACCAGAGGAGGCACCTTCGCACAGCGACAAGACCACATGCACCAGCTTTGCGCAGCGACATGACCGCAAGGGCAGCATGCGCAGTGAGAAGACCAGACAAGACACCTTTGCGCAATGACACGACCACACGGGCCAGCTTTGCGCAGCGATATGACCACACAGGCCAGCTTTACATAGTTAGAAGACTAGATACTCCACCTTTGCACAGCGAGTACACTACACGAGACAGCTTTGCGTAGCGACAAGATCACAAGGGTTAGCTTTGCATAGCGACAAGACCAAAGGGTGTAGCTTTGTGTAGTGCGAAGACCTAACTAGGCAGTTTTGCATACTGACAATACCACACTGGGTAGCTTTGCGTAGTGACAAGACCACACGGGCATCTTCATGCAGCGAGAAGGCCACAAGGGTCCCTATAAAAGGAGGTCAAAGAGATTTCTGAGACAATACTACACAAGCAAACCCAACACTATACTAGCGCTTGCTTCACCAAACCGAGATGGACATGAGGTAGAAGAGTGGGACAAAATGATGAAGCAATTGGTCGAGATTTGTGACCTAGCAAGGTCAGTTGCTGCCCGCGATGAGAAAGCAAGGGCTACTGCGGCCCAGGTAGAACAAGCCCAGCGTGCTACGAGGTCAGCTCCCCGCAATGACACCACAGTAGCAACAACCCCATCTCGAGCGTTCCTACCGAGTATTCACCGCAACACCCACCAGAGGGGGAGACGCCCCCCTCCTTTGTTGGTGCTAGGACCCGTGCAAGTTCTTCAAGTCTAAGCACTGCCTTAGCCTAGATATGCGTTACTGGGGTTGCGCAAACTACTCTAGTAACTATCCCAACCACCGTCTAGACCCCACCACCTATTGGCAGCCAGTAAGGACTAGGTGCACTATTTCCCCTCTAATTTTCTCCTTCAAAGTATGCACTAACAACCTCTCTCGTGTATTCATAGTCCTTGGTACCCCTATATGGCTACCACAAATGGATCGATCTTGAGATCCACCCAAAGGACCAATGGGCACTCGACTTCGAGGAGTGGAATGTCAGAAGGTCCTACGAGATCCAGGAGGAGGAGCGCCGTAAGGACGAGCAAACCGAGCGTATACATCGGAAGATGAAAGCTCATCTTAAGGCGTGCACGCGCAGGGAGCGTGAGGCTCGCGAGAGGGAGCGCGAGAAAAAGAGGGAAATGACGACCAAGGCAAAAGAGGCCACTTAGGAGTTCAACGCCAAGCTTGCAATGAAGGGAAAATGGCCCTAGTCCACGCAGTAGGTTGTACGAGCAGTTGGGTTGGTTAGTCGCACATGATGCTTTATGTTATGCATGTAATCAAACCCTAGTGGCATGTTACTCCCAACTATACTATGAAGTCTATTTCAATTCAGATAAACTTATTTCCTCGTCTTTTCACATTCAATAATTCCCATAGAAAGTCATCCAACAACATTAACAAACCAATTCTCCTCAGTGTACGAATTCCCGGTAACATCACAATATCACTTACCCTCGTACTTACCGATCATTCTTATTTCAATCGTATTTTAAAAAATTCACGAATTTTTTTGCACTACAACAGCATACAATGATCATAAACTCTTATTACGAATCCAACAGATTACCTACCAGACATAATCTACGAAAATAATAAATGGATTAACCCACACAGTATCTTGTTTGCAGTCACTGCACAGCCAAGCGACTACAATTGCAGTCCCCTAGCCACTGGGCGACAAGCTCCAGTCGCCCAAGTGTCGGGCGACTGGAGCCTGTCGCCCAACAGCTTATAGACAGCTTTCTTGTCGCGTGACTGTTGCCCGACGGTTAGGCGACTGAAACCTATTTCTATAAAAAAAATGTTCGTGCGGGTATATTCCTGTTATTTCAAGTAAAAAATAGAATATTAAAAAAATCTAGATTACAACAGATTCTATCTACAGCCGTGTATGACTTTGATCCTAACTGATCTTATCTGACTGTTTAACAATATCAAATTTATATAGCTTAGAATTACGCGTCAGACTGCATCACAAAGGTAAAATGTATCATTGATTTACAACTTTGACGGAAGAATCAGGTAGCTAACCTACAAGATCTTTATGCAGACCGGATCAATTTTGATGGAGTTCTTAGTGCTTGGATGCAAGATATGTGCAAAGTTAAAACTCATCTCAATCTGAAAAATTCAATTGTTGTGGCTAGCATTCCATGATAATAAATCAGGGGATGAGCACTGCATGCTTTGTGGAGTTGTTGAAGACAGTAATGTGATGGCAATTTCATTTTCACGTCGCACTGCCAAATCAATTTGTACTGAAGCAAAGCAATTTTCTTATTTCAATGTCACTTCAACTAGCTTATGGCTTCAGCATATAGCTGTGACATTTGGTTTTTAGCTAAAATTGCACTGTAGCGATGGTTAGGTTTTCTAAACAAAATAAGAAAAATAAAAAAAAAATTAGGAAAAATTGAAAAATAAACAGTTATATTGTCATGGTTAATACAAAGAAATAAGGAAAAAAAGTCAAAAAAGCAAAAAAAAAACCCAAAAATGCTAAAATAAGTTAAAATTAGAAACTGACATGTTCCAAGTGACTTCTGATTTAAATAAATCAAAAGCTAAAATATCAGAGGCTGAATTCGTTTCAAGCGGGCTGCAGCAAGTGCATCTTCTGCGGGAAGAGGAGAGAACCAAGGCGAAGCACATGTCCCGTGGAGGATCAGACAGCTGGTTGAAGAACCGGAGAGGAGGGAAGCATAGGCATGAATGATGATCAACATCTGGCCTTGGTGATCTCTGTGCTCTCTGCTGAATGAATTTCCGTGGAAACTCCTGCTTCTTGGTTATCATGTATTGTGAGGCTTGTGTAGTGGGTTGTTTACTTTTTATGTTTGGTGATCATAGCTAAATGTCTTCTGCTGCTTTGGTAGTTTGGTTGAGCTGGTGTCCCTAGCCTCCTCTTATTCTTATCCACGAGACTCTTTACTTGGCCGGACAATACCCTTTAATCAGAAAGAAATGACGAATTAGAGGAAGTCAGTGAAAGCATGGCAACTTATTTCTCGAAGTCCCAGCAGCCAAGAAGTCCACAAGATCGATGGCAAACTCAAATTGAGAAATCATACAAGGTAAACGTGGCCACAAATTTCAGGCTGCAGCCAACGAAAACAACGTCTCTGTCTCTGTCTCTCTCTTCATTACCAACCCCGTCACGCACACCCCACGAACCTTGTCCTATCTGTCTGTGTCTCTCTCGTCCTGCCAAAATCCAGCTACACACCCACAAGCATCCATCTCTCTCTCTCTCTCTCTCTCTCTCTCTCTCTCTCTCTCTCTCTCTCAATTGCTCTCAGCCATTCTATATTCCTCTAGCACATCACGCACTTGCTATGGCGCCAATCAATGCCAATGGCGGCGGCCGCCGCCGCGTTGTCTTCTTCCCGTTACCCTACCAGGGCCACATCAATCCCATGCTCCGCCTCGCCGCCGCGCTGCACGCCCGCGGCCTCGCCATCACCATCCTCCACACGGAGACCCGGGCGCCCGACCGCCGGAAGCTCCCAGCAGACTACTGCCTGATCACCATCCCGGACAACGTCCCGCCGGAGCTCGCCGCGTCCGGCGACATCGCGTCGTTCGTCTTCGCGCTGAACAGGAACTGCGCGGAGCCGTTCCGGGATTACCTGGCCGGCGCGCTGAGGGAGGATGTCGAGGGAAGCGTCGCGTGCGTGGTCGCAGACTTGGACTGGTTCGCGCCGCTGGCCGCGGCGAGGGAGCTCGGCGTGCCGGCGCTCGCCCTAATGACCAGCAGCGCCGCGAGGTTCAGGGTGTACCTGGCGTACCCACGTCTATGCGACAAGGGTTATTTGCCCGTCCAAGGTTAATACTGTAATCTGCTATTATTTTGCCTTTTATGAGTTTGATGCAGGAGAATTAGGCTAGCAGTTTGCCCATCTACTTCAATAAGACATTGATAATTTCGTCAATGAACTGGAGCTCTGATTTCTTCTCCATTTGTCCGTATAATCAATCCTATACTATGTACTAACTTACGGTGTTAGATATTAATTGGACAGCATTTTAATTTATTTGTACATAGCTGAGCTTTCTAATTAGTGCAGTACATCGAAGTCCGGGATCCTAATGATCTCCAACAATTAATACCTTGCAAGGACTTTAGATCTAGCGGTTGTTTATCTGGAATACAAAATGCTGCGGAGAAAATTCAGGATAGGAAGCACATGGTCAAAGATAAGCTTGTGAAGTCCAACAGAATACACCCACATGTCTCAGTTACCTTTGCTGGAGTAGGTGATAACAGACAAGAATCCACCACTTTGCTCTGTGCCAGTGAACTAGTTTACAAAATCTTGAAACAAATGTTTGCATATAAATACAAACTCCATTTTGACGTAGATGCAATTTAGAATTTATGCAGTCGAGCTTTTAAACTGTAGTCACCTACATACAATTAAAAATTGATCGATGCATTTCAGAGTTTAAAGTTGTATGGTTACGATGTGTTTGTGCCGAAACTAGTTTTATGTTGTAACTCCAGAACTCCTGTAAAAAGTTGAGACTATGTTTACAGTAGGACAGTTGATACTAACATTGAGTGTGTTCATTTTTGCTCAGACTCGAAATTGGACACTCCAGTCGACGAGCTTGCCCCCTTCCTCGTAAAAGACCTTCACCTAGTGATGAACATGACACGACACCTCGCCTACTGTGACCTACTCGCCCACATCGTCGCCGGCGTACGGCAATCTTCCGGTCTCATCGTCAACACGTTCGATGCAATCGAGGGCACGAACATCGAGAAGATCCGCGGTGACATCAACATCCCGGTGTTCCCTGTTGGGCCTCTCCACATGCTCTCGCCGTCAGTCGATGGTAGCCTCTTGCCCCAAGATCGCAGCTGCCTGGATTGGCTGGACACACAGGCCCAAAGCTCTGTGCTCTACGTGAGCTTTGGGAGCCTATTCGCCATTGACAAGCATGAGTTCTTGGAGATGGCGTGGGGCTTGGCTGATAGCAAGCGGCCGTTCCTATGGGTGGTGCGGCCGAGGCTGGTGCGTGGGTGCGAGTCCGGCGAGCTTCCGAACGAAGTGCAAGAGGAGATATGCGCTAGAGGGAGGATAGTCAGCTGGGCTCCGCAGCAGGAGGTTCTGAAGCATCCTGCTGTAGGCGCGTTCTTGACGCACTGCGGGTGGAACTCGACATTGGAGAGTATATCGGAAGGCGTGCCGTTGATATGCAAGCCATTATCTGGCGATCAGTTGGGAACTACTAGGTACGTGTGCGAAGTGTGGAAGGTGGGAGTCAGAGTGGAGGTGGAGAATCAACTGAAGAGAGGGGACATCCAGGCGGCCATTGATAGAATGAGCCAGAAAGAAGGTGAAGAGGTTAGAGAAAGGATGACAGATTTGAGCAAGACAGTAGAGAAATGCACTAGCAAAGGTGGGTCATGCGATTTGGCCTTGCAACGTCTAGTGGATTTCATCATTTCACCGTAGAAGTTGGGCAAACTCACGCTTGTTTACGTTCTTATTTTTCTCTCTATCACACAATGCTGATGGTTTGTTTTCTTTTTAAAAAAAATAAGGAGATGTTTTTTCATCGATCAATGAACTCAATTTATCCCTATTGACATCTGTCGGCACAAAGCGTGTCCATTATACACTTGTTGATCGATACAAGTATCCTTTTAGAGCGACATGATATTATCGTTTTGAAATCTTGTCTTTGGGCACAGCGAAGTCATGTTGGCAGTTTGTTAATGCCAATGCCAACACACAGAAAGAATATTTGGCAGTAGCAGAAGTTACTAAAAAAGTAGATGTATCAGAGACAGACAACCCAACTTCACGAGGTCGTCTTTACTACTATAAAAAGAAGCGTTGGTGATCGTCCTCTGCTACTCCCTCACAATGGTTTTACCCTCTTCAGTCACTCTCGTGTTCTCTCCCGATCTCCATCAATGCCCCATGCCCTACCGTGCACAACCTCCCCGTCAAGCACATTTGCCTCGCCTCCTCAACCCCCTTCACCTCCTCCCTCTAGCCATTAGGGAGGGAGACACCAAATCCGACAGCCATCCACCTCCACTACCTCACCACCCAAACCCTACTCCTCGATTCAATGCTAATCCAGCAAATATCTCCCACGATTTTCAACTCCTGGCGTGAATCTCGTGGCCATGGAGGGGCACTTGGCCTCTTGGGCCACCAAGGAGCGATTACTGTACCTGGCATTCTTGGCCATGTACGATGCCATCTACTGCGTCGGGCACCTCTCCGTGTTCCCGTGGTGGGCGCTGCGGCACCAGCTACACGGCGCTAGATGTCTTGTCTCACTCGCGCATGTCTCCTCCTCTTCCCCCACTACTACACTACTACCACTCTCGAATCTCGAGACCCATCCACCTCCACCACCTCACCACCCAAACCCTACTCCTTGATTTGGCGCAAATCCGGTAGATCCCTCCCATGATTCCTGACTCCCAGCACGAATCTCACAGCCTTGGAGGGGCCCTTGGCCTCTTGGCCTACTGAGGAGCGATGACTGTACCAAGCATTCCTAGCCATGTACGACGCCATCTACTATGTTGACTACCTCTCCATGTTTCAGCGGTGGGTGCAACGGCACTGGCTAGACGACATCAGGTGCCTCGTCTCACTTGTACACGTCTCTACCTCTTCCCCCACTACTGCACTACTACCACTTCTACTCTCGAACCTCAAGATGACTTGCCTTCTCCGCTTGACATAGACCTTTTTTCTACAAAATCATTAAGAAAAACACTCTTGACATCCATTTGAAAATGCTTAAAGGCCTTAAATGCCACGAATGCTAGCAATTTGCAAATGGCTTCTAATCTAGCTACAGGAGTAGATGTCTCTTCAAAGTATAATCTCTCTACCTAGGAATACCCTTAAGCTACAGGCCTAGACTTGTTGTGAACTATCAACCTATCCTCACTTTGCTTATTTTTTTGAAAACTCATTTTTTCCAATTACATTATGATTAGGTAGATGTTCAACTAAGGTCTAGACTTGGTTTCTTTGAAAATTTTTAAGTTCTTCATGCATGGCATTGACTCAACAAGAATCAGATAAAGTATGGGTGACATTTCAGAGTTCAGAAGATGCAACAAAAGAAGAATGTGCATGAGAATCTAGAGAAATAAACCTGGATCGAGTAACTGACTCATGGAGATCCCCAATCATCTACTCAGGAGGGTGTCGTCGCTGAATATGAAAAGGTGATCCTAGTGCAGATGTGGTGTCTACCTCTTGGGCTATGGAGGTAGGTAGGAGTAGAGTCACTTGAAGTGCTGGTGAAGGTGGGAGGAGGCTACTTTACTCAACTAGGACAAGTAGAAACAAGCTCTCTAACCAACTTTAGAGTGACTAGAGGATGGATTGGATCCTCATCCTCTATGTCAAAGTTGTCATTGACGAAGATACTCTCCCTATCCCTATGTACCGGCACCGTCGGGTCTCGTACCAAGACTAGCCTAATCCAAATTAAATACACGATAGACATGAGAATTAGCAGGATATCCAAGGAAAATGCCATCACAACATCTTGATTCAAATTTATCTAGGTTGTCATGTTTAAGAAGGAGGCATTTGCAACCAAAAATCTTAAAATCAGAGATGCTACGCCTATGACTAAATCTAAGCTCAAAAGAAGTCTTGCCTATAGCCAATGCCAAGAAAACCCTATTGGACACATAGCAGGTGGTAGAGAACGCCTCAGCCCAAAACCTCCTAGGAGTATTGCGCTCATCTGGCATGGTTCTAGCCATCTCTACAATATTCTATTCTTCCTCTCAACGACCACATTCTGTTACGGGACTCTAGGTGAGGAGAACTGGTGTTCTAATCCTCTCTCTATGCAAAAAATGGCAAAGGATAAGTTCTTGAAGTCATTATCACTTCTAATGGCTTTTAAGACTCCTAAGAGGTCAACTGCTAGTCTAAAGGTCAACTCTCTAAAGTAGTCAAAGGCCTCATCCTTTGAAACCAGAAAATACATCTAAATATACTTAGAGTAGTCATCTACAATAACAAACATATACCACTTTCCTCCTGTAGACTGAACTCTAGAAGGACTAACTGTGTCTAAGTGAAGTTGTCTAGGTCCATCAGTTATCACTAAAGTAAGAGGTGAATGAGAAGCATAAACCATCTTATCATGTCTACAGGGTGTGCACACTAGGTCTCTACCACTCTTAAGCCTAGGCAATCCTCTAATGAAGTTCTTGCAACTAACTCTATTCCAGTAGTTAAAGCCCACAGTGGCACAACACTAAGTCATGAGAGTCGGAAGCCACAAGACACCTAGGCCTAGAGGTAGAGAAGATACTGAAATCGGCACTAAGGATCCTTCCAAACCTAGAGATTGCAAAGACATACTCACCCTAGGAGTCTAGAACTCTACACTCACCACTCTTGAACCTCATCTCTAGATTCTTATCAAGAAGCTAAGAGACAGATAGTAGATTATATCTCAGCTTACCTATCAAAGTGATGTCCTTGATCATGAAGTTGTTGTTGACACACACTGTGCCCTTGGCTATCACGGTCCTAGTAGAAGCATCCCCAAACGTGATCAACTCATTGCTGGATGCATGTGTGAGGGAGGAGAACTATCTAGAATCTTTGGTCATATGTTGAGAACACCTAGTCTCAACAAGCCACACGCCCTCCTTTCTCGCATGTTGGGCCTATAGGGCATAAGTAGGAAACTGCCTCAATACTAGGATTAGTGATAAAAGACTTAAAAATGCAGTACTGAGCCACACGACGTCTAGGAACAACAATAGAAGCGAAAATAAAATGGTTAGAAAAATAATCATGAGAATGCACATGAGAATCACCTAGCCCTCTCTGAATCGGCCTACCAAAAGACCGGTACTCCCTTGACTAGGTGCTACCCGTGGTCTACCCTCATGATATCTCAACCCAAAATGTTGCATAGAGCCACTAAAAGAGTCAAGGAAGTCATCCACAAACCTAGACCTATGTCTAGAAGGAAAGACAAGTTGTCTGACTCTAAAGATGCTCACTGGTGGTGATGGAACTCCTTTAATGGACCTTAAAGCATGCACTCTTTTTTTTCTCTCAACCTTGGCTCTAAAAAATGTAGAAGTCAACTATATGACCATCTTTCTTGCAGAAGGTGCAATGGTACTTGACCTTTCAACGGGTCTGTCCTGATGAAGAAGAAGCACCTATCTTGCTAGAAGGAGTTTGGACAAAACCTGTAGATATAAAGACAGTCTTAGATGGGTCATAGGGTTCTAGTGCAAACTTGCCACTCTCAACAGCCCTCACAACCTTAGGTAAGTGGTTCTTGGAAAGCTCTAAGGAGTGGTTCTTGGACACCGTTGTTCTGGTTAGTGCTCTTTACATCCTGAGCCTGTGTATAGAATGTGTACCCATTTATGTCATATTCTTACCATGTCACAACTGTAAATGTTGGCCCTTTTGCCAACCATGTCGACATCTCACTTGGCGAGCTCCTAGCGATTTGCTCCTTCAACCATTGGTAGAACCGACTGTTATGTTGCCTCATGATCCAAACATCCGACCGCTCCGGATTCTGTTGCCGAAGCACATCCTTGTGCTGGTCAACATAAGGCACCACTTCAGTCATGTGTTGCAAGACCATAAAATGGGCTTGAGCATACGCGGCCATATCTGGAGTGATTGCTTTCCTTCCGATAATTTCGATACCCTTGAGCCTCCCCTCATGACAAGATTGAGGCACACCTATCAGTCAAATCTGAGCCATATAATCAACATAAAACTCAATGACCTCTTCGCTTGCATAACCTTTGACGATGCTGCCCTCCGGCCGAGATCGATTCCATACATAAGACTTGAGAATTCCCATGAACCTCTCAAATGGGTACATGCTACGTAGGAATACATGCTCGCACATTTTTATCTCCCACACAACATGAACAATGAGATGGACCATGATATCGAAAAACAAAGGAGGGAAATACATCTTAAGAAGACATAGAGTCATCACCACCTCATCCTGCAGAGCATATAGTCCTTCGAGATCGATGACCTTCTGAGCAATTGTGTTAAAGAAATAATATAGCCTCATGATTGTCTCTCGGACTTTGATCGGCAAAATATGTCTAATTGCAATAGGGAGTATCTGTGTCATCAGCACATGACAATCATGAGACTTCATGCCATTTAACTTCAAATCTTGCATCGAAACAAGTTTCTTCATGTTGCCGGAGTAACCAGACGGAACTTTGACATCATGCAAGCACTGGCATAGTTCTGTTTTTTTGGCCTTGGACAGAGTGTAACACGTAGGGGGAAGGTACGTTCTTCCATTATTTGTTTTTGTCAGTGCTAACTCAGGCCTGATGTCCATATCAGCCAAGTCAAGCCATGCGTTGACACTGTCCTTTGTTTTATCACGAATGTTCAGTAAGAGACCAATCAAGCTGTCACATACATTGTTTTATACGTGCATGACGTCGATGCAGTGTCAAACATCTAGGTACTCCCAATAAGGTAAGTCCCAAAATATTGATATCTTCTTCCAGATGTTCTGCTCATGAGCCCTCAATTTACGTCCCTTTCCGAGGACGACATCTAAATCCTTATCCATATTATAAACCAACTTTCCGCTTAAATGCCTTGGAGCTGAACCGTCCTCCTTCTCTCCGTCAATTTGTTTCTTCATCTTGCGGTATGGGTGAGCCCTCCGAAGGAACCGGCGGTGATGCATGTACACGGTTTTGCGTGAGTGTTTCAGCCACACACTCTCGGTACCATCTAAACAGTGAGTATAAGATTTGGCACCTTTTGTACTCTGGCCCGACAGGTTACCAAGGGCAGGATAATCATTTATGGTGTAGAACAATAAGGAGCGCAAAGTGAAGTTCTCTCGTTTGTATGCATCCCATACCTGTACCCCCTTCGTTCCATAGTACTTTTAGATCTTCCACCAACGGTGCTAGGTACACATCAATATCATTCCCAGGTTGCTTTGGCCATTGGATAAGTATCGACAGTAAAATATACTTTCGCTCCATACACAACCAAGGAGGAAGGTTATAGATGCAGAGAGTCACGGGCCAAGTGCTATATCGGCTGCTCATGCTACTGAAAGGATTCATTCCATCTGTACTCAGTTCAAACCTTATATTCCTTGGTTCTGCACCGAAGTTTGCAAAGCTCCTATCAATATTTCTCCACTGGGCGGAATCAGCAAGGTGTCTTAGCATTTCATCCTTCTTGCGCTCCTCCGAGTGCCAACGCAGTAGTTTTGCCTCCTTGGATTTGCAAAAAAAACGTTTCAAATGGGGAATTATAGGAAAATACCATGCCACCCTAGCAGGAGGTCCTTTCTTCACCTCTGTTCCCTCGCCGTCATCTGATTGATTGTTACGTTTATATCGGGATGCGTTGCACACCGAACATACATGTATGTTTGCATACTCTTTACGGTAGAGGATACAGTCGTTCAGACATGCATGTATTCTTTCTAGTTCCATTCCCAATGGACAAAGAATCTTCTTGGCTTTATACGTGATTTTAGGAAACTCATTTTCCTCTGGAAGCATGTCCGCTGAAAGACCTAGCAGCGCTGTGAAACTCTTGTCGAACCAACCGTTGCTTGCCTTCAATTTCAACAGTTCAAGCACAGCCGACAACCTCGTGTACTTTGACCTGTAGCACGTGAACAAAGGTTTCTCCGAGTCCTCCATCAAACCCCGGAATTTAACATACTCTCTTTCATCATAGTTCTTTTCTACATCGCAAAGCATCTGATCCAGATTGTCATCGTGCAACCTATCCAAATCCGAACAACAATCGACATCATCCGACGGCATATCATTCACTTCACCGGCGATGTCATCCGGACGCATATCATTGACTTCGCCATGACTGGTCCAACACGCGTAACCCTTTTTGAAACCCCTCTGAATCAAGTACGCTTCAATCTACTCTCGGTTCTTAAACATCTTTAAATTCTCGCAGTCAGTGCATGGACAGTACATATATTCCACCCCCTTATTCAACATATCCTCCTCGGCAGCTCTTGTAAAAGCAGACACGTCATTAATGTACTTTTCACTCACACGGTTCACGGCATACATCCAGCTTCGGTCCTACGTTATGCATATATATAACAACTTAGTATTAAAAATTAAATTAATTAATTATTACTACATATATACCACATGCATTGAGGCTTTACTAGGTTAATTCGTATTATAAACACAACAGCTATTTCCCCAGCGATCGACGAACCACTTATAACCAACAATTTTGATAAATTTGGCCTCCCACATGATGGGAACTGATCATGTATGGTCAAGTAGATGCAAACCATCCTCAATAACACTCACCAAAACTTAGATCTAAATTGTAATGCAAAGAAAAATAAATTTCATTACTAACCATATCTAGGGCAACCAGGAACGTATGAATCTTCAAAACTCTAGGTGCAGCACTAGCTGAAATCCACCAAATTAACTGGCCTGAAATCCTTGCCTCCTCTAGGTGCAGCACCGGCTAGATCTGGATCGAAATGAGATAGATGTGGTTCTCAGCGGCGCAATAAATATATAGCAGGATTATCACAGACGGTTTTATGAAAATCTTTCTTATGTGTGGGCCATGCATGTTAGTCTCACAATTATTATAATGCATTTTAATTATAAAATAATAAGTGGTCCCATCTATCATAGACTCATTAGTCACTAATTACCCAAGTAACTTTGAAACTTGATTAACACCTTGACAGGTGGGCCCTAGTTGTCAGAAAGAGAGGGCAAAGAGAAACAGTGCAGAGCACGACTAAGCTTGTTGCCGAATGGTGGGAGCAGGGCAAAGCTAAGGGTAGCAATGGTGAGGTTGCGGTCATCTGACGTGATGGCGAGAAGCGGCAAGGATGGCTTGGACTATGACGGCCTTCGTGGGATATACGGATTTGGCGTTCTAGAAATAGGAGGCTAACACAACACTAACAGGCTTGGCAACGGTGAGCACGGTGGTGGCGATGGCTTCACATTGTCAATGGTCCTTGGTGATGGAGAGGCTACAAGAGTGCATACATTAGCCTGCATGCTAGAAAGAGTTGGTGCACATGAAAGGAATTGGTCTAGGGCTCACAAAAGAAGCAGATAGTGACGAAGATAGCGGCTACCATCAAAAATAGG
Source organism: Dendrocalamus latiflorus (assembly GCA_017311315.1). Classification (NCBI taxonomy): domain Eukaryota; kingdom Viridiplantae; phylum Streptophyta; class Magnoliopsida; order Poales; family Poaceae; genus Dendrocalamus; species Dendrocalamus latiflorus. The sequence continues at coordinate 11,176,207 of CM029616.1, read as the reverse complement.
GGAGAAGTTGGATTGTAGTGTGATACTGCACGGAGGAAAAATTGACTGAGGGGTTTTCAAGAACAAACAAAACAACACGATATGGTGTGGAAAGCCATAGAGCAAAACTCAATTGAGATGGTTGGACATGGCAACTGTGATGGTCGGGCTCGCTGGGCTTGGAGAAGACAACTTAGGTTCTACTTCACAAAGCACCAACTACATCATCAAACGAGGGAAAAGAATTAGGGTGACTCAAGAAGAAGAAGAAGAAGAAGGACGTGCATGTTGCGAGCAGTGGAGCTCAACGGTCAAGATGGCACAAGCAGAAATGCTTGCCGGTGTGGAGGATGACGCACACGTTCCCAAGGAACCAAACGAGCCATATTTGCTCTCTCACCATTTGTTTGATCAATTCTTTTTTAGATCAAGTTTGTTTGATCAGATTCACCATCTAGTTAGCAGTTACTTTTTGTTACCAAATAGCAAAACGAAGGAACCAAACATCCTACCTCTCTCTTTTCATTACAACCCAGTCACAGGCCACACAGGGAAGAATAGTAGAAATCTTTTTCGTACTTTCCTCTTCAATAAGAGTAATATTAATCTCAAAGCAAACAAAGAGTTAAGTAATATCTATCAATCATTCATCGTATCTTAAAAATTATACAAATTATTATGGAGAAAAGCATAGAAGAACCTCTCATCAATTAATAAGCAGTGTCCCTACATAGAGTCGCTAGAATTAGCATCACCAGAATGTCATACTCAAAATTGTTGTGCAAAAGAAAAAATACCATCTCTGTCAAACCCCGAAGCAACAACTCCTGGATCCTTTGTGTCAACTGCACTAGTCCAGGATCAGTTAGTGCACACAGTGGATAACAAAGATAAATATCAACCATAATAACATTTATTCATTAAGTAAATATGGGCCTTACAGCCAAGTATACGTCCACGGCCTATAGGCCAAATTTAAATATAGCAACGGAAGATAAAACCGAAGCGGAAGAAACCCAATAAGCCTGTCCACAGGCAAACGACAGTAAGGCACAGCCTATTTGTCCTGGTCCTCACCGCAGACGAAATTGTCCCCTCTGAGATGAGATAGCAAGGGTGAGTACAAACTTGTACTCCGCAAGTCACACGGGAGAATACAATATATGATAAAGTCAACAACGAAAGGCATATATGGTTGTTGGAGTGTAAAACAACATTTAAAAAAATACAGTAAATAGATTGAAATTGCTAAATTTAATATTGTAAGTAAAGATGATAATTTAACAAAGTAATATTGTTAGTACATGCACCGACTTGGTACTAACCTAACCACAGTTATCCCACTTGGCCCAACTTTTGCAAAAGGTCTCATATGGATTTCATCCATCCATAAGCAGGGGGTATTAACTACTAGGTATTAACTAAAATAAAATAGGAATTGAAATATTGTGAATAAAATTAAGCGTGCAATATAATTTAAAATAAGATAATTTTATTTGCAAACTAGGACCAACATGGTCAAGAGTATAACTTGCCTTGCTCCGTGGTTTGGTGAGAATTGTCAACGTAGAACTCTTCCGATTCGTCGTAGTCTACACGTGAAAATAGCCCACCAAACTCAAATAAAATCCAAATAAATTCAAATAAACTATAAAAACTAAAAATAAGGGTAAAACTAGATAGATAAATTTTTGATGAATTTAGAAATTTGAATCGGTCCAATCGGAGCTAAGATGATGGAGAAAGATCTACCAGAAGTTTGAAATTTAAAGAAAAATAATAAACATAATTTCTTGAATTATTTTCTATAGAAAAGGGGATTATGACGTCAGCAGGAGATTTTCATTTTTGGCTAAATTATTTTTCTATGGGAAAATTGATTTATAATGTCACCCTAACGTTAGCCCTAGTTTTGGCATTCTTGGACTGAGGCCAGCATGTGGGGCCAGTCTATCGTGGACTGAGTCCTTGGGCCAGCTCTCGGCTGAGGTTGCAAGCAGGGGTGGTGTGGTGCTTATGTGGCAGATGATGGGGCTAGTTTGCTGATGTGGAGTGCTAATGGTTGACACGTGGTGAACATGTAGACTGGTGGGGTTGACATGGCTACTGGTCACCGGTGTGGCACACACGTGGCTGAGGTGTGATGAGCTGGCATGCCATTTGGTAGACATGCAGCTGCCACGCAAGTGCTTATGCCGGTGTGGCCATGGCCAACGAGGGGTGACGCACTGATCCCAAGGGTTGCCGGCGGATGACGGTGTGGCCAGGGTTGGCGAAGGGTGGAGAAGGGAGAGGAGCGTGCAGGGAGAGACAGTCAGGTGGGCTCGGATGGAGGAGAGAGAGAGTTGCGGGTGAAGAGCAGGAGATGAAGCCACGTGGCACAGTAATAAGATTCGGCTGAACATGTGTTGGCCCAAAAAAACTCAAAAAGGCTAAAAAAATAGCAAATAAAATCCAAAAATATTGAAAAAATTCATAGAAATTCCTAGAACCATTTTGGACTTGTAAAAATATTTCCAACTTAATTTTGCCCTTAATTTTATACTAAAAATACTCTTTGATTTTAAAATTACATCTTAAGCCCCACAAAATCACAGAAAATCCAGATAAAAGCCAAATGAGTTCAGATAATTAATTTGAATTAGGATTTTTAGAAAAATTCAAAATATCTTTTATTTAATATTATTTTATGTTTTTAATTAAATTATTTTTTTAAAAAATAAATGCCTTTTTAATAGTAGAAAATTAGGGCAAATAAAATTGAAAACTTAGGCAACCAAAACACTGATTTTTATTTTAAAATAAATTAATTTTCTCTCTAATAATTTAGAATAGATAGCCGGGTTTGTTACAAACTACCCCCTTTAAAAAGAATGTCATCCCAGTGATTTGGACGGCTAACAAAGAAATGGGTTTGGATCTTCCTCTATGTGGCTTTGAGCTATGACCTGATTCAGACGTCCCTTCTGTGGCCTTCTGTTTACTATCTGGACGTTGTTGGCAGTTGGTGCTCGAAGTGTATCCTTCCTTGCTGTCTATTGCTTCTTAGGGCAGTCATTGGCGTAGCGTCCTGTCTCATGGCAGTTAAAACAAGTAACTCATGTTGCTGAGTTTAGGTCCTTTTGTGGAAAGTTGACTGTTAATGTTTGTTATCCTCAGTGTTGAGAGAAGGGTTGGGTGGGACCAGCTCTCTTATTGACGATGATGGTTGGAATCTGTTGGCCTGCGGTAAAGTTCTTCTAGTTTTGGGATAGCTTCCAACATGTAGGTGCTGGGTAGACATTCATCTCTTCTAGTTCTCAACCTCCAAGTGTTTGGACTCCTAATGGATAGTCTTGTTGATAAGCTGGTAGAAATCAGCATAGTCGTTGGAGAGGATTTGAACGGACAAGTCATCATTGAGTCCTTCTAGGAATCTTTCTTGCTTGGCTTCATTTGTAGCGACGTCTTTGGGTGCATAATGCGCCAGCTGGTTGAACTTCTACATGTATTCATTCATGGAGCAGCTTCCTTGTTGCAGAGCTCAAACTTCCATCTTCTTGAGAGTGATGGTGCCTGTGGGAACATGAGCTTTGCGAAAGTTCTGTACAAACTCATTCCAAGTTATGGCTTGTGCGTTGGCATGAGCGACAGTATAGGTGTCCCACCATTCTTTCCTATGGCTCTGAACCAATCATCGGCATCTCTGGGGTCGGTGGTGCTGGAGTAATTTAGGGGACACTTCCTCAAGAATTCTGACAGTCTTGATTATGGAGCTTGGACTGGTGGCAGGGCAGGTTGTGCAGGGTTGCTGATGGTATACACTAGTAGTTGAATGAGCTAATTCTGGATAGCCATCATCTGAGCCCATTCAAGTCCGTTAGTAGGAGGTAGCAGAGAATGGGAGCATCCTAGCCTCCATTAGTTATGTTATAGTTGTTGTTGCCATTGCTGTTACCTCTGGTGTTCACCATCTGCTTGATGCTTTCAAGGATTAGGAGAGAGGAAACTCAAGGCAGAGTGGAGACACTTGGCTAGCCCAAACCACCTCCCATTGCCATGCGGCACAATCTCCGCTCCACGCTCTCTCTCTCTCCTTCTCTCCTCTCTCCTACGCCAGGCCCACACATTAGCACCAATGCCCTTCCCCTCTCTTCTCTCTCCTCCCTACCTGGCCCACTGGTCAGCCACCCCACGCCTTCTTATTCTTTTCCCCCCTTTTTTCTTCCCTGTGCTGGCACACCGCAACCACCACCGCCATTTTTGGCCTTCGTCCTTCTCCCTCGCATGACAGAACTCTTTCCCTTTTCCTTCCTCCTCACGCTTGCATCGACTCCCTCATCTCCATGCCAACTCCACCATTCCCGACCCAAATTTCACCCATTTTGTGCCCGCTTCCTCCTTTCTCTCCACAATGGCCACAACCACCCGAGTCCTCCAGTGACAAATCAGCTGCCATTGCACCCTCCTCTAACCCCTATAAATACCTCCTGAGCACCGCACTACCCCACCTCACCACCCCCACATCTTTTTCCCTCTCCAGCTAGCCGGAGCTCCCTTGCACCATGCCTTCTCTCTCCGAGCACCACCGCTACTCCGACTAGCTATTCCGACTGAACCAATCGGTGCTGAGCTTCTCCATCGACGCAATTCACCAAGCTCAAGTGCCATTGGAGGCCCGACTTCACCGGAGCCCGAGCTGTCTCCATCGCCCTTCTCGCCGCCGATAGCTAACAAGCTTCCACGAGCATCACGCTAGGTGAAAACGAGCTCTCCTTCACCTCTTCCCCCTCTTCTGCCCCTCGCCAGACACCGTCGTTCACCAGAACGATGGCGTGCCTAGGTCCCTGAGTGCTGCCTAGGTCTGGCGAGGCCACCTCAGCTCATGTCTGCCATGTGGCAGCCATCTGTCCACCGTGGCACACCACACTACACAACCTCGGCAACAAACCGCCACACAAGGCATCAAGTGAGTCAGCAGCCAAGTCAACTCCTAAAACCCATGAGGCAGACATGCAGCATGCCACGTTAGCAAACCTGCTGGGTCAGTAGCCAGGTGGTGCCAGGTGGCCTACCACGTCATCACCCCGGGCCTCCCGTGCCACGTGGCTAACACTAGCACACCACGTCAACAAAATAGCCTCGTCATCCACCACATAAGTACCACACCACCCCTGCTTGCCACCTCAGTCGACAGCTGGCCCAAGGACTCGGTCCACGATAGACCGGGCCCACATGCCGACCTCAGTCCAAGAATTCCAAAACAAGGGCTGACATCAACATGACAACATAAATTGATTTTCTTGTAGAAAAATAATTTAGCCAAAAATGAAAATCCCCTGCTGATGTCATAATCTCCTTTTCTTAGAAAAATAATTCTATAAATTCGTGCTTTTCAATTTCTTTAGGATATAAACCTCTAAAAGCCCATTCTACTTCATCCTAACTCCAATTGAATTTATTCAAAATTCTAAATTCATCGAAAATTCTAATCTATCCATTTCTACCCTCCTTTTTAATATTTGAAGTTTATTTGAATTTATTTGGATTTTATTTGAGTTTTCATAGGTATTTTCGCGTATAGACTTCAACGATTCAAAAGAATTCTACGTCAATGATTCACATAAATCCATGGAGCAAGGCAAGTTACACACCTTGATCATGTTGATTCTAGTTTGTAAATAAAATTATGTTATTTTAAATTGTTCTGCATGCATATTTTTATTCAGTGTATTTCAGTTCCAGCTTTAAAATTGGTTAATGCCTATTTGTTATTACCTCATTTGACATTCATTCATGTATGTCTTGTCACTCTAGAACAAAACTCTAGTTAGTACGCTAGTATGGCTCAAGCACTTTTTGTAGCAAATGCTAACTCTTGCTTAGAAATAAATTTAGGTTTGAGATACCTTTTCACATAAAGTGATAAGCTTTTAAAATGAATTCTTGACTTCGGTGAGTCAAGAAAGTCTATGAAATGTTTCAAAACAAAATATAAAACTTAGTTTGAACTTAGGCGAATGGTTAGGTGGCGGGCGCTTGCTGGCACACGTTGTTGTTCCATGACACAATGGTGATGCTAGGCACAAGGGGTATGTGGGAAGTGCCTAAGTCAATTAAGGACTAGTTTGTGAGTTATTGCTGCAAAGCCCTATTGTACTACCACAAGACTGGTATAAGACAATCCTGACTAACTAACTTATGGGTCCCAATCTAAGTCTCACTACATGTTGAATGTGAGCATGGCGTAGGCCATGAGAAGTCTCACACTGCATAAGAGGGAGTCCTAATCTAGTAGATTTCTTATTGGGGTGAAACCTTAATGGGGGCGTGTTCGGGTTGAGGGTTTGTATTGTAAAAGCCTTGTCGTACTCTCTCCACCACACACATAAGGAAGTGTGCTAATCGCGTGGCAATATAAGATAATCATGTCATGTGGGTAAAGTTGTACAATCTCTGCAGAGCGTATAAACTATCTTGGATTGCTGTTCCCACGGTTATGGGCATGCTAAGTAAAGTCTTTTATGGATTAAACTTTGTTTTTTAAAATGGTTTGTAAAAGGCTTATTGATAGATGGAATCCATATGAGATCTTTTAGAAAAAATGGTCTGGGTGGGATGCCTGTTGTTAGGTTGGAGTCGGGTCGGTGCTAGCACTAACTATATTATTTTGCTTACATTACTATATTTACTGACTATATTAAATTCGATAATTTTCAATCTATTTATTGTGTTTCTCTAAATGTTGCATTACGCTCAAATAACTCTATATGTCTTCCTTTGTTGCCTTTATTATTATATTGAATTCTCTCGTGTGACTTACAGAGTACAATTTATACTCACCTTTGCTATCTCATCTCAGAGAAGAATAGCTTCAACTACAGTGAAGACCTGGACAAGTAGACTACGTCTTACTGTCGTTTGCTTGTGAGTAGGCTTCTTTCGCTTCGATGCCTTTCTTCTGCTGCTATTATTTATATTTGGCCTATGGGTTGTGGATGTAAATTTTGGCCACAAGGTCATACTTTTTAATTAATAAAGTTTGTCATTGTGGTTGATATGCATCGCTGTTGCCACTGTGTACACTAACTGATTCTGGACTAATACGATTTACACAGAGGATCTAGAGTCATAACTCCGAGGTCCGACAGAGATGGTGTGTCTAGTAACCACCCGGATGCTTTCTTTGAAACATTCATACAAATTATGTGACCTTTAGATTAAGATCCAATGGCTCTCATCCTTCCCCCGTTACTATATAATCCCCCTCTCCTATCCCCTAACCCTATCCCCGACCCACCGCCTCACACCTCGCACCTCCAACCCCGTTGCCTCCCACCCAGACTATGCCGCCCCTCCACGCCGCCTCCCACCGTGCCGCTCCCTCCACACCGCCCCCTCCTCATCGCCACCCCCTCCGCTCTGCCTCCCTCCGCACTACACCCTCCTTATCGCTGCCCACTTTGCGCCATCCCCTTCGTGCCACTGAAGCAACTCCGCACGCCTCCCACCTCCACCCCCACCCCCTCCTTCACCACCCGTGCCCCCTACCCATCCCCGCCGTGCCGCCCTCGCTCAACATAATGGCTAGTACCTTTCACTACCGCCACCCTCCAACACTGCCCCCCACCCTCCTACTCCGCCCGTCGCCCCCACTGCCAAGCCACCAATCCTAGCCTCCCTCTATGCCCAGGGGGAATGGTGAATTCTAGGTGCGAGGAGCGGGATTCACCCCAGGCTCGCTGGCGAGGAGGAAGAAGAGGTCATCGAAGAGAAGGAAGAAAGGGTCGTTAGAGAAAAGATGAAGGCAGTGGCACACAAATCTTCACATATATCTAAAGATTAGAAGATTGGATTACTGCTTGGAAGAAAACATCCGAACCATGTTTATCAAAACCCAACGAAAAAAGCATCATCTAGACAATTCTTATCCTATTTGTCCGTATGTCTCTCGTCCTGCCTAAATCCACCTTTTTGGATTACTGGTTCGCGCCGCTGGCCGCGGCGAGGGAGGTAGGCGTGCCGGCGCTCGCCCTGATGACCAGCAGCGCCTCGAGGTTCAGGGTGTACCTGGCGTACCCACGTCTATGCGACAAGGGTTATTTGCCCGTCCAAGGTTAATTCTGTAATCTGCTATTATTTTGCCTTTTATGTGTTTGCTGCAGGAGAATTAGTCTAGCAGTTTGCCCAGCTACTTCAATGAGACATTGATGATTTCGTCAATGAACTGGAGCTCCGATTTCATCTACATTTGTCTGTATAATCAATCCTATATTATGTACTAACTTACGGTGTTAGATTTTAATTGGGCAGCATTTTGATTTATTTCTACACAGCAGAGCTTTATAATTGGTGCAGTACATCGAAGTCCGGGATCGAAAAGATCTCTAACAATTAATATCTTGCATGGATATTAGATCTAGTGTTTGTCTATATGGAATACAACATGCACAGAAAATTCAGGATAGGGAAGCACATGGTCAAAGATAAGGTTGTGAAGTCCAACAAAACACACCCATATGTCTCCAGTTTCCTACGGTGGAGCCGGTGATAACTGACAAGAACCCACCACTTTGCTCTGTGCCAATGAACTAGTTTACAAAATCTAAAAACAAATGTTTGCATATAAATACAAACTCCATTTTGAAGTAGGTGCAATTTAGAATTTGTGCAGTCGAGCTTTTAATCTGTAGTCACCTACATATATGCAATTAAATATCTTGCAAGTACTTTAGATGTAGTGGTTGTCTATCTGGAATACAACATGCTGCACAGAAAAATCAGGATAGGAAGCAAATGGTCAAAGATAAGGTGGTCAAGTCCAACAAAACACACCCATATGTCTCGGTTACCTATGGTGGAGTAGGTGACAACTGACAAGAACCCACCAATTTGCTCTGTGCCAATGAACTAGTATACAAAATCTTGAAACAAATGTTTGCATATAAATACAAACTCCATTTTGAAGTAGATGCCATTTAGAATTTATGCAGTCGAGCTTTCAAACTGCAGTCACATACATACAATTAAAAATTGATCGATGCATTTCAGAGTTTAAAGTTGCATGGTTACGATGTGTATGTGCCGAAACTACTTTTATGTTGTAACTCAACTCCTGCAATAAGTTGACTCGAGACAATGTTTACAGTAGGACAGTTGATTCTATCATTGAGCGTGTCCATTTCTGCTTCAGACTCAAAATTGGACAGTCCAGTCGACGAGCTTACCCCCTTCCTCGTAAAAGACCTTCACGTAGTGATGAACATGACACGACACTTACTTCAAAAAAAAAAACATGACACGACACCTCGCCTTCTCTGACCTGCTCGCTCACATCGTCACCGGCGTACGGCAATCTTCCGGTCTCATCGTCAACACGTTCGATGCAATCGAGGGCACGAACATCGGGAAGATCCGCGGTGACATCAACATCCCGGTGTTCCCTGTTGGGACTCTCCACATGCTCTCGCCGTTAGTCGATGGCAGCGTCTTGCCCTAAGATCGCAGCTGCCTGGATTAGCTGGACACAAAGGCCCAAAGCTCCGTGCTCTACGTGAGCTTTGGGAGGCTATTCGCCATTGACAAGCATGAGTTCTTGGAGATGGCATGGGGCTTGGCAGATAGTAAGCGGCCGTTCCTATGGGCGGTGCGGCCGAGGCTGGTGCTGTTAGCCCAGAAAAAAAAACACAATCACACGCACACAAACTCAGGTAAGCACACACACACGCGAAGAGGACTAATTCAATTCACTGCACTCCTTGATACACACGCATATATTGAAGAGTGCTCAGAGAATACCACTTCCTTTTGTTATTCACTCTTTGCTCACGCACAAAAGGAGGTCACAAAGAAGGCATCTTCCTTTTCACTGTCTTGCTTTCCTCTCTTTCAAACTGAATGCAGGCCAGACCCTTTTATAGGGAAACACGCGCACTACCAACTCATCAAGCTAACTGAATGCAACTCCATGCACGCAATGACTCAACTAACTCTGACCGAGTCCATCGGATCCAACTAACAAACTCTGGCTGAGTCCATCGGATCCAACTAACAAACTCTGGCCGAGTCCACAACTTATGCCAAGACTGACTGACTAAATCAACTACATGCTTGCAGTCACAACTAAATCATGCAAACAATCTTGATTATTCCTAACAATCTCCCCCTAATCAAGATAGCTTCACAGCAACGCCGGTTCATCGTCGGCATCTGCCTCGACGAGATGCAACTCCTCCTCCTCCTTGTGGCATTCGGAAGCAAAATGCCCATAGTCATTGCGGTTGTAGCATCCTACTTTAGCCTTGTCAAATTTGCGATTCCTACGGTTTCGGCCACCATTGCCTTCGGAACCGCCGCCTTCGCGCTTTGATGATCGGGCCTCCCACTCGGCCCGCATGAGGAGAAGTTGTTCGCCATCATTGTTGTCGCCCGGAATGCGTAGACGCTTCTCATACGCCTTGAGGCGGCCAATCGCTTCTTCTACCGTCATTTTCTTCAAGTCCCCAAATTGCTCAATGGTTGAGACAATCTGTAGGTACTTGTTCGGGACAGCACAGAGAAGCTTCTTCACGACGTAGCTTTCCTCTATTTTGTTGCCAAGACTGCGAATCTGATTGACAAGAGTCATCAATTTCACGGTGAAGTCGTCCACCGACTCCATTTCCTTCATACGCAAACCCTCGAACTCACTCTTAAGGGTTGCACACGAGCCTCCTTGACACGATCGGCGCCGATGTACATCATCTTGAGAGTGTCCCACGCAGCTTTCGCCGTCTCCTTTTCGGCGAGTAGGAGGAGGGTCTCCTCCGGGACTCCTTGGAAGATGGCCGCAAGAGCCATCTGATCTTTGCGCTCATCAACGCCGTTGGCCACCACAGCTTCCCAGACGTCTTGGGCCTTCATGAACACCTTCATCTTGATTGCCCACGCGGCGTAGTTGCTCTTGTTCAACATAGGGTATTGAAGAGAGACGTTGCTTTCTCTTCCCGGTACCCTCGACGGACCACAGCCGGCGACGATGGCGTGACCCGACGGCGACACCGATCTTGTCCTCAGTATGGCTCTGATACCAAATGTTAGCCCAGAAAAAAATACAATCACACACACAAACGCAGGTAAGCACACACACGAAGAGGACTAATTCAATTCATTGGACTCCTTGATACACACACATACATTGAAGAGTGCTTAGAGAATACCACTTCCTTTTGTTATTCACTCTTCATTGCTCACGCACAAAAGGAGGTCACAGAGTTGTTTGGAATAATCAAGATTGTTTGCATGATTTAGTTGTGACTGCAAGCATGTAGTTGATTTAGTCAGTCAGTCTTGGCATAAGTTGTGGACTCGGCCAGAGTTTGTTAGTTGGATCCGATGGACTCGGCCAGAGTTAGTTGAGTCATTGCGTGCATGGAGTTGCATTCAGTTAGCTTGTTGAGTTGGTAGTGCGCGTGTTTCCCTATAAAAGGGTCTGCCTGCATTCAGTTTGAAAGAGAGGAAAGCAAGGCAGTGAAAAGGAAGTTGCCTTCTCTGTGACCTCCTTTTGTGCGTGAGCAAAGAGTGAACAACAAAAGGAAGTGGTATTCTCTGAGCACTCTTCAATGTATGCGTGCGTATCAAGGAGTCCAGTGAATTGAATTAGTCCTCTTCGTGTGTGTGTGTGTGTGTGTGTGCTTACCTGAGTTTGTGTGTGTGTGATTGTGTTTTTTTCTGGGCTAACAGGTGCGTGGGTGCGAGTCAAACGAACTTTCGAACGAAGTGCAAGAGGAGATAGACAGCTGGGCTCCGCAGCAGGAGGTTCTGAAGCATCCTGCTATAGGCGCGTTCTTGACGCACTGTGGGTGGAACTCGACAGTGGAGAGTACATCAGAAGGCGTGCCGTTGATATGCAAGCCATTATCTGGTAATCAGATTGGAAGTACTAGGTACGTGTGCGACGTGTGGAAGGTAGGAGTCGGAGTGGAGGTGGAGAATCAGCTGAAGAGAGGGGAAATCCAGGCGGCCATTGAAAGAATGTGTAACACCTCAAGACCCACATTACCTTGTGATGCCACTAAAACCACTCCACAACAAGCCAAGTTACAAGATAAAATAAACTGGCAACAACTCCTAAAAACATTATAAGATAAGCGGAAGCATAATCAACTAAGCGAAAAAGGATAGTGATAACAATTCAATAATTAAAATCAACCTCCAACAATTTAACCAAAGAATAGTTCACAAGTTTAACACTTTTAAGGTAAAGTAAACATTGACGAGATAGCTAGGCGAAAGACTAGAATCACTTTGTCTTTATTACAACATAAATCTATGATCTAAGTGCATTATTGTGGTGCCGCTCTACCCTTCCCATGCATGCTCATTGATCACCTGTAGGGGGGAAACAAGGGTGAGATAAAAATCTCAGCAAGCAAACTATTTAACAGGCTATTCAAACTACAAACAATTATACATCATCCTTTATATTTCCATACAATCACAACCACAAATCATGACCACAATTATTTAAACCACCACAAACTTCCATGAATCATACCTCATAAATTTCATAATTAATTGGCATTTGAATACAGTCATTCCACCCACAAATGAATGCATATGAATGCTATCATGCTATGCTCCACAGCACTCTTTCCCAACAGGATAAGAGTGTGCATCGTATTACGGCAATATACGATGCTGTACCGGTACGGTCGCGGCTAAGTGCGGCGACATCCACATATGCAAATGTCATGACATGATATGAATGATATGATAATCATAAACCACATGAATTCCGACCTCAAAGGAGCATCAACATGCTCATCAACATATCCACAACCACATATCCACCATGTATTTATTTTTCATGTTCCGCAATTAGCACATTAAACAGATTACCACATGACTACAAACAATTCATCCAAAGCATGTCAATTGATCAATAATTGCTACCACAACCTCATTTAGAAATCATGCAACTATGGCATAACATATCAAGTTACGAGAATCATGTAAATTGCAAGTAGTAAGAATAACGAGTTAAACGATAGCACATCCTCTACGTTTACTTGCCTCTAGCGAAGCAAAGCACGTGCGTTCAGGAGCAAAACCACCTGTCCAAAAGTACTTCTCAGCACAACACAACAGCAATGAAAACGTGTCTTAAGAAGTAAAGACGTCACTAGAACCCCGAACCCACACATAATCCTCTCCGCTTAACGATTCTTCAATCTACCAACTGCAGCAGCGCTGCTTAATATTTTTGTATCTTTAACAATAATAAGTAGTTTACAGCAAATGTTATATTTCTGGATTCCTCACTTAAATACCTTCACTTTTCATGTAGATCACATATTTTTATTTCAATCCCAGCAATGTGTAACTTAATGCGCAAGCAGAGGATGTTCTCTGTTCTGGCAATCTGGGCAGCCAGATTCTAACACGTCCCAACCACAGTGTAAGGCTCTAAAAATTATAATTTTTATACACAAGTTATATTACTTAATTCCCTACATTTTTTTCAATTTTTACCAAAATCATAAAAATCATCTTCTACCCCTAAATCACCCTTGAACAGCAATCTGCCCCAATCTGTACCCCTGTCGGACAGCGAAGTTTCCGACCCTTCTACGCCCAAATCCCGCGGAAAAAAATTCTAAAAAAAATTTAGTAGGTGTTCTTCGTTGTCCTCTACAGTTTTCCTTTTGGGAAGATCCGCAGGAAAAATCATTTCGTAGGACTAAACTGCGCAAATAGACGCACTGCGCGGATTGATATACATGCAGACAGCAAGAAATCTCTAATCGGGTAATCAATCTACTAATCCCCTTCTAATTCCGTGCCATGAACCCTAATTACTCTAAAAATAGAAGGGTTTGGGATTGGAAAAAATTACCTAGAGGATCCCTTGGGATCACCCCTCTTCTTTCCTCCTCCTCTTCTCCTCCTTCTCTTCTTCTTCCTTCTCTTCCCTTTCTTCTTCTTCCTTCTCTTCCTCCTTTGCTCCAATGGACAGCAGCTGTGGAGGGGTGTTGGAGGCGCAACCTAGGAGGGGGATGCGGCCAGGGGGTGGGAAAAGAGGGGGTGGCGGCCAAGGTGGGGAGAGGGGAGGCGGCTAGGGTTTTTAGGGGGAAGGGGGAGGGGGTGCGGCCACCCCTTGGGCTGGAAGGCCCAAGGTGGTCGGCCCACTCTCCAGACAGCCCACTTAGAGGTTTTTATTTATTTATTTATTTATTTTATTTATTTTACACTATTCCATAATTTTTATTTTTTTCTTCCCGCGATTTACCGAAAAAACCGGTGACTCCGCGATTAATTTAAAGCTGACGCCGAAACGACGTTCAGGGTATTACAGAATGAGCCAGAACAAAGGTGAAGAGGTTAGAGAAAGGATGACATATTTGAGCAAGACAGTAGAAAAATGCACTAGCAATGGTGGGTCATGTGATTTGGCCTTGCAACGTCTAGTGGATTTCATCATTTCACCGTAGAAGTTGGGCAAACTCACGCTTGTTTACGTTCTTATTTTTCTCCCTATCACACAATGCTGATGGTTTGTTTTCTTTTTTTTAAAAAAAAATAAGGATAAGTTTTTTCATCGATCAATGAACTCAATTTATCTCTATTGATATATGTCGGCACAAAGCGTGTCCGTTATACACCTGTTGATCGATACAAGTGTCCTTTTAAAGCGACATGATATTATCGTTTTGAAATCTTGTCTTTGGGTACTCTTGCACAGGGAAGTCATGTTGGCAGTTTGTTAACGCCAACACAGAGAATATCTGGCGGTGGCAGAAGTTACTAAAAAAGTAGATGTGTCGGAGACAGACAACCCAACTTCACGAGGGCATCTTTACTACGCCAACACAGAGAATAACTGGCGGTAGCAGAAGTTACTAAAAAAAGTAGATGTGTCAGAGACAGACAACCGAGGGCATCTTTACTAATTATAAAAATACTAGCTGAATACCCAAACGTTGCTATGGATTTTTAAAATTTATCATACTATATGTTTTAAAACTTACGGATGGTAAAAAATTTTATATTAACATGTTCCAAAGTTTTTTAAATTCGTCAAGTAAGTCGGAAACCGTCGATCACACCTTGTGGTCATAAGTCGGAAGACATCAACCACAGCTCGTGGTCGTAGGACGGGAGCCCTCGAGCACACCTTGTCGTCGCAAGTTAGAAGCCGTTGTAACATCCCAAATTTTGGATGTTCAAAAATGTGGGGTTTTTAAATTTTTGATGCATTTTGCTAGCACTTAAAATTCCTTCTGAATGTTTATGTGGAATCTTTTTGAGTTTTGTGACATACCAATTAATAATCAAGAATCAAATAATCAAAAATCTTGGATTCAAATCCAAGTCAATAAAAGAAATCAAAAGCTTCTTCTTTAAATTCAAATAGTATACAAGACCTGAGGATGGGTATTCAAAAATTTAGATATATATGCAAGTCCAGACAAAGTAATATCAAAGTTGACATCCGAGAGCAAACCAAATAGAATAAACAATACAAGCATATTAGATTTTTGTATCTGAATGATGGAACCAAAAATTTGCACTTAACATTAAGCAAAACTTAGAGTTAACAAGTCTTAATGGGAACTAAAATCTGAATTAAATCTAAAATTCAGAAAATGCTTGAGCCTTTCCATTTTTTTCCCATTCTTTTCCATTCCATTTTCCCCTCTTTCCTCCAAGTGGGCCCCTCTTCCTTCTCTCCTTCTTTTCTTTTTCTCTCAGCACTTCTTCCCCTCTGCGCTGCAACTCCCATTTCTTTTTCCCGTTTCATGGTGGAGCTTGCGCCGCGTCGCCAGAGCTCCGCTTCCGTCGCGTCACCCGCCTGGCCACCAGCACCTCGGCGCCCACGCCCTGCTAGCGTCTAGTCACTGTGCCATCACGACCACCGCAAGACCCTCTGCACGCGCCGCTCGCCCTGCACGCCTCCCTCGCCGAGCCCCGCGCCGGTCCATACCCGGTGGACCTTCCCCGCCGCCCGGTCACACCCGTGGGCCGCCACCGCGTCCCTTTTTCGTCTATATGAGGCCTTAGCTTCCTCAGCCCCTCTGCTTCCCGGCCAAATCACTGAGCCGCCCTCCCCTGCCCTTCTTTCGTTTCCGCTCATGCGCCGGCCGCCACCGCGCCTCCACGCCGTCCCGCTGCTCCGGCCGATCAACCCAGAAAACAACCATGCCACGGCGTAGCCCTGCTCTCCCTTTACTTCCCCTCCGGCCCAATCGAAAAAGCCCGGGCCGAGCTCGCCGGAATTGCACTTCTCCCCATTACCGGCCACTGCCGCCACCGCCAACGCCATTTCTTCCACGCAACTCCTCGGCCCGATTCCTCTGTGTCCTAGCACCTCCACACCTCCCCGAAGTTTCCCCTACCAATGGCCGAAGCTCTCGCCTCCGGTACGTCGCCGGCGCCATGCGCATGATTGCGCCGCCGCATGTCCACGCCGCCGGCTCACCTCAGTGCTTCCTCGGCCAAGCCATCGCCCTTGGTGAGTTCCTTCCGGCCCCTGTAAGCTCATGCCCACCTCAATTCTACCCCCGCTCTCTCCGGCGCCGGCGCCCCATAGCCACCTCATCGCCGGCCGCTTCGGGTTACCGTCCGCCCACCTCGCCGCCGTTCCGGTCAAAGCGCCGCCCCCATCCTCCTCCCTACCTACCCTGGATTCCGTTTCATGGGTCACGGCCTCCCTATGGCTGCCCCCTCGCCGGCGACGCCATCCTCTGCCCAAGCCAGCGCCTCCCCTGTTCGGCCGAATGGAAGCACTGCCACGGAGCTAGGTCCCCGCGTAGCATCTAGTTAATATTTCCCCCTTTGCTGTCACAAACGAGCGGCACCTCGGTTGGTTAGCCCAGCCACTAGATATACACGCAGTCCCGAGTTCGATTCAGCCGGCCGCACCCCTTTTCCCCCATTTTTGTTTTTAATTTTTGTGATCCATTTCAAGTAACAAAAATCAAGGAAGATAGAGAATAATCTAGGGAATATGATAAATTTTATTAGGATGTAAATGAGATTGTTTAGGATTTAAATTTGAATTAGTTATCATATATGAATAGTTAATGTGGGATGCATAATTGAATTAAAAGGCTAAATATTAATTGGGGCATTAATAAAAGATGATTATACCTAAAATCCAAAGATAATGGAGGTATGCACAAATAGAATTTAAATATACGTCCGAGTATAGAGTTATATGTAAATAATCAAGTGGCTAATGGAAAATAATTTAGTAACACATAAAACAAGATGCAATATTAATTGTACCTTTAGAACCCAAGTTTATGAACGTCCAAAAATGTTTAGAGACCAAATCCGGACTAGCTACTTGTAAGAAAGAATTTATGTGCGATAATCATAATAACACTATAGTAGTACCTAAAGTGTACAAAAAATATTTACGATACCTAAACCGAAGGGCATCTGTAACTAAATTTATGTTGGTATGTTTATTAAAATCCCTAGGACATTGGTAAATAAAAAGGTCGAGTCGTCATATTCTGCCATCAGCTATACCTAGCTATCTCCAAATGCTAAACAAAAATAATCTCATGAATATACCTTTGCCATGACCCGTCCTTGATCTCCATCTCGACAAGTTTCCCCCGCCATTTCCCACTCGCTCCAATCACTGCAACTCCAACAATACTCCGCGCCCAATCAACCTTGCCTCAAATCACTCCTTCAACCATACTAAAAATTAATCAAGCTCAGTTGGATTTATTTGGACCTTTTGAGTTATTTGTCTTTATTTGAATTCAGTTGTTTTTCGCGTAATTAGAAGTGGAGTCCTAAAGATTCGTTGGATCCAGTAAGGCCAGATCCAGATAAAGATGAAGACCAAAAGCTCAAGACCATCACACGAGAGAGCTTTGAGTAAGCTCAAGATCGCAGAAAGCTACGTAAGGCGAGTCAATACTTTGATCATGTTGAACCTACATTTTTCGCAAATTATTTATGTTTAAATTATCAAATTGCATGCTGTTATTTTATATGCAAATCCATGTTTAACTTAAGATCTTAGTTATATGTCCAGTGTTGCTTGATTAATATTACCCCTCCTTTGGAATGTTTGAATGTGTGAACCTTGTCGCCCTAGCAAAATTATAATAGTAACATTTCAAAAATAAGTCCCTAACTATATGCTATGCTTAGTACTGCATAGATACTCTGGGGCGCTGAAATGTCCCAAACATCATTGTCATTTTAAATCATGAGAAACTGGTTTGGGCAGTCATGGTGGGAATGACTGGTATATTTTTGGACATGATT
Source organism: Dendrocalamus latiflorus (assembly GCA_017311315.1). Lineage (NCBI taxonomy): Eukaryota > Viridiplantae > Streptophyta > Magnoliopsida > Poales > Poaceae > Dendrocalamus > Dendrocalamus latiflorus. Next base: position 11,157,976 of record CM029616.1, on the reverse strand, counting down.
ATTTTATGCTCCCAAAAATCCTAACTTGCTTAAATATCTGAGCGGATGGTTTGGGGGCTGGTATGTGGTGCGGTGGGAGCACAAATTATGGAGTGTGGTAGAACCGCTCAGATAATACTAAGGACTGAATCTTGTGATGACCTCCTGATGTAAAACAGTACAACCACAAGTCTATAATGGGTACGACCTAGCTGAATAACTTGCAAGGGTTTAGTTCAGACATCACCGAGGGAAGTGGGTGCCAGGGTGTACTGGTTTACCCACAGTGAAGCACAGGGTGTACTGTACTCGCACGGCGCAAGAGGGGGCTTCTGACTGTGGTGGTGTAACCCTTCAGCGGTGAAACCTCAGCGTGGGTGGTGTCTAGCTAGATCGGAGTAAGGTAAAGGCTTTGTGATAAATTATCTGGGTCTCATGCCTAAGGAAGCATGTTGGCAATAAAGATAATTCATCTCTTGTGGTGAAAGTGTACAAACTCTGCAGAGTCAAAACTATTCGAATAGCCGTGCCCACGGTCATGGGCGGACATGGGAACTTACTCGAGATAGTTCTATTTAAAAATGTGTGGAAAATGGGAATGGAACAATGGAGGGCAGCGGAAAGCCCTGATTTGAGTTGTCCTGGGTGTCGTCCCAGTGGTAAGCTAAGCGGCTATAACGCTGAAAGATGTTATATGGTGTGATGCCATAAGTATGGGAAAAATTATGGTGATATTAGGCATATGGTGTGATGCCATATGTATGAAAAATCTTGTTAATATTCCTTGAACATTATGTTTTGTTCCAAAGCTGCTAGGTCTCAGGAAATTTTATGTATTGTATTACAATTAGTGGCATTTCTATTCTTACAAGATAAAATATGGGAAGAATAAATGGAGTCGTAAGAAAAGAAGATGGTTGTTTATGGTAATTGCATAAAGAAGTTGGGGGATTCATGTTGATCATAATAGGGATAATGATAGTATGGATTTTGGAAAAATAAATTGGTGGAGCCTAAATGAATATATAGGCTAGATAGATGATTCAAATAATCTTTGTAGAATTAGAGAGAGTATAAAAATAATTGTTGGGTTACAACACTGATACTTAGTATAAACTCTTGGAAGATGTTGACAATGATGGGATTAATATGATTTGATCAAATACTAGATGGATAATTTGAATCTTGGGAATTTGGAGGTATGAAAATAACTATGGGAGATTAATCTTAGACCTGATCAATGATAATCTTGGTGGATATTTATTAGAGAATCCTAGATCTGATCAAGGATATTTTGGTGGATGTATACTAGCGATTCGTAGACTTGATCAACGATATTCTTGGTGGAGGTACAATAGTGAAGTAGTTAGAGATGGATTATAAGGCGATAAGTGGAAAAGCAAATTATGGTTGTGGGTCAGTAACAAAAAGGATTGGATGGTTAGGAATTAGAATACAGAAGATATTGATGGATTAAATAAATGATACTAGATAAATGATGTCACTAGCTGTTTGGAGTTTTAGGCCCCAATTGATTGCTGGATTGTATAATTGATAAAATTCGCTATTTGGAGTATTTGACAACACTAAATATAGTAAGTGTGAGTCTTTGGTGGATTTAGTCGATGATGTCATTTGCGGTGAGGAGTCTTTAGGTCACAGTAACAACAATATGATATAATAATAGAAATGCTACCAGACGCATTTTATGGCAAATAAAATAACCCGAGCCTCTCCTTTGTTAAGCCATGCATACTATTTATTTGCATTCTGTGTATTGGCTCGCGGAGCACGGGGTCGGAGTGCTCATGCTCGCTTTTGCGATAAAATTCAGAATCAGGAATCAAATCACCTCGCCTCAGCAACAAGATTGGACAAGCTGGCCGAGGAGATGAAGATGTCAAGGGCTAGGTCGCGAACCTCCAGTTGGCTGCCTGTGGGCATGTCCTGAAGGTCCCACCTGTGTGCTTCGTTCTTCCGCTGCTGCAATTTAATGATTTCGGCCTAATCGGCCCATGAGTAAGTCTACTATTATATTTACGCTTCCGCATGATATGTATTTTGATATTCATTACTGTAACTGTGAGCACTATCTACTGATCCAGGGAATAGTGCAGAAAATCACAGAGGAATCCGGATTGTAAAATCTGGGTCCTTACAGGGATGGTGTCAGAGCATATCGACTGCAGGTCGTGACCTAGTTAGCCTGGCCGTTAGTTTCATGACTAGAATTATTTCTTAAAAGTTATATTTCCAAAAATATAAGTAATATTGCTCATTCTTATCTCTCTTAGATGATTCTCTCTTATCTAAATGCTGCCTTAGACATTTTTACTTCTAAAGCTCTCTTACCCCGAATTCAAAACAATAACACAAGAGAGAGTGCTAATATCAGCCAAATTAACCCCAATTACTTCCCTCCTCTGTCTATTAATTCAAAAGGAAAATTTTGATTCTCTTCTCGTACCTTTACTCTAAGAAATTAAGGTTAGGAACGTTGAAAATGTTCATGAAGATAAGGTGGTCTCGTCCTAAACGGACTATGCAGATGAACCCTGTACTATTTTATGTGTGTTTTCCCGAGTAGGCGATGTATTGTTGCATGATTTTTATTTGGCCCTGTGCACTACCTTCTTGCCCTCGGGCGTTACATTTCGCGGTCACAGGAGAAGAGTGTTTTGAAAACTTATGTGATCAGTGTGCCACCCCAGCTTCCCAGGGTGTACTCTTTTACAGTTATAGAGGGTTTAGATTTCTGTACCTCCACGATTCTATCCGTACCTCCTGCTATTCCCTCTCGCCCCATTTGCTACAAACCCAGTCAGATCTACCGAAGCAAAATGATAGGTAGCTGAAGCCAAGGCAACCAAGGATAAGTGAAGCCTTTGCAATTTTTCAACTAAGAGCCCCAACCAGTATGAGGACCAAGATTCGAGATGGATCAAATTGCCGCCAATTATAATGACAATCGTCATTTATTTAAGGGGGGTAGCACTAAGAGACAAAAACGTCAAGGAGCAAATGACTGGAAATCTACAACCTATCCAAGAGAACAAGGTATATCTCTTCCCTTTTTGACTTCTCCAAGTGCTAAACTCTATTGTGCAGATTTTCATCTCTATGTGGAGCTAAAGAATTATACGTCGAGCAACATCCCGAAAACCCATTGCTAGCCAATATAACCTCACCTGCTCCTTTCTACTCTATCGGAATCTCGGGGTCGAGATTCATTTAAGGGGGGTAGGTTTGTAACATCCCAAATTTTGGATGTTCAAAAATGTGGGGTTTTTAAATTTTTGATGCATTTTGCTAGCACTTAAAATTCCTTCTGAATGTTTATGTGGAATCTTTTTGAGTTTTGTGACATACCAATTAATAATCAAGAATCAAATAATCAAAAATCTTGGATTCAAATCCAAGTCAATAAAAGAAATCAAAAGCTTCTTCTTTAAATTCAAATAGTATACAAGACCTGAGGATGGGTATTCAAAAATTTAGATATATATGCAAGTCCAGACAAAGTAATATCAAAGTTGACATCCGAGAGCAAACCAAATAGAATAAACAATACAAGCATATTAGATTTTTGTATCTGAATGATGGAACCAAAAATTTGCACTTAACATTAAGCAAAACTTAGAGTTAACAAGTCTTAATGGGAACTAAAATCTGAATTAAATCTAAAATTCAGAAAATGCTTGAGCCTTTCCATTTTTTTCCCATTCTTTTCCATTCCATTTTCCCCTCTTTCCTCCAAGTGGGCCCCTCTTCCTTCTCTCCTTCTTTTCTTTTTCTCTCAGCACGTCTTCCCCTCTGCGCTGCAACTCCCATTTCTTTTTCCCGTTTCATGGTGGAGCTTGCGCCGCGTCGCCAGAGCTCCGCTTCCGTCGCGTCACCCGCCTGGCCACCAGCACCTCGGCGCCCACGCCCTGCTAGCGTCTAGTCACTGTGCCATCACGACCACCGCAAGACCCTCTGCACACGCCGCTCGCCCTGCACGCCTCCCTCGCCGAGCCCCGCGCCGGTCCATACCCGGTGGACCTTCCCCGCCGCCCGGTCACACCCGTGGGCCGCCACCGCGTCCCTTTTTCGTCTATATGAGGCCTTAGCTTCCTCAGCCCCTCTGCTTCCCGGCCAAATCACTGAGCCGCCCTCCCCAGCCCTTCTTTCGTTTCCGCTCATGCGCCGGCCGCCACCGCGCCTCCACGCTGTCCCGCTGCTCCGACCGATCAACCTAGAAAACAACCATGCCACGGCGTAGCCCTGCTCTCCCTTTACTTCCCCTCCGGCCCAATCGGAAAAGCCCGGGCCGAGCTCGCCGGAATTGCACTTCTCCCCATTACCGACCACTGCCGCCACCGCCAACGCCATTTCTTCCACGCAACTCCTCGGCCCGATTCCTCTGTGTCCTAGCACCTCCACACCTCCCCGAAGTTTCCCCTACCAATGGCCGAAGCTCTCGCCTCCGGTACGTCGCCGGCGCCGTGCGCATGATTGCGCCGCCGCATGTCCACGCCGCCGGCTCACCTCAGTGCTTCCTCGGCCAAGCCATCGCCCTTGGTGAGTTCCTTCCGGCCCCTGTAAGCTCATGCCCACCTCAATTCTACCCCCGCTCTCTCCGGCGCCGGCGCCCCATAGCCACCTCATCGCCGGCCGCTTCGGGTTGCCGTCCGCCCACCTCGCCGCCGTTCCGGTCAAAGCGCCGCCCCATCCTCCTCCCTACCTACCCTGGATTCCGTTTCATGGGTCACGGCCTCCCTATGGCTGCCCCCTCGCCGGCGACGCCATCCTCTGCCCAAGCCAGCGCCTCCCCTGTTCGGCCGAATGGAAGCACTGCCTCGGAGCTAGGTACCCGCGTAGCATCTAGTTAATATTTTCCCCTTTGCTGTCACAAACGAGCGGCACCTCGGTTGGTTAGCCCAGCCACTAGATATACACGCAGTCCCGAGTTCGATTCAGCCGGCCGCACCCCTTTTCCCCCATTTTTGTTTTTAATTTTTGTGGTCCATTTCAAGTAACAAAAATCAAGGAAGATAGAGAATAATCTAGGGAATATGATAAATTTTATTAGGATGTAAATGAGATTGTTTAGGATTTAAATTTGAATTAGTTATCATATATGAATAGTTAATGTGGGATGCATAATTGAATTAAAAGGCTAAATATTAATTGGGGCATTAATAAAAGATGATTATACCTAAAATCCAAAGATAATGGAGGTATGCACAAATAGAATTTAAATATACGTCCGAGTATAGAGTTATATGTAAATAATCAAGTGGCTAATGGAAAATAATTTAGTAACACATAAAACAAGATGCAATATTAATTGTACCTTTAGAACCCAAGTTTATGAACGTCCAAAAATGTTTAGAGACCTAATCCGGACTAGCTACTTGTAAGAAAGAATTTATGTGCGATAATCATAATAACACTATAATAGTACCTAAAGTGTACATAAAATATTTACGATACCTAAACCGAAGGGCATCTGTAACTAAATTTATGTTGGTATGTTTATTAAAATCCCTAGGACATTGGTAAATAAAAAGGTCGAGTCGTCATATTCTGCCATCAGCTATACCTAGCTATCTCCAAATGCTAAACAAAAATAATCTCATGAATATACCTTTGCCATGACCCGTCCTTGATCTCCATCTCGACAAGTTTCCCCCGCCATTTCCCACTCTCTCCAATCACTGCAACTCCGACAATACTCCGCGCCCAATCAACCTTGCCTCAAATCACTCCTTCAACCATACTAAAAATTAATCAAGCTCAGTTGGATTTATTTGGACCTTTTGAGTTATTTGTCTTTATTTGAATTCAGTTGTTTTTCGCGTAATTAGAAGTGGAGTCCTAAAGATTCGTTGGATCCAGTAAGGCCAGATCCAGATAAAGATGAAGACCAAAAGCTCAAGACCATCACACGAGAGAGCTTTGAGTAAGCTCAAGATCGCAGAAAGCTACGTAAGGCGAGTCAATACTTTGATCATGTTGAACCTACATTTTTCGCAAATTATTTCTGTTTAAATTATCAAATTGCATGCTGTTATTTTATATGCAAATCCATGTTTAACTTAAGATCTTAGTTATATGTCCAGTGTTGCTTGATTAATATTACCCCTCCTTTGGAATGTTTGAATGTGTGAACCTTGTCGCCCTAGCAAAATTATAATAGTAACATTTCAAAAATAAGTCCCTAACTATATGCTATGCTTAGTACTGCATAGATACTCTGGGGCGCTGAAATGTCCCAAACATCATTGTCATTTTAAATCATGAGAAACTGGTTTGGGCAGTCATGGTGGGAATGACTGGTATATTTTTGGACATGATTATTTTATGCTCCCAAAAATCCTAACTTGCTTAAATATCTGAGCGGATGGTTTGGGGGCTGGTATGTGGTGCGGTGGGAGCACAAATTATGGAGTGTGGTAGAACCGCTCAGATAATACTAAGGACTGAATCTTGTGATGACCTCCTGATGTAAAACAGTACAACCACAAGTCTATAATGGGTACGACCTAGCTGAATAACTTGCAAGGGTTTAGTTCAGACATCACCGAGGGAAGTGGGTGCCAGGGTGTACTGGTTTACCCACAGTGAAGCACAGGGTGTACTGTACTCGCACGGCGCAAGAGGGGGCTTCTGACTGTGGTGGTGTAACCCTTCAGCGGTGAAACCTCAGCGTGGGTGGTGTCTAGCTAGATCGGAGTAAGGTAAAGGCTTTGTGATAAATTATCTGGGTCTCATGCCTAAGGAAGCATGTTGGCAATAAAGATAATTCATCTCTTGTGGTGAAAGTGTACAAACTCTGCAGAGTCAAAACTATTCGAATAGCCGTGCCCACGGTCATGGGCGGACATGGGAACTTACTCGAGATAGTTCTATTTAAAAATGTGTGGAAAATGGGAATGGAACAATGGAGGGCAGCGGAAAGCCCTGATTTGAGTTGTCCTGGGTGTCGTCCCAGTGGTAAGCTAAGCGGCTATAACGCTGAAAGATGTTATATGGTGTGATGCCATAAGTATGGGAAAAATTATGGTGATATTAGGCATATGGTGTGATGCCATATGTATGAAAAATCTTGTTAATATTCCTTGAACATTATGTTTTGTTCCAAAGCTGCTAGGTCTCAGGAAATTTTATGTATTGTATTACAATTAGTGGCATTTCTATTCTTACAAGATAAAATATGGGAAGAATAAATGGAGTCGTAAGAAAAGAAGATGGTTGTTTATGGTAATTGCATAAAGAAGTTGGGGGATTCATGTTGATCATAATAGGGATAATGATAGTATGGATTTTGGAAAAATAAATTGGTGGAGCCTAAATGAATATATAGGCTAGATAGATGATTCAAATAATCTTTGTAGAATTAGAGAGAGTATAAAAATAATTGTTGGGTTACAACACTGATACTTAGTATAAACTCTTGGAAGATGTTGACAATGATGGGATTAATATGATTTGATCAAATACTAGATGGATAATTTGAATCTTGGGAATTTGGAGGTATGAAAATAACTATGGGAGATTAATCTTAGACCTGATCAATGATAATCTTGGTGGATATTTATTAGAGAATCCTAGATCTGATCAAGGATATTTTGGTGGATGTATACTAGCGATTCGTAGACTTGATCAACGATATTCTTGGTGGAGGTACAATAGTGAAGTAGTTAGAGATGGATTATAAGGCGATAAGTGGAAAAGCAAATTATGGTTGTGGGTCAGTAACAAAAAGGATTGGATGGTTAGGAATTAGAATACAGAAGATATTGATGGATTAAATAAATGATACTAGATAAATGATGTCACTAGCTGTTTGGAGTTTTAGGCCCCAATTGATTGCTGGATTGTATAATTGATAAAATTCGCTATTTGGAGTATTTGACAACACTAAATATAGTAAGTGTGAGTCTTTGGTGGATTTAGTCGATGATGTCATTTGCGGTGAGGAGTCTTTAGGTCACAGTAACAACAATATGATATAATAATAGAAATGCTACCAGACGCATTTTATGGCAAATAAAATAACCCGAGCCTCTCCTTTGTTAAGCCATGCATACTATTTATTTGCATTCTGTGTATTGGCTCGCGGAGCACGGGGTCGGAGTGCTCATACTCGCTTTTGCGATAAAATTCAGAATCAGGAATCAAATCACCTCGCCTCAGCAACAAGATTGGACAAGCTGGCCGAGGAGATGAAGATGTCAAGGGCTAGGTCGCGAACCTCCAGTTGGCTGCCTGTGGGCATGTCCTGAAGGTCCCACCTGTGTGCTTCGTTCTTCCGCTGCTGCAATTTAATGATTTCGGCCTAATCGGCCCATGAGTAAGTCTACTATTATATTTACGCTTCCGCATGATATGTATTTTGATATTCATTACTGTAACTGTGAGCACTATCTACTGATCCAGGGAATAGTGCAGAAAATCACAGAGGAATCCGGATTGTAAAATCTGGGTCCTTACAGCCGTCGACCATCGTGCGTGATCGTAGGTCGGGAGCGGTCGACAATCGATCGTGGTCCTAAATCGAGAGCCTTCAACAATACCTCGTAGTCATACATCGGAAGCCGATGATCATCGTTCATGGTCGTAAGTCGGAAGCCATCGAGGATACCTCGTGTTCGTATGTCGGAACACATCGCCAACGCTCACAGTCGGAAGACATCCACCGCACCTCATGGTTGTAAGTCAAAACACATTGACCAAGTATTTTAAATAAAACTTAAAAATATTATTAAATAAAATGATATTTTGATTTTCTGTAAAAATCCTATGTCAAATTAATTATTTTCATTTATTTGGCTCTTATTTGGTTTTCTGAGTTTTTCTGGAGTTTAAAATCTATTTTGAAATTAAAAAGTATTTTAAGTATAATAATTAAGTACCAACATTAGTTGGAAATAATTTTAACAAGTTCAAAACATTTCTAGAAACTTCTGTAAATTTTTCTAGAGTTTTTGGAGTTTAATTTATATTTTTCTAAGCTTTATTGGAATTTCTCTGGTTTTCTGAAAATCAAAAATCCAAAACCCCCTAACCCTCCCCGCGGGCGACGCGTGGATGGCCCAGATCTGCCCACGTCGCCACCGCGCATCCCGCTTCCCTCCCCTCCCGGGCCGACAGGTGGCCGGCCCAGATCGACCGCACCCCCACGCGCCCGGCCCATCCGCTCGTCCGCCCCTCGCCCCTCGCTCGGCCGCCCGATGCGCACCCCAGCCGCGTGGCGCCATCCCGACCGCCCACGTCCCCCTCCCCTCCCTCTCTCGCTGCACCGCAGGGCCCACCTGTCGGCTTCGTCCTCCCCACGCCTTCTTTCTCCTCTCTCACCGCTGAAAGCATCTAGGCCCCTAAAAATATTGGTTTTGGTAATTAATGACATTATGTGATCATGGGACTAATATGTGTGTTAAGTGTATGGAAGGATTAGTCTCAAAGGCAAAGTAAGAGGTTCACAAAACGATTTCACAAGATTCAATGAGTTGCAAGACGACAAGGTAAATAGTTTAGGGCTTTTTTATTTTTGCCGGTCTTAGGAGAAAGGTTGGAAGACCGGATTATAGGTTAGATGCCGTACTATTAAGAGGGATCATGGTTAAATGCTTGATCATATGCTTATGTGCCTTATGGATCAATCTACGATCATGCATGCACTTAGAAATAAAATTGAATCAAAATTGTGCATTGTCAGAAATTTCGGAAGTACCGGCGTTCAAAAAGCGGAACTTCTGATCGGTCAGAAGTACCAGAGTTAAACTCACGGAACTTCCGATTGGCCGGAAGCTCCGGCTTCCCGGGCGGAACTTTTTTCCAGAGAGCGACCGGAATTGAACTTAGCCTCTCAGAAATCGGAAGTACCGCTAGTTGAACGGCGGAACTTCCGCATGGTCGGAAGTTCCGGCAAATGTGAGCGGAACGTTTTTTCCAGAGAGCAACCTTTTAAAAACTTCAACTCTTTGAGATTGGAAGTTCCGGGGCTATATCAGAACTTCTGAAAATCCGGAAGTACCACACTTTCAACGGCGGAAGTACCGTATTTAATGTCAACGGATACTTCTGACTCTCTGACATAGCCGTTCTGTGCACTCTGCAGAAATCCGGAAGTTCCGGCCCCAACACTGCGAAACTTCCGATTTCCCTGAAATTTCAGGATTGTTTATTGCAATGGCTATTTGAGGTTGGTGGGGGTATAAATTCGACCCCACCAGCACAAGGACATGTTGTTGAACCATTATTGAGCATCCTTGAGCATAGAGCAACCTCTCACACCTCAATTCATCTCTTGTGCATTCAATTGAGGAAGTTGAGCGAATTCACGTGCATTTCATCCGTAGATTGATCCTTTGGCACTTGAGAGTGATCAAGCCCGCTGTGATTATATTCATTACTCTTGGTGTTTGCCGACACCTAGACGGCTTGGCGGGAGAGTTCGGTGATCTTTTCAAGAAGGTTGTGAGAAGGCCCGACAAGATTGTGAAGGTGTGGAGCTCGCCTACCCGGAGAGGGAAAGAGCTACCGCTAGTGATCGAGGTGATTTGGCTCAATTTGTGGAGCCGGTCCGATTCGTTCGGGCTTACCTCAACATGGACTAGGGGAGACCAGCAAGTTTCCGAACACCACGGTAAATAGTGATCATGTCATTTGTGGTTTACTCTCTTGTGCTTCATTTAGATTCAAGCAATTTATTTCACTAGAACCATTGGTTGCTTGTGTGATTAGAGTAGCAAACTTTGATCTAGACTAGAAATCATTCTTGTTCTTAGGATTGTTCATTTGCTCTAGTGATTATTTGAGCCATATTAACTTGATTTTAGTCACTACTTTGTTAACTTGCTATAGATCATTTGTTAAGTCATAATCATTAGCCTAAATTAAAAGAAACATTTTAAACCGCCTATTCACCCCCCTCTAGTCGGCCTCCTCGATCTTACAATCGCGCCGCCGCCGTAACCACCCCCGCCCTTTCCAGCCACTCCCCTCGCCCGCGCGTGCACCACCCCCTCCCGCAAGCCGTGCGCCCACTCCCCACACCCACCTCCCTCTAATCCCGCGCCGGACCCTCGCCCACCTTCCCCAATTCACCCGCAACCGTCGCCGCCCACCTCCCATTCCGGCGAGGAATTCCCGCCAGCTCCTCTCTCCCCGACCCCTATGAAAGCCACCCCGGCTCCGCCTCTCTCCGCACTACCTCCCACTCCACTCCCCTTCCCCTCCCGAGCACTCCACCGTTGCCACGCCGGAGCACCCGAGCCGCCGCCACTTCTCCCTCGCCGCCGGTCGCCTCTGAGCTTCCCCGAAGTCTGCACCAAGGTGAAATGAGTTCCCCTCCTCCTCCTCTCTCGGTTCCGCCCATCGCCGCTCGCCGCCGATCACCGGAGCTGTGCCGCCGCTGCCATGCCCGAGCCACTCCCCGCCGACACACGCCACGTCAGCGCCGAGGGCGAGGTGGCAGCCGACATGGCTGCCACGAGGGTGCCACGCAGGCGCCCGGTTGCCACACCTCACCCCCTGCCTCCTCGCCCGTGGACCTGGTCTATGGACCGAGCCCACCGGTCAGTCAGACCCCTCCCAAGCTGACGCCATAATCCCATTTTTCAGTGTAAAAATAAATCGGCCAAAAAGAAATTCAGTGCTGACATCATAATTCCCATTTTCCTTTAGAAAAATAATTCCAGAAAATCCCTTTTATCTTTTTCCCTAATTTTAAACTTCCGAGAGCCTATTCTCCTTCATCCTAACTCCGATTGAGCCCATTCAAATTAAATTCATCAAAAATTCCCCTCTATCCATTTCTGGCCTAACTTCAAATATTTGAAGTCAATTTGAATTTATTTAAATTTGGTGAGTTATTTTCACGTGTAGACTTCAACGATTCGAGAGAATTCAAAGACGAAGATTTGCACCAATTTGAAGAGCAAGGCAAGTCACACTCCTTGATCATATTGATCTCAGTTTTCAAAATAAAACTATGTTGTTTTAAATTATTCTGCATGCATATTTTTATTCAACATATTTCAATTCAGTTTTAAATCTAGTTAATGCCTACTTGTTAATTCCTCCATTGACATTGAATTTCCCTTATACCTTGTCACCCTAGATTAAAACTCTAGTTAGTACAATAGTTTGATTAGAGACTTTATGGATAGCAAATGCTTAGTCTTGCTTAGAAATATCTATGGGTTGGGATACCTTTTCACATAAAATGATGACATTTTCACATAAAATGATAAGCTTTTCAAATGTACTCTTGACTTTGATGAATCAAGGAGGTTTATGAAATATTTTGGAAACAAAATATAAAAACTGGTTTAGACTTAGGCAATTGGTTAGTTGGTGGGTGCAGGCATGCTCTATTGTTCGTAGACGTAGGGTTGATTGTCGTGCACAGGGGTATGAGGTTAGGCCTAAGTCAATCAAGGACCGGTCTGTGAGCTACTGTTGCAAAGCCCTATCGTACTACCACATGGCAGGTATGGGATAGCCCTAGCTGAATAATTTGCGAAGTCCCAACCTGAGTCAAGTTGTAGGTTGAAAATGAGCATGGTTGGTGCCATGAGAAGTCTCACTTGAGTGAGCGTGGTTAAGCCATGTGAAGTCTCACTCAGGCTCAAGAGGGGGTCCCGGTCTGGTGGATTCCTTACTGGGGTGAAACCTTAGAGTTGGCTTGGCCAGGTTGAAGGCTTTGCATTGTAAAGGCCTTGTCATGATCTCCTCGCTACACACCAAAGGAAGTGTGTAACTCGCGTGGCAATACGAGATGATCATGTCTTATGGGTAAAGCTGTACAACCTCTGCAGAGTGTATAATCTATCCTGGATAGCCGTGCCCATGGTCATGGGCATGCTGAGTAAAAGTTTTTCATGGATTAGACTTTGTTTTTCAAAAACGATTTCGAAAACCTTGTGGATGGATGGAATCCATGAGAGATGAAAAGCTTGCGGATGGATGGAATCCGTGAGAGATTGGAAACCTGGTGGATGGATGGAATCCATCATAGTTGTGCAGCGAAAGCGTGTGGATGGATGGAATCCATACGAGATGTTTTTGAAAAAGATGGTCCGGGCGGGATGCCCGAGGATAGGTTGGTGTTTGGTCGGAGGCTGCACTTACGGTATTATTTTCAATTACAAGTATTATTTTTACTTACTGTATTAAATTCAGCAATTTCAATTTATCTACTATATTCATTAAATGATGTTTTATGCAAACTAACCCTATAAGCCTTCCATTGATGCCTTTATCATTATGTTGCAATTCTCCGTGTGATTTGCAGAGTACAAGTTTGTACTCACCTTGCAATCTCCATACAGAGAAAAATGCCGTCGACTACGGTGAAGATCAGGATGAGTAGGCCGGTCTTACTGTCATTTGCCTGTGGGCAGGTTTGGGCTTCGCTTCTTTTCAGTTTGCTTCCGCAATTATTTGCTTTATTTATCTTTGCCAATGGGCGTTGATGTAAGACTAGGCCATAAGGCCATACTCTTTTATTTAACATAGTTGGTCATTTGTGCTTGATATGTATCTTTGTTGTACTGTGTGCACTAGCTGATCCTAGACTAGTGCGATTTACACAAAGGATCCAAGAGTCGTTACTCCGGGTTCCAACAGTTAGCAGGAGGTGGCGGAGGAATGGTAGCATCCTGGCCTCCATTAGTTTTGTTATATTTGTTGTTGCCATTGTTGTTACCTCTGGTGTTGACCATCTACTTGATGCTTTCAAGGATTAGGAGAGAGGAGCCTCAAGGCAAAGAGGAGACACCTGGCCAGCCGAAACCACCTCCCATCGCCACGTGGCACAATCTCCGCTCCAGCGCGCTCTCTCTCTCCTTCTCTCCTCTCTCCTCCGCCGGGCCCACACATTGGCACCCATGCCCTTCTGATGTGACCAGGCCACAAACACGTACGACAATAGCGCCCAATATCAAGATTGAACTAAAGGTGAATTCGTTTCTTCAGCCTCAACATATTTTAAATAAGAATATGATGATATCTAATGATGAAAATATATATTTTTTTAGCACCACGTCACTTTTGCACCAATTCAAAAGAGTCCTTATTGGACACGTACTGAAATCAGATTCGGACTGCTGCAATGGTGCAAGTTTAAACGGACGTAACTTTCTCATACGGACTCCGTTTGGGACATTCTTGTACTTCATGGAAATATTATGAAGTCTACTTTCTAAAGGATTCAACCCCATCTTCAAATTCTATTCGAGCCAGCCGCAATCGTCAAAAGAGTCCGTGCTGGGCACGTACTGGAATCGGATTCGGACTGCTGCAATGGTGCAAGTTTAAACGGACATAACTTCCTCATACGGACTCTGTTTGTGACGTTCTTGTACTTCATGGAAAGCTTATGAAGTCTACTTTACAATGGCTCTAACCTCATCTTCAAATTCCGTCTGATCCGGACGCAATCATCAAAAGAGTCCACATTGGTTTCTGAGTCCGAGTCAAAAAGGGTGCTGCGCCACCACCACTTGGGCCCATGGGCCTTGTAACCCTAGGGTGTGCACTTGGAGCTGCCGCCTCCATTGCTAGGTCTGGGATTTCGTTGAGTTTAGGTTTAGCCATTGTGCAAACTTCTGTTCTTCAGTTGTGTCGGACGACCACCTGTTAAGACAGCTTTCGGAATCCCACCTTTTGATTTTAATAGAAATATTTGCAATTTCAGATTGCTTGTTATCTTGTTCTTGCGTGTTCTTCGATTGCATGCAGGAATAGACCTTCGTGGTTAGGTCAACCGCGTTCTTGGCACGGTTGATAACATCTTGGGGTTGGTTCAGCGATTGCTAAGGCGCAAGCGACGTCGTACGGTTGTAGTCGGATCGCAAGGGTCAACTCCGCCAAAATCGATAGTTATCATCCTATCGGAAGATCGGGACACCATCGCCTCATCAAGCGGTATCAGAGCTTCAGTTGACTCGTAGGAATTTCTTGTATCCCTAGTTAGTAGATTGGTTTTTGTTTGCTATAGTCCAGAAAAAAAAATTGCCCCACAAAAAGAGTTAATTTCCGCTGTCCAAACCCGTTGTGCCTTTCAATCTGTTAGTTTTGGTTTGCTAAATTAAATTTGTGTCTGTCTTAGCATTGTCTAGTTGCTGGTCATATCTTTGTTCCACTAAAAATCCAAATAAAAAAAGTTTTCCCCACCCCAAACCCTAATTCCAATTCGGCTGATTTTTCCATGCTCTGCAGCCGCCACCAAAAACGTCATAACTTTTGATTCCGAGATTATTTTTGAGTGAGACCACCGCCATTAGATTCAAAACTGCATTTTACTTCTATCTGTAAAATTTCACATCATTCCAGAAAGGCAGTGAAGAGATATCTGCGGTGGAAGTTGACCCAAAATTCCAGATTGAATCTGCAACAGTTGGCATTTGTGAATTTCGTGCGAATTGTTCGGTCGGTTTCCTGAACTTGGCCCCAAAACAAAAGTTGTAGGAAAAGCCGTCAGAAAACGGATAAAAAACTAATCATTGAAGAAAAGGCATCTGACAAAAAGTTATGGCCGAAATACCGACACGCTGTCCAGTGGACAGAAATCTTCAGTTTCCAAGTTTTGGAACAATCCTTGTGTTCTTGAATTCCGGATTGCATTCGATTGAATTATCTTGTATTTACCACTCCCATACATTGCCATACACTTATTTTAGCCTTCTTACATCTTTGGTTGATCAGCAACATAGGCTAAGTGCTAGATACGAACTATAATTCAATTCTGTGTAATTTCTTAAATTAATTGATTGTTTCCTTTGCTACAAAATACATAGTCTATCCAAGCTCCACTTTTCTACTAACCGAACAGGTCTCGCTGTACCTTGCAATCGCTTTACTCATCACTTGAGTTAGATTTATCACGAACCAGCCACCGGTTGCACCACCTGTTTGCTTTGGTAAGAACTCGTAAGAATTTGGTAAGAGCTTGAGAGATGTGTGACTTGATTTGAGCCTCCATATTCTAGTAGTTGATAGGAACATTTATTTGTGATTTGTTTTCTTGTGTTTCTACTAACAATGACAGACTTTGGAAAATGGGTAGATTATAATGTCATCGCGGGCAGATTTGAACTCGAAGGGAAACAATTACCGGTATATATCTTTCCACTCACCGCTGAGAGTACGTCGTCGGACTACTTCTTGTGGGTTACTATGTTGGATAGCTACTTTGAAAGACAGGATCTTGATCCTGTTGAGAAGATGAGCATGGCAAGGACGGCACTGATTGGTGATGTTCAACATTGGTGGTCAAATCTCAATTTCCACTATATATACACATGGGAGCAGATGAAAAAGAAATTGCGACATCGCTTTGTACCTCCAGCACCCACGGTCACAAGCGAGGTGCAACCTGAGGTAACTGAAAATGTTGATATTGTTTTGGTTCCTACTCCATCTACAGATACCACCGAGATACTTGAAGAGGTGAAGGATGATCTGGTGCATCTTATGCCATTAGTGGAGAAGTTTGAGGTACCTACAGTATCTGATGAGGACGATAATGACAAAGGTACTGATTTGGTGCTACAACAAGACATAGAGCAACCTTGTGAGTATATACCCGCTGTAGTGCAATCTTTTGATATTCCTTGTGTTGACTTGAACGAACCATGTGTTGATCTAAATTATCATAATTTTGTACATGTCGAATTAATTACACATAAGGAAGTATTTGATAGAATATCCCCTGCTGATGCATTGTGCAATATCATGCTTAATGAGGCCGTTAGTTTGGAATGTGCTATGGAGAAAGTTTCTGAACTTGCATGTTTGAAATTCTTATTTAGTTCCTACACCCCTGGGTATAAGTTTAATTTGATTGGAGATTATGGTGTAGAAAATCAATTTCTTGTATATCGAATATGCATAACTTATGATCACATAGATGAATTGGAGCTTACTGTTTTGGACAACAATTCTTGTGTGCTGAATCTTGTTCAATATGAGAGGGAAGTAAAATTTATTACTCATCCAATGCCTATTTGTTCATCTCTTTTTGCACCATCTAGTATGGACAATCTGAATAAAGAAGATGAATTATGGAAGAACTTAAAGATCTTTTCACCCTTGCTAGATAAATTTGTTATTGCACAATTGAGATATGATTATATGGAAGAACTTTGCTTGATTCCAAAAGTGGTAGCTTTGCCCATATGTGCCACCACTGCAAGTTTACAACTTCAGATATCTGAATTGCATAAATGCTTCACTTACATTTGCAAAACTAGTTGTAATAATTGCTGTGTGAGAAATTTTGATTTGCTCATTAACATATATACTTACTCTTGGGTTGATAATACAATGAGCTTTTATGATCGTTGCTGTTTTATAACATTAATGGTGCAACAACGAAGAACTACCAAAACGGATGACATATACATATACCATGCATACACCTTGGCTTCTTTGTTACCCTATTTTCAGCTTATCTGTAAGATCGATTCACACTAAGATAGGCAATCAGAGGGGGGTGAATGATTGCGGAAGCTAAAAATAAATTTTAAGACTCTCCCCTAAACACAAAACCTATTTAAGCCTCGTTTAATAATTCTGGACAGAATGACGTACTCTCACTAAAACTGATCCTGATTAAAAACCGTAACTCCGATTGACCTCAAATTTTGACAAAATAAACTAGACAAAATTATTAAACTAATCCAACTGGAATTACGTTAAACGGAGATCTAGAACTCGAGATATAAAAAAACAAGATTGCTGATGCAGATAGTAACGAGAATTGATTAAGCCCTAATTATGCAACTAAGCAAAATTCATAAGAAATTAAACAGCCAAACTTTTCAGATCATAACTTGATGCCCTAGCTATATTAGATGGATTAAATTAAACCTAAATCGCAAACAAGAAGTTAATCCAAAATCAACAACTGCGTACGCAAGTAATGAGCAAAAGAAGATAAAAGAAAATAATAAACAATAAAGTCAATTCACTGTTCTAATTAATGAATGCATGCACTACTCCCGAATTGACTAGATTACTTGGCTTACCTGGCTCTAAGCATCATGCATGCATGTGCATGTATTGGTTGATTGATAAGTCAATGAGAATAGCAATACCGAGATGAGATTTGTCTGGACGTGAACTCGCTCGAGGAAAAAATTACCCAGCGCAAATTCACGTACGGAGTGCTCGATGCATGGCGGCAAGGGCTTCACGTGGGAACCAGTGCTCACGATGCGCAGGAACTCGCGGTGCTGAACGCCTGTAGGTCGGTGTTTACTCGATGGAAAATCACGCGCAGCTAACGATGCTTTACCGTGCGTGATAGCGATCTCCGCGCCGCCACTCGATATTTGTTTTCGCTCAAAAACGACGCACGGCACCGCCCTTTTTTTCTCATTGCACAAAAACCGACAATACAACAGCCGCCGCTCTCTCTCAATTTATCTAGCGCTCTCCTCAACCTACTCCAATACGTAATCAACCCTAATACAACTCATCCTAGGCCTCTTTGCCTCAACCAGGCTTTTTGGCCCACTACTTTTCAAGGGACCCAAAACCCTTCATAACATGGGTTTTTTAATTCTTTTTATGCTTCCAATTTTTCAGCCTTCCATGTGTCGAAGCCTCCAGGACCACACCTCCTGTATCTTCTTCACGTATCATCTCCATGCGCATTGTTCTCTAGCCTGAACATCCCGCATGACATCCTTGACCGATAGGACCTCAGTTCCTCCCTGAACTAGTCCCGAAACCTCAGTTCCACCCGAACCTAGTTTCAGTCCCGTCATCGACCATGTTCCGCCTCAAGCAACACCTGCACATGAATAAACAAACAACCGCGTACGAGCACAAGTCCACGACTTGACTCAAGTCAATCTGCACAATACCTCACACGAGCGTATCATGCAACCTATCATATCACCATGCTATCACAAGCATATAACGAAGCAACACACCATAAATGATACAGTAATACCATAACCAACGTTGTCAATTATTCATCATCTAAAATAACCTAGACCAGGCCACATGGTTAACAATCAAAAGCCGATGACGGCTTTGTTTGCAAGAAGGGGAGGATGATGAGAACATATACCCTATGGATACAACCATATTTGCTATGCTTGTTGTCCTAAATACAAGAGCTCGTACGCATCGCTTAAATTATCAGGTGAGCTCGTTTCAAAGAGTTTTTACTTTGTTTGATAAAGAACTTATGATATTACATAATGAGAGTTTGTTGCGTTTGTTATCATGTACCGAGATTTATGATCAAGATCATGCAATACGTGAGGCTACACATATATTAAAACTGAGGACGGTTTTATGTCAAGAAGGGGTGGATGATGTGACCAGGCCACAAACACGTACGACAATAGCGCCCAATATCAAGATTGAACTAAAGGTGAATTTGTTTCTTCAGCCTCAACATATTTTAAATAAGAATATGATGCTACCTAATGATGAAAATATATATTTTTGTAGCACCACGTCACTTTTGCACCAATTCAAAAGAGTCTTTATTGGACACGTACTGAAATCAGATTCGGACTGCTGTAATGGTGCAAGTTTAAACGGACGTAACTTTCTCATACGGACTCCGTTTGGGACATTCTTGTACTTCATGGAAAGATTATGAAGTCTAATTTCTAAAGGATTCAACCCCATCTTCAAATTCTATTCGAGCCAGCCGCAATCGTCAAAAGAGTCCGTGTTGGGCACGTACTGGAATCGGATTCAGACTGCTGCAATGGTGCAAGTTTAAACGGACATAACTTCCTCATACGGACTCCGTTTGGAACGTTCTTGTACTTCATGGAAAGCTTATGAAGTATACTTTGCAATGGATCCAACCTCATCTTCAAATTCCGTCTAATCCGGATGCAATCATCAAAAGAGTCCACGTTGGTTTCTGAGTCCGAGTCAAAAAGGGTGCTGCGCCACCACCACTTGGGCCCATGGGCCTTGTAACCCTAGGGTGTGCACTTGGACGCCACCCCTGGTCATTCTCCCTATATAGGAGCCGCCGCCTCCATTGCTAGGTCTGGGATTTCGTTGAGTTTAGGTTTAGCCCTTGTGCAAACTTCTGTTCTTCAGTTGTGTCGGACGACCACCTGTTAAGACAGCCTTCGGAATCCCACCTTTTGATTTTAATAGAAATATTTGCAATTTCAGATTGCTTGTTATCTTGTTCTTGCGTGTTCTTCGATTGCATGCAGGAATGGACCTTCGTGGTTAGGTCAACCGCGTTCTTGGCACGGTTGATAACATCCTGGGGTTGGTTCAGCGATTGCTAAGGCGCAAGCGACGTCGTACGGTTGTAGTCGGATCGCAAGGGTCAACTCCGCCAAAATCGATAGTTATCATCCTATCGGAAGATCGGGACACCATCGCCTCATCACCTTCCCTCTCTACTCTCTCCTCCCGCTCAGCCCACCGGTCAGCTAACCCACGCCTTCTTATTCTTCTTTCCCTTTTTTTTCTTCCCTGTGCTGGCACGCCGCAACCGCCGCCACCATTTTTGGCCTTCTCCCGCGCACATCCAAACTCTTTCCCTTTTCCTTCTCTGTCACGCCCGCATCAAATCCCTCATCTCCATGCCAACTCCACCATTCCTGACCCAAATTTCTCCCATTTCGTGCCAGCTTCCTCCTTTCTCTCTGCAATGGCCACAGCTACCCGAGTCCTCTGATGACAAATCAGCTGCCGTTGCACCCTCCTCTCCCCTATAAATACCTCCCAAGCACTGCACTACCTCGCCTGACCCCTCCCTCGCATCTTTTCCCTCTCCCGCTAGCCGGAGCTCCCTCGCACCATGCCTTCTCTCCAAGCACTGCTGCTACTCCGACTAGCTATTCTGACCAAATAAATTGGCACCAAGCTTCTCCATTAATGCAATCCACCTGGCTCAAGCGCCGCTGGAGGCCCAACTTTGCCAGAGCCTGAGCCGCCTCCATCGCCCTTCTGCCACGGATAGCTGCCAAGCTTCCACAAGCATCACACAAGGGGAAAACGAGCTCTCCTTTGCCTCTTCTCCCTCTTCTGCCCCTCACCAAACACATCCGTGCGCTGGAGCAACGGTGTGGCTAGGTCCCCGAGCGCCACCCAGGTCCGACGAGGCCACCTCAGCTCGTGTTTGCCATGTGTCAGCCATCTGTCCACCATGGCACACCACGCTACGCCACCTCTGCAATAGACTGCCACACAAGGCGTCAAGTGAGTCAGCAGCCAAGCCAACTTCTCAAACCCATGTGGCAGCCACGCATCGTGCCATGTCAGCAAACCTGTTGAGTCAACACCCATGTGGCACCATGTGGCCTGCCACATCATCACCCCGGCCCTCCCATGCCACCTGTCTACCACGTGCCTGACACTGGCACACCACGTCAACAAAATAGCCTCGTCATCCACCACATAAGTGCCACGCCACCCCTGCTCGCAAGGCTGGCCCAAGGACTCGGTCCACGATAGACCAGGCCTACATGCCCGCCTCAGTCCAAGAATTCCAAAACCAGGGCTGACATCAACATGACATCAAAAATTGATTTTCCTATAAAAAATAATTTAGCTAAAAATAAAAATCCCCTGTTGACGTCTTAATCACCTTTTTCTATAAAAATTAATTCTAGAAATTATTGTTTTTCAATTTCTCTAGGATCTAAACTTTTAGAAGCTCGTTTTGCTTCATCCTAACTCCAATTGAACCTATTCACATTTTTAAATTCATCAAAAATTCCAATCTATCCATTTTTCCCTCATTTTTAATATTTGAAGTTTATTTGAATTTATTTGGATTTTATTTAAGTTTTCATAGGTATTTTCGTGTGTAGACTATAATGATTCAGAAGAATTCTACGTCGATGACTCGCATAAATTCGCAGAGCAAGGCAAGTTACACACCTTTACCATGTTGATTCCAGTTTGTAAATAAAACTATGTTGTTTTAAATTATTCTGCGTGCATATTTTTATTCAGTGTATTTCAATTCCAGCTTTAAATTTGGTTAATGCCTATTTGTTATTATCTCCTTTGACATTCATTCATGTATGTCTTGTCACCCTAGAACAAAACTCTAGTTAGTACACTAGTATGGCTAGAACACTTTTGTAGCAAATACTTTCTTGCTTAGAAATAAATCTAGTCTTCAGATACCTTTTTCACATAAAGTAATAAGCTTGTAAAATGAATTCTTGACTTCAACGAGTCAAGAAAGTCTATGAAATGTTTCAAAACAAAATATAAAACTTAGTTTAAACTTAGACAAATGGTTAGGTGGCGGGTGCTTGCTAGCACACGATGTTGTTCGGTGACACAATGGTGATGCTAGGCACAAGAGGTATGTGGAAAGTGCCTAAATTAATTAAAAACTGGTTTGTGAGCTACTGCTGTAAAGTCCTATGTACTACCACAAGGCTTGTATGGGACAGTCTTGGCTAACTAATTTATAGGTCTCAATCTGAGTCTCACTACAGGTTGAATGTGAGCATGGCATAGGCTATGAGAAGTCTCGCACGGCATAAGAGGGAGTCCCGATCTGGTAGATTCCTTATTGGGGTGAAATCTTAGTGGAGGTGTAGCCAAGTTGAAGGCTTTGTATTGTAAAAGCCTCGTCATGATCTCTTCATCGTACACCTAAGGAAGTGTGCTAATTGTGTGGCAATATGAGATAATCATGGCTTATGGGTAAAGTTGTACAATCTCTGTAGAGCGTATAAACTATCTTGGATAGCTGTTCCAACGGTCATGGGCATGCTGAGTAAAATTTTTCACGGATTAAATTTTATTTTTCAAAATAGTTTGTAAAATGCCAATTGATGGATGGAATCCATATGAGATCTTTTGGAAAAAAAAATGGTCCGGTGGGATGCCTGTTGTTAGGTTGGAGTCAGGTCAGTGCCTGCACTAACTATATTATTTTGCTTAAATTACTATATTTAATATATGTATTAAATTCAACAATTTTCAATCTATTTATTGTGTTTCTTTAAATGCTGCATTATGCTCAAATAACCCTATATGTCTTCCTTTGTTGCCTTATCATTATATTGCATTCTCCTGTGTGACTTATGGAGTACAATTTGTACTCACCATTGCTATCTCATCTTAGAGGAGGTTAGCTTTGACTACAGTGAAGACCTGGATGAGTGGACCACGTCTTACTGTTGTTTGCTTGTGAGTAGGCTCAGTGGGCTTCTTTCACTTAGATGTCTTTCTTCCGCTGCTATTATTTATATTTGGTCTATGGGCTGTGGATGTAAATTTTGGTCACAAGGTCATATTTTTAATTAATAAGGTTTGTCATTGTGGTTGATATGCATCGCTGTTACCACTTTGTACACTAACTGATCCTATACTAGTACGATTTACACAGATGATCTAGAGTCATCACTCCGAGGTCCGATAGAGATGGTGTGTCTAGTAACCAACCAAATATTTTCTTTGAAACAATCAACCAAATTTTTTGATCCTTAGATTAAGATCCAACGGCTCTCATTCTTTCCCCCATTACTATAATTCGCCCCTCCTATCCCTTAACCCTATCCCCCGACCTGCCACACCACGCCCCCACGTCGCCTCCCACCCAGACTGTGCCGCTCCTCCGCATCGCCACCCCTCCACGCCTCCTCCTTCCGTGCCATTCCCTCCACACCGCCCCCTCCTTGTCACCACCCTCTCCGTGCCATCCCCTCCGCACTACGCCCTCCTCATCACTGCCTGCTCCGCGCCATCCCCTCCGTACCGCTGAAGCAACTCCGCGCGCCTCCCACCTCCACCCCGACCCCCTCCTCCATCACCCGTGGTCGGCGGCGCCCCCGCCGCCTCGCCGCGGCAGCCCCTACCCATCTCTACCGTGCCGCCCTCCCCAACCTAATGGCTAGTACCTTCCACTGCCGTCGCCCTCCGACACTGCCTACCACCCTCCTACCCCGCCTATTGCCCCCACTGCCAAGCCACCAACCCATCCTCCCTCTATGCCCAGGGGAATGGTGAACCCTAGGCGTGAGGGGCGGGATTCACCCTAGGCTCACCAGCGAGGAGGAAGAAGAGGTTATCGAAGAGAAGGAAGAAGGGGTCGTTAGAGAAGAAGGTGGAGGTGGTGGCACACGAATCTTCATATGCATCTGAAGATTAGAAATTTGGATTACTGTTTGGAAGAAAACATCCGAACAATGTTTATGAAAACCCAACGAAAAAAGCATCATCTAGACAAACCTTGTCCTATTTGTCTGTATGTCTCTCGTCCTGCCTAAATCCACCTTTTGGATTACTGGTTCGCGCCGCTGGCCGCGGCGTGGCGCTCGCCCTGATGACCAGCAGCGCCGCGAGGTTCGGGGTGTACCTGGCGTC
This sequence comes from Dendrocalamus latiflorus, assembly GCA_017311315.1. Lineage (NCBI taxonomy): Eukaryota > Viridiplantae > Streptophyta > Magnoliopsida > Poales > Poaceae > Dendrocalamus > Dendrocalamus latiflorus. Next base: position 11,133,670 of record CM029616.1, on the reverse strand, counting down.
CAAGGTAAATTCTGCAACAAGGGTTATTTGCCCGTCCAAGGTAAATTCTGCAATCTGCATTTGTCCGTATAATCAATCCTATATTATGTACTAACTTACGGTGTTAGATTTTAATTGGACAGCATTTTAATTTATTTCTACACAGCAGAGCTTTCTAACTGGTGCAGTACAACTCCGGGATCCAAAAGATCTCTAACAATTATTATCTTGCATGGACATTATATCTAGTGGTTGTCTATATTGAATACAACATGCACAGAAAAGTCAGGATAGGAAGCACATGGTCAAAGATAAGGTTGTGAAGTCCAACAAAACTCACCCATATGTCTCCAGTTTCCTACGGTGGAGCCGGTGATAACTGACAAGAACCCACCACTTTGCTCTGTGCCAATCAACTAGTGTTTACAAAATCTAGAAACAAATGTTTGCATATAAATACAAACTCCATTTTGAAGTATCGAGCTTTTAATCTGTAGTCACCTACATATATGCAATTAAATATCTTGCAAGTACTTTAGATGTAGTGGTTGTCTATCTGGAATACAACATGCTGCACAGAAAATTCAGGATAGGAAGCAAATAGTCAAAGATGAGGTCGTGAAGTCCAACAAAACACACCCATATGTCTCGGTTACCTATGGTGGAGTAGGTGATAACTGATAAGAACCCACCAATTTGCTCTGTGCCAATGAACTAGTATACAAAATCTTGAAACAAATGTTTGCATATAAATACAAACTCCATTTTGATGTAGATGCCAGGGGCGGGCCCAGCGGGTAGTCCATATAGGCCCAGGACTACCCTGCAATTTGGCCCAAAAACTCCTGACCCCGACCCTGACTACCGCCTGTCCCCGACCCCGACCCCGACTGCCGCCTCCGCCAGACCGCTAGCGCCCATCCGCCTCCGCCAGTACTAATCTCAAAGTACACGAAAGGTAAATAATCACTATTCAGTTCTTTTTTAAAAGTATGTAAATCACTTTGAGAAAAGCATACAAGCACCTCCCTTATCTCTATTAACATCTGTCGGCCAAAGCGTGTCTGTCATGCACACAACCTTGTGTGTCCGTTATAAAAATAAAAGTTGGTGGTCGTTGTCTGTTCTCCCCTCCCCTCTTCTCGAGAGAAATTGCGCTGCCAGGTGGGCCATTACACTCGCGCTACTCCCTCACAACGGTTCAGCCCTCTACTGTCGCTCTCGTGGTGTTCTCTCGCGATCCCTATCAATGCCCCATAACCTACTATGCGCAACCTCCCTGTCAAGCACCCTCGCCTCCCTCCTCAACCCCCTTCTCCTCGTCCCTATAATCGTTAGGGAGGGAGACAACAAATCCAGAAGCCATCCACCTCCACTGCCTCACGACCCAAACTGTACTCCTCAATTCGGCGCTAATCTGGTAGACCCCTCCCATGATTATTGACTCCCGGCACGAATCTCACAGCCATGGATGGGCTCTTGGCCTCTTGGGCCACCAAGGAGCGATGACTGTACCTAGCGTTTTTGGCCATGTACGACGCTACATCAGCCACCTCTCCATGTTTTAGCGGTGGGCGCCGCGACACCGACGGCGTTGGGTGTCTTGTCTCACTCATTCACGTCTCCTCCTCTTCCCCCATTACTACAAAACTACCACTTGCGCTCTCAAATCTCAAGGCCCATCCACCTCCACCACCTCACCGCCCAAACCCTAGTCCTTGATTCGGCGCCAATCTGGCAGATCCTCCCATGATTCCCGACTCCCAGCATAAATCTTGTGACCATGGAGGGACTCTTGGCCTTTTGGGCCTCCGAGGAGTGGCAATTGTACCTGGTGTTCCTGGCCATGTACGACGCCATCTACTTAGGGATGGCAATCGGGCGCGGCGGGTACGGGTAGTGCTCGCCCATACCCGTACCCGCGACCCCGATTTACGCCCACGGGTATACCCGCGAAAGACAACGGGCGAAAAATCTCGCCCATACCCGTCGCCCGTGGGTACCCGTCACCCACGGGCATACCCGTTTACCCGCGAAAATTGGCTAGATGCATCAGTACAAGAACTAGCACAGGATCATGTATATGAGCTCCCATTGGGTTGTCTGTTGTAATTTATTTTAGAGGGCTGCCAATCTTTGCCCTTGTGTAGAATTCAAGCAATACTTCTTTCTTCACTTTCTTTTATCGTGTAGATTGCCCATCTCCCGTCCTTGAGAACATGCGCGACATAGTGCCCACACTGGGTAGAGGTGCCCATAGCTCACAAATGCCATCAGCTTGTATCCTGCAAAGCATAAAAAATATTGTTAACATTACAGCTAGTCTCGCAAATATTGCTAACGAATTTTAGTCATTACGTGATCAAACTAACTTACAAACAGTAGTAAAACCAACGTTTTGACACGCTTACAATTCGAGAGGCCAGTTTGGGAGTTGCTGAGTTTATTTCAATAGGGCCTGACTTTTCAAAAGTTTGATAGTGTACTCCCATGGATTTCAAAGAATTTGCTAGAAATAACATGTTTTCTTGGAATTTGGGAACATAGCTATTCAGATATGTATTAACCAACTACGAACAGTTCAGACAGTTCTAGGAAATTAGCTCGTCCAATTGGCGCCACAAGCAGGACCAATTCTCAAGAGGGAAAAAGGAGAGAAGTTCTCTGCAACTTCACCTCCAAATCTCCAATGGCCAGAGTCAGATAGTTCCATTCTAGAGCAAGCACCCTACTTATTACTACTGCACACTAGTAGGTTGCCGGGGATGAGGAAGGGTGGTGTATGTAGATGGTGGACAGACAGCTAGTTATTCATTTGCATCCATAACATTAGAATTGTTAGGAATAGTCCCACGTAGATTGTGGGAAAGGAACAAGCATAACTTATAAGTGTGAGGGAGCCCCCACCCATTGGACTAGTCTTTTGGGGAGGAGAAGGCCCAATACCACTTATAATGTTGTTGCTCTGTTGCTCTGTGGGCTTAGTTGTGTTCAACCCATTTAAACCTGTAGCACCCGGTTGGACCTAGGCATGCGGCTAGGGTCCAAAATGTAACAAGAATGAAACCCAGACACCCAGTACTGTTATTCATTTACAGCAGATCATGGTTCCTGATTATTTTCATTAGGAAGGGCTAAAGTAAACAAAAGAGTTGGAGAAACTTACTGCCACTTCCATCTGGTATGTATGTGTCATCAGCTTTTACATTGCTTGTTGAAGAATCAGTAGGTACTGAGCTAGATGCTTCGGGGTTGCTGAAAATCCAGTCTGTGGCTCTCTCAATATTCCCACCCTAATACATGACACAACAAGAGTATCACACCAGAACATGGCCAACGATGAAAAAGGGCAACAGTAGAAGAGGAAAATGCAAGACTGATTTGGAAGGTGAATTTCTGAAGGGAAAAATACCACTAAAGAGAGAAGCTGGGCTGTTAGGTTGTGAAGAAAATGGCGAGGAGCGGAGATTTGGAGGAAGTCGGAGTCTCGGCTCCATCTGGTTGCACATCTGCGACAGCTTCTTGAGCATCTCCTCCTGCGCCTCCGCCTGCACAGGCACAGCCACCCAAAACGAAAGAGAATCATTAGCCACAAGTAAGAAGGGGGGGGGAAGAACCAAAGCGAGTGAGAACAAGGCGACTGGTGAAGCAAGTTACCTGCGCGAGGAGGTCGTCGAGGACGGCAAGGTCGGAGGAGGTGGTCGGAGCCGAGGGTGCGACGGGAAGGAGGGAAGCGGGAGGGGCTCGGGGAGGAGCTGCCGGGGGAGTAGGGAGCGGAGCGAAGAGGTCGGAGGAGAGGGCTTCCCAGCGGGAGAGCTTGAGGAGGTACTTGTCGCAGAGGCGGAGGAGCGCGCGGCGGCGGCGCTGGAGCAGGACGAACTCGGGGGACGGCGCTGGGGTAGAGGGCAGCGCCGCGCCGGCGCCGTCGCAGTCGGCCGGGTAGAGGCCGCAGGGCCACTTGTAGACGAAGCCGTCATCGTTGCAGATCTCCCACTCGCCGCCTGCGCCGGCGGTGGCCGCTATTGGCCGGGAGCGGTCTGGGGCGGTCACGCGAGGAGCGGATATGGTTGGCAGAACGAGGGGCGGCGAGGAGCGGAGTTTTGGAGTTCGGTCTCGATCTCGATCTCTCAGACCGAGGGGTGGCGGCTGGGAGGTTTCGGTGGATTGGAGCCGAGAGGCCCGAGATTTGGAGGCCGAGTCAGTGAGTAGGACGGAACGTAGTGGATATTAGGGTTTACTGTTTTTAGGAGGACCCGCTTGTCAGTCTATTTCACGGGTAAATGGGCGAGACGGGTACGGGTAGAGCTAACCCATACCCGTACCCATTTACCCGATGGGCAGAGATTTCCCCCATTTTCCTGCCCGTGGGTAAAAAATCCATCCCATACCAAACTCCATTAGGGTATTTACCCACGGGTACATGGGTAAACGGGCACAATTGCCATCCCTACATCTACTGCATCAGCCACCTCTCCATGTTCTGGCGGTGGGCGCCGCGGCATTTGCTGGACGGCACAAGTGCCTCATCTCAATTGCAAATGTCTCCTCCTCTTCCCCCACTACTACACTACTGCCACTTCCGCTCTCGAATCTCAAGATGACTCACCTTCTCCACCTACCCGCCCGCCATGGAGAAGGACATGGTAGAGCAGCAGAGGGAGAAGTTGCTACTTTAGGTCGCCTTCAACAGCAACCTCTGCCTCCTCAGAAGTAACCCAACCATCCTCATCTTGCTCCTCCTCTTACTCTTCCTTAGGGCTTCTTATTGTGGTTTTTTTATGGTGATGTGGTTATTACTTGACTTGGCTGCCAATTTCTCCCCCTCGTGTGCGTGTGCCAAGAGATGGTGTGGGGATTGGACACCATGCAGAGCGAGGCTGTTGTGGATGCAATGGTGGCAAATGGCAGCAGTGGGAGCTGTGCGCTGTACCTAGCTAGTGGCCATCAAGGGGAGGATGGATGTCTGTAGATACCTTGTCGAGGCCTCAGCCTCATTGTTAACCAACCCAACGATGGATATTTCGGCCCCTTTCGCTTCAATTTTGCAGATCTTATATGGATTAGAAAAAAATAAAGCATTGGGTTATTCCTTTTTCTGAAAATAGAAAAGAAAAGGATGGTGTATCTCAGATACAATGATATACCTTAGGTGCCAACTTTCCTTTTTTTAAGTCTTTGGTCTGATCTGCAGCACTGGACTTTATGTTGGTTATGCAACTCATGTTGTTACTTAGAAATAACATGTGAAACTTAAGGCTTTAAATTTGATGTTGTATGCATTTATAGTTGTTTATTTTTAAAAAAGCATATATGTAGTCATATCAGTAATATCATTTTTTTGGAAATGTGTTACCGATATATTGCTATTTCTGTATTATATCTTAAGAGGTGTCATGTGTTAGTTATTATGCAAACTTGGCATCTTGTATGTCATTCTATTTCCAACAATAAACAATTTTTATAAGGAGAGGTATTGTGTATTGCATTAGGATTAGTGAAGTTCCAATTCCACAATTTGTTCTTTTTACAATAGCTGATGAGACGCCTTTTCCATCATTGAGTGCCTTGTCAAAGGCAGGACTGGTACGAACTTCTTAAGCTCCTAATATTAATTTTTTCACATATGAAATCCCACTGTTCCTTTCTGCATTTTTTTTGGAGAGCTGCTACTACAAGATATCTTCTTGATCATGGCGCTGACCCAATGTTATTTGGTAAAATAGAGTCAGCACTCCAAGGTGCAGTAGTGAAAGGTCTCTCTCCATATATTTTGGAACAATATATTCAGTACATATTTATTTGCATAGCAATTAATCCCTTGGTCTGTGTAGTCATATTTACCCAAGACACCTTATCTGGTGCATGTGGCTATTGATTAACATGGTTTGGATTAGTACAATATTAGTTATCGGTCTGGTTAGTATAGTATTAATTCTAGAACTTTTGGTGTGATTAGTACAATATCTAGATTCAAGTATAGCAATTAATTATTGCCAGATTGGTTGTAGAACATGCGTATTAGTGACCACCTTATCTAGTGCATGTGCCCATTGACAACTGTTTGGATTCGAACACCTGCAATAGTTTTGGATTCATTATGTTACTGATATTCTATCTTTTATGATTGTTATTTCTGACAAAATGTTGGTATGAATAAATTTTTCTTCCCAGAATTTTCTAACACGTCCTAATAATTGCCTTCCTTGAATTAGCTATGTTTGTTTGGTCCATTTGTTTGTTCATGTCAATCTTTAGTTGTTTTGCCTTGATACTGCTACTCTTGGATAATTGTATGTGATGTACTTGTTGGAAACATATAAACTTTTTGTGTCGATTGGATTCCTTCTCAAATATGCTAAATAAACCTCTCTTTGTTTTTTTGTTTCTGTACATGTGAATCTTTAGTCGTTTTGCCTTGCTGCTACTACTCTTGGCTAAATTTTATGTTCCATACTCATATGAAACATATAAACATTTTGTAGATGGCATGTTATCCTTGGAAGGAAAGACAATTCTGAATCTACTTTTGTCTATGAATAAGGAATATATAAGTAATGCAACTTTGAATCTCATGTGGAGTTCGATCCTGGCAGATTGTAGTGTTGTGATTTTATTAGCCCACACATGCTTAACACGGCCGGAAGGGAGGGGGAGGACGAGAGGGAGAGGGAGGAGGCGGAGGCGAAGCCACCAAGGGGAGGTGGGGAGAAGGGAGGGACCGAGGGAGGTGAAGGTCGGCAGGGTGGGGGAGCCAAGGAGGTAGAGGGAGGAGGTGGAGGCCGGGGAGGTAGGCATACCTGGAGATGGAGGCCGCAACAAATGGCCACCAGCGCGCCGCTTCGAGGATGGTGGCGCCACGGGGTGACGGGGATGGAGGTGGCGCTAGGGTTCGGCCCACGGCTTATGTGACAAGTTCCCCACTGGCCCCCCTCATCCCATCTCTTCATACTCTTCTTTCTTTTTGGGGTTCTTGGGGCGTCCGCCTTCGCCGTCTCCTCGCTTTTCTTCACCTAACCGACGCCATAGCGATGCCATGGGTTTGAGGCGGATGCCATACACCCTCCTGGCAAGGCGCCGCCATACAGCCCCTCATCGCCTTACCGCCTAAGCGTCGCCGCGATGCCTTAAGAACCATGGTACAAGAAAAGTAAAGATACAAGTTTGGCTAAGTATTAACTACTTTGTTTAATCTACAAGTTTTACATTTTTCTAATAGTGGATAATAATGCTGAGGTAACAATAGCAAAGATATGAACTTATCAAAGTCGGATCAATTCAGCAATCTGGATACAACCACCATTCTTATCAACATAGCAATATTTTTAGAAATTACGCACATGCATAATAGTTTTCGAAACAACATACATAACAATAAAATATGGGTACAACATGGTCAGAGAGGGTACTTACATACGCATTGAACTCTTGATCTTGCTCTGCAACGGCGTCGAAGATTTCCATAAAGTCGATATATAATCGGTAAAAACCAAATAACAGAAATAAGAGTCGAATAAATAAAAACACCATAAAATCTAAATATTGTTTTCCATATTATCAAGAACATGATTTTAGGTAATCTTATAAACAAAAATCACTCAATTTGGAGTTCGGATACAAAAGTTATGAGCATTTAAATTTAGTTCGGTTAAAAAAATCCTAGAAATAGAAAAAGCAGAAAGAGTGACGCCAAAGGCAAATTTTACCAAACGTATACTTTCATTAAGACTGAAGGCGGCATTTCCATTTAACTATTTTTTCAAAATCTTTCTTATGTGTGGGCCATGCACATTAGTTTCACAATTCTTAAAACACATTTTAATTATAAAATGGTAAGCTCATTAGTCATTAATTGCCTAATTAATATTTTAATTAACTTTTAAACTGCATTAACATCCTAACAGGTGGGCCCTAGTTGTTAGAGAGAGAGAGAGGACAGAGAGAAACAGAGCAGAGCACGACTAAGCTCGCTACCGAATGGCGAGACCAAGGCAAAGCTAAGGGCAGCAATGGTGAGATTTGCAGTCAATTGGCACGATGGTGAGAAGCAGTAAGGTGGGCTTGGGCTACGACGGCTTTTGTGGGAGAGGCAGATTTAGCATTCTAGAAATAGGAGGCTAATGTGGCACTAATAGGCTTTGCAACGGTGAGCACGGCAGTGGCGATGGCTTCACGGTATTAGTGGTCCTTGGCGAAGGAGATGCTACAAGAGGGCATGCATTAGCTTGCATGCTAGAAAGAGTTTGTGCACACCAAAGGAATTAGTCTGGGGCTCACTAGATAAGCAGAGAGCGGCGAAGATAGTGGTGATGGCCAGAATTGGGGGAGAAGCTCGGATTCTGGTATGAGACTGCACACGGGAGAAATTGATTGAGGGGTACTCAAGAGCAAAAAAATGGTACGATATGATGTGAAAGCCACAGAGCGAAAAATCACCCGAGAGGTAGGATGTGGCAGTTGCAATGGTCAGGCTCATTGGGCTTGGAGAAGACAAATCAGGCTCTACTTCACAAAGCACCAGCTATATCATGAAACGAGGAAAAAGCATTAGGCAGGCTCAAGAAGAAGACATGCATGTTGCGAGCAGTGGAGCTCGATCACCGGTGAATATGACTTAAGCGGGCATGCTTACCGGTGTGGAGGATGACACACGTATTCCTAGTGAACCAAGCAGCAATATTTGCTCTCTTGCCATTTGTTTGATCAATTCACCATCTAGTTAGCAGTTGCTTTTTGTTACCAAATAGCAAAATGAAGAAATTTGGCCATTTATGGCCCTGTTGGGCGTAGAAATACCAAATATAGCCCCTGAACGCATGTAATTTCAATTCTAGCCCAGTCCCCGACCACGGGTCTTTGGCGAGGCGATGCGTATCAGTGGTGCGGACCGGTAGCACGGCACTCAAATCATGTAGACCGGGAGCACAGGACAGCAAGATCATACGGTCCCCGACCGCACCACTTGGCGTTGTAGCATCATGCGGTCTGGAACCACATGATTTGGCAAGACATGTGGTCGGTGACCGCATGATTCCGGCGAGTCATGCGGTCCCTAACCGCATGACTCCGGCAGTGCTATAGTACACAAAAAAAGGTGTTGCCCATAAATAAATGCAAATTTTCTATTTATTTAGCAAAATATATTCAAAAAGTTTTTTGTAATAATTTTTAGCTATAGAAACTAAGGTCTAAAACTTATGTTTTTGTATGGAGCCTTTTTACCTGTGTAACTCTTTTGTAATTATAGATATTATGAATTTTCATTCGTAATTTATTTATGTGTAGATTCTGCACAAATTTTGTAACATAAAACATGAGGTGCAAATATTTTAAAATATATTTTGGAAACTCCTTATGCAGTGTAGTTGATTGTGTAATTTTTGTAGACAATACATGTAGAAAATCTTATTTATATATTGTTAGTTTTTTTAAATAAAAGGGCAAACAATAAAGGTAGGTTGGTCTGTTTGTAATTTTCATAGATTCTCAACAGTATGAAATCTGTTAAACTGGCAATAGCATATTGTGATCATCGTATGTCATTGCAGTGCAAGAAATTTTTGGAAGAATTTTGTGGGGAGGATTGGGGACGAAGGTAAGTAATAATGAGATATAACGATGGATCCATTTATGATTTTTGTACACTGTAAATGGTACAAAATATGTTAGATTTGCAATATCATTTTGCAATCGTCATATGTTGTTGCAGTGCAAGAAATTTCATGAAACATTTTGTGAGGACGGCTGCGATAATAATGATTGGTAAGTACGAAGGTAAGTGATATTGAGCACGTGAAGAAATGAATGTAAAAAGGTGAAGCAAATTAAAATTGACTTTATAATACACCTGGAAATAACACGGCGCATAGGGTTTGCTTACGTGCATAAGAAATAGTATCATGCACGATGCAACAAACCAAATACTTGTACAATACATATGCACATTTTTTGCATGGAAATAAATTCGACATTCAAGGGACTAGTGTGGAACAGGCCAACCAACTACATAGACCGGGGCCATTTTCCCTTCAGTGCGAGCTCGACATTGAAATCCTCGGCTGCTTCTTTGGCCTTGGCCGCCATTTCCCTCTTTTTCTCATGCTCCCTGTCACAAGCCTCGCACTCCCTACGTGTGCAGGCCTCAAGATGAGCTTTCATCTCCCGACGTATATGCTCAGTTTGCTCATCGTTGTGGCGCTCCTCCTGGATCTCGTTGGCACTTTTGACATTCTACTCTTCGTAGTCAAGAGTTCACTGGTCATATGAGTGGATCTCTAGGTCGATCCACTTGTGGTAGCCACATAGTGGTTCTGGGGACTGTGGGTAGATGGGAGAGATTGTTATTGCGTATTTTGAATGAAAAATAGTAGGGGGAACACACTGTAAGTGGTCCCTACTAGATACCCATAGCTAATCGTGTCTAGATGGCGGTCAGGATAATCATAGGAGTAGTTTGCACAACCTCAATAACGCATGCCCAGGATGAGCCGCTGCATAGACTTGAAGAATTTGCATGAGTCTTTGCACAAACAGAGGGGCGGCATCTCTCCCTCGGGCGGGTGTTGTGGCGAATTTTCGGTTGGAACATTCAGGACAGGCATGCTCCTACGGGGAGGGTCATTGGGGGGTGTGACCTCCTAGCACGCTCCGCTTGTTCGGCCCGGGCCGCAGCAGCCCTTGCTTGTTTGTCGCACGCCGCAACAGATCTTACTAGGTCACGGGTCTTTTTCCATTGCTTTGTCATCTTTTTCCATTGTTTCTTCTGCCTCTTTTCATCCCCACGTGGTGAAGGAAGCTCTAGTATAGAGTTGCGTTGTGTATTGTTCTCTCCCAGATCTATTCCACCTCATTTTTTAAGACAAAAGGTTGGCATGGTGTGATTTATTTCTTGTGGCTAGCTAGTGAGGCAGAGTGTTTTTACTATGCAAAGCTGCCGACTACTCTACCTTGTGCATACTGTGTTACCACCCAACATATTGTGCACACTTTTTTCTAATCCTATTAACTGTGACATTCTTGTTTCTAATCGGACTACTCTTGTTATCACCAACAAATACTCTCACATAACCACTTAGTTTTTTAATGCTTACACAACCTGCAGTGACTACAATATCACAACTAAATGTGTTTAAAAAAACATACTACAACATATTCTCTACACTATAATACACCATACTTCATATATGGAAGGTTTCACACAAACAAACATTTCATCAAAGATTGACACACATCAACATTCATATAAGATGTTTTGGCTAATTACGTGCTAATCACTTTGACAAAATTATAGTCGCACGGCACGATAATTACCTTTTCTTGAAGCTCACGAGGCGATCTACAACTTGTGCAATTGCAAAAACTTCCGATTTCAAACGAAAGCAACTCAAAATTCTATGTTTACATGAGTTTCTTCCTTTCCTTCACTCCCTCTCTCGCTCTGTCTAGGCTCCAACCGCAGACGGGGCCACTCTTTGCTGTGAAACGCATGTCGTCTAATCCATTTTATCACGTGACTGAGCGGGCGTACAAGAGACACCATAGGTAGGGGCACCACACAATGCATGCAGCTTCCACCGCGTGCCACTAGCACATGCAAAATATGGCAAAAACAGACGTGCGGTTGGCGGCTTTCGGCGAGGCGACAGGATGGCGCAGGAATCATGCCGTACCAGAGCACAGGATTTGCCGAAGTCATGCGGTCTAGGACCGCATGTCTCGCTGTAGGATCGGATATGGCAACAGAGGGGGGTGAATGCTGCCTCTTTAAAATATGCCCCCAAGTATCCACATGCAAGTCTCCTCTCCGATAGCTACGAAAAACTATGAAGAGGAAGGCTCAAACTCTCTGGAACTTCATGCTAAAAACATACGAGAAAGAAGCAGTGAAGAACCAAGCGAAACAAGAGTCACAGCAGCCAAAAACCAGGAGGCCGGTCTGACCGCTCCTAACCGGCCGGTCTGACCGCCGTTAGAAGGCCGGTCTGACCGCCCCTAACCGGCCGGTTTGACCGCCGTTAGGTGGCCGGTCTGACCGCCCCTTGGGAGCAGCAGGCTGAATTTTCAGACAGCAAAACTGAAGACTTCACGCAGCAGAGAAATTTGAGATTTGCCTCTGATTTTCTCAGCCCAGAACAGTAAGACAACAACCTAAATAGCAAGGAGAACCTAGGGAACCAAGGGAATCCATCTCAAGAACAAGAATCAAAGATTTGGGCTAGAATCTGAGAAGTGCAAAGAGAATGAGGGTAATTTCCAAATTACTCAACATTTCCAAATCCTTTGCCCAAGAGCTTGTGAATCTCAACTAGAGATGTTCTCACAACAGTAATGCATAAATCTTAGGGCATCTTTAGAAAGGAAATCGAGAGAACCCATCTTCCCCTGACATGAAACCCTAGAATCTTTGAAACAGAGGAAGTTTAGTGCTTGGCTCAGAACAAGGAGAACTCGTTGATTCTAGCTTTTGCTCTTAGGGATTGAGTGACCAAATGGTCTTGAGGATTTCCCATTGCAGAGTAAACTGAGAACCAGCTATCCAATCAAGAACTCATCTCCAAATCAAAAGGGAAACAGAAAGACTGCTGAACCAGAAAATTAACATAGAGCTGAAAACAAACTGAACTTCCTAAATAGATTCATTTCCATTAAAGATTACACAAGAGATACAATCAACTACGTCCCCATACGCGATTGGATAAAGGAAATACTACCTCCTCACTACATGCTTGAGAGGAGGATACGCAACTGCACTGAGCTCAACATAGCCAGGACACACCCATTGCTTGAGCTCACTCCAATGCCTACTCTCTACTGGAAATGGATGACTCTCCAGGATACCCACACCTCCTTTTATCTCCAAACTCACACACCAAAGGAGAAAATCAAAAGTGTCATACCCTCTCCACTCCATGCCTCTCACACAATTGAGGCAATAAGTCAACAACCAGATTTTGGAGGGAAAACCACCTCCTGCACTCATTTGCTTGAGTTAATTTACCAAATTGCCCCTCAAGCACATTTTCGAAAGCTTCCGTATCCGGTACCTTGACCGTCTGGACCTCGACTCCTCCCTGAGTCTAGTCCGGTCCGCTCCGCTGTACGCGACCGCACCCTGCATCCTGACTATCCAAACCTCTGACTCCTCCCTGAGCCTAGTCCCGATCCACTCGCCGCTGCCCGTCGTGTCCACCCGACACCGATCGAGACCTCCGACTCCATCTGAGTCTAGTCCTGGTCTGTTCCGTCGCGCACGACCGCAACCGACCTCCAACCGTCTGGACCTTCGACTCCTCCCTGAGCCTAGTCCCGGTTCTCTCGTTGTCGCCCGTCGTGTCCGTCACCGGTAGCTCCAGCTCCGGTTCCTCGTCTCCCGACTCGCAACCACTTCACCAGCCTCAATCATCTTCGGCATCACCGACCATCTGGACCTCAACACCTCCTGTGCCTAGTCCCGGTCCTCCTCGCCTCACCGTGACCTAGCTCCGAAGTCCTGCAGTCATACAGACAAGCAAACCGTCACAAAGCACCGCACAAAACAGCATATCAACAATATCACAAATGAAAGGTACTCAACCCTAGAATAACCAAAACAAACTCAAACTTACTAATACAACCGTCAATTACTCATCACAAACATGAGGATACCTCCACATGGTCTCTCACTCGCTGTAGCCATACGGTCCCCGACCGCATGATGCTACAGTGCAAATCATGCAGTCCAGGACCACATGATCTTCCTATCATGCGCTCTCGGACCGTACGATTTAGATGTCATGCTGCTGATCTGCAGCACTGCACACACGTCGCCTCACCGGAGACCCACGCTCCGAGAGGCTATATCTAATATTCATATGCCCAACAAGGTCAAAAATACCCAAACTTCCAAAAGGAAGGGACCCAAACATCCTACGTTCTCTCTTCATTACCAGTCTAGTCATGGGCCACACATAGGGACGAACGATTGAAGTCTTTTCTATGTTTTTTTAACAAAATAACACTAATTTTAAAGCATATAAAATAGTATGTAATATTTATCTATCATTAATCTTGCTTTAAAAATAATATAAATTATTATTGAAAAAATCATAGAAATACCTCTCGTCAATTCAATTAATAAGCAACGTCCTTGCATAGTCACTCACAAGAATTACCATCACCAGAATGTCATAGTCAAAATTGTTGCGCAAAAGAAAAAAGCATCATCCGGACAAACCTTGTCCTATTTGTCTGTACGTCTCTCGTCCTTGCCTAAATCCAGCTACACACCCACAAGCATCCCTCCCTCTCTCGATTCCTCTCAGCCATTCTATATCCCTCTAGCACAACACGCACTTGCCCTGGCGCCAATCAACGCCAATGGCGGCTGCCGCCGCGTTGTCCTCTTCCCGTTACCCTACCAGGGCCACATCAACCCAATGCTCCGCCTCGCCGGCGCACTGCACGCCCGCGGCCTCGCCATCACCATCCTCCACTAGGGATGAAAACGGAACGGAAATATCCCGTACCGAACCGCATCGTTTTCTACATTTGACCCGATCGAATTCGTATTTTCGGACAAATTCGAATTCGGTTCGAAATACGGAATACGAAATTCAAAAACGGAGCGGAAACGGTTTAGACGTTTTCCGACCGTTTTCTACTTTTCTACATTTTATTCGGAATATACCGTATTGTAAATACGGTTTAAACCGAATTTGGCCCACTAGAACTAGAAGTCCAGGTCTCATACTCTCACAGGCCAGGCGCCCAGCGCCCACAGCCCAGCGACGCGCCGGCCCCAGCCCAATGCCCACTTGCCCATGGACCGATACAGCGAAACGGAGAGAGAGAGAGAGCAGTTCATACGGATGGATGGATGGATGGATCATGCATGCCTAAACGACGACGACTAATACTAATTCCCACATTCACGTGGTACATGAATAACCTCATGCATGCATGCGTTACATGATGTAGGATTTGTCAAATGAACTACTTATATAGGCGAAATACAACTCTCTGACAAAATCCGCCGTACGCAGGGACGGACGCACGCGAGAGCGGCAAAGGCGAAATGAAATATTCTGACGAAATCCGCGGTGCACAGCGAAGCGGGGGACGCTTCGCGCTTCCATGGAAAGGCGAGACGCATTAAAAACCCACGAACGCGCCGGTCGCTAACGTGCCCCTCTCCGCACGAGCCTTCGTTGGGAACGGCAGACGCATTAAAAAAGCACGAACGGGCCGCTCGCTAACCAGCGAAGAAAATCGCGCATCCAAAGCGGGCGCAGACGGGCACGCTGGCCGCACACGCGTCGGGACAGCAGAGCTCCCCCGACCGTACGCGAATTCCACTGGCACGCGCCGGCCGAGGGAGCGCTGGGGGCGACGTGGACGCCCTCGCCGGCCGCGAATCCTTCCGCTAATACTTCGGTTACGATATCTTAGCATATTGGAAGCAAAAGATATGGAAAGCGATCCTGACCTCATGGATGATGCTGATGAACTGTAGATGTTCTGCTAGCTGTTAATTGCTTGTTTTAAACTTGTATTGTATTTGTGTCGGCTATTGTGTTAATACTTAAGACCAAGGGTCATACACTTGTTAAGTATTATATGCACTTGAACTTGATCATGCACTTGGTAATTGTTATGTACTTAGTCACTTGTTAATTGTTATGCACTTGGTCCTACAGGTCGGTATTCCGTATTGAATTTTCGTATACCGACCGTGTTCGACATAATTCGCTCGAATTGGTTCGTTTTCGAAATTCTCGATATTCCGTAAGTTCGCGTTTGTTTTCGTGTCCGGCTTTACCGCTTTCGCTTTCGTTTTCGTATTCTAATGTAGAAGTAGAAAACGGTTGAGGAGTTTTCCGACCGTTTCCGACCATTTTCATCCCTATCCTGCACACGGAGACCCGCGCGCCCGACCGCCGGAAGCTCCCAGCCGACTACTGCCTGATAGCCATCCCGGACAACGTCCCGCCGGAGCTCGCCGCGTCCGGCGACATCGCGTCGTTCGTATTCGCGCTGAACAGGAACTGCGCGGCGCCGTTCCGGGATTACCTGGCCGGCGCGCTTAGGGAGGAGGTCGAGGGGCGCGTCGCGTGCGTGGTCGCAGACTTGTACTGGTTCGCGCCGCTGGCCGCGGCGAGGGAGCTCGGCGTGCCGGCGCTCACCCTGATGACCAGCAGCGCCGCGAGGTTCAGGGTGTATCTGGCGTACCACGTCTATGCGACAAGGGTTATTTGCCCGTCCATGGTAAATTCTGTAATCTGCTATTATTTTGCCTTTTATATGTTTGGTGCAGGAGAATTAGGCTGGCAGTTTGCCCTGATCCGTTCGGCTTGAGCTTCTGGTTTCTGGTTTATTTTTCACTATTCATAAATTTCATCTTTTTCTGAACTTTTAGCTTTTTGTTGAGCTTTTTTGCCGATTCTTTTTTCCCGTATTCGTTTGTATTATACATATTGGGCTAACATATTTTTAAAATTTTTTAAATTTAATTATGCTAAATAAACCTCTGTCAGCTACAGTGTTTTTTTCAGCCAGCTATAGTGTTTTTAGCCATAAACCATGAGCTTTTAAGCCCAACTGATCACCACCAATAATTTCGTCAATGAACTGGAGCTCTGATTTCATCTACATTTGTCCGTATAATCAATCCAATATTATGTACTAACTTACGGCGTTAGATTTTATTTGGACAGCATTTTAATTTATTTCTACATAGCTGAGCTTTCTAATTGGTGCAGTACATCGAAGTCCGGGATCCAAAAGATCTCCAACAATTAATACCTTGCAAGGACTTTAGATCTAGCGGTTGTCTATCTGGAATACAACATGCTGCACAGAAAATTCAGGATAGGAAGCACATGGTCAAAGATAAGGTTGTGAAGTCCAACAAAATACACCCATATGTCTCAGTTACCTATGGTGGAGTAGGTGATAACTGACAAGAACCCACCACTTTGCTCTGTGCCAATGAACTAGTTTACAAAATCTTGAAACAAATGTTTGCATATAAATACAAACTCCATTTTGACGTAGATGCAATTTAGAATTTATGCAGTCGAGCTTTTAAACTGTAGTCACCTACATACAATTAAAAATTGATCGATACATTTCAAAGTTTAAAGTTGCATGGTTACGATGTGTTTCTGCCGAAACTAGTTTTATGTTGTAACTCAACTCCTGCAACAAGTTGAGAAGTTTACAGTACGACATACATGTATGTTTGCATACTTTTTACGGTAGAGGATACAGCCGTTCGGACATGCATGTATTTTTTCTACTACCATTTCCAATAGACAAAGAACCTTTTGGCTTTATACGTGGTTTCAGGCTTCAGATAACTTATTTCCCTCCGGAAGCATATCCGCTAAAAGACCTAGCAGCGCTGTGAAACTCTTGTCGGACCAACCGTTGCTTGCCTTCAATTTCAACAGTTCAAGCACAGCCGACAATCTCGTGTACTTTGATTTGTAGCACGTGAACAAAGGTTTCTCCGAGTCCTCCATCAAGCCTCGGAATTGAACATACTCTCTCTCATCATAGTTCTCTTCTACATCGCGAAGCATCTGATCTAGATTGTCATCGTGCAATCTATCCGAATCCGAACAACAATCGACATCATCCGGCGGCATATCATTCACTTTACCGGCGATTTCATCCGACGGTATATCATTGACTTTGCCATGACTGATCCAACATGTATAACCTTTTTTGAAGCCCCTCCGATCAAGTGCGCTTCAATCTGCTCTCGTTTCTTAAACATCTTTAAAATCTCTTAATCAATGCATGGACAGTACATATATTCCACCCCTTATTCAACATATCCTCCTCGGCAGCTCTTATAAAGCAGACACGCTATTAATGTACTCTTCATTAGGGCTGAAAACGAAAACGGTAATTCTCGGTTACCGAAAATCGTTTTCGAGAAATTACCGATTTTTTCCCTAAACGGAAACGGTGACGGTAACCGATAAAACGGAAACGAGAACGGTAAAAAAATCCGATAACGAAAACGAAAACGATTTAGCTCTCTTCCGATCGTTTTCGAAAAATACCGTATTTAACCGGTAATTACCGTCGGTAATTACCGATCTCACGCGCCACGCCAGGGCCCAGGCTGCTCGACGAGAAATCATGCCGCAGCAGGTACGAAGTCCCGCCCCGGCTGGTCGATGTTTGGGTACGCGGCGCAGGGGCTCGGCGGCGTGACGCCATGGGTGATGTACAAGCCGGATAACATCGCGACGATGTGCCGGACCCGCCGTGCGGCAGGGACGTGTCCCTGGAGCCGTGTTTCCACACGCCGCCGTCCTACGAGTGCAAGCTGAAGCACGGAGCGGACACCGGTACAATGGTGCCGCATGTCCGGCACTGCGCTGCGAGGACGCGAGCTGTGGGGGTTGAAGCTTGTTGATCCGAAGTAGTACAAGGCTTCAAATTTCAAAGAAAACTTCAGATAGATTTGCTTTGTGTGCTCTTTCTGTACAAACATACTGGTAATAGCGTTTCTAATCCCTTTTCCAATTGAAACATGCATGTATTAACTCCCTGTTATTGCTGGTGAAGTTAGACTCCAAGTTTATGTGTGCTTAATTGTTCGATAAAGGTATAAAGCAAGATGGTACGAAGACGAACTACACCGTATTTTAAGGGAAAAAAGATGGATGAATTGTATCGTCTTTTAAGGGCTTAAAAGGGATAGGTGGGGCGAAGGAGAAGGAATATTTGTGTTTGTAACAGTAAGAGCATAAAAGTTTAGCTACCTCGAGTAGAGTTGAACAGGGAATTCTTCCTGTTTTTCGGAAGGGACATGAAGCTTGTTGTTGATCTGAAGTACCAGTACAACGAAATCGATAGATATGGTTGGCATACAGCAATATGGTGTACATCAACCTGAATTCTATCCATATGGATTAGCACGTTAGTCCTTATTCCTTTCCCAATAAAAATATCTCATGTTGATGGATGCTCTTTATTACAAGCTTGCATTTGAGAGGCTTACTTCCATCGACCGCCGCAGGTATGAGTGTATTGCTCCTTCAAGTCAGGAATGGGAGAAGGCCCACATTCTGATTCCTTTCTTGAAAAAATTCTTTGACCTGACCGAGATATTTTCTGGTACTCTATATCCAACAGCAAACCTGTTTTTTAGAGGTTTTTGTGAGATTAAGTTATATCTATCTGATTGGTGCAATAGTAATGATGCCACTCTTTGCCAAATGGCAAATGCTATGAGTGTCAAGTTTGACAAGTACTGGAAGAAGTCAAATGTTGCCCTTGCTGTTGCAAATGTGCTTGATCCTAGGTTCAAGAGAAGAATTATAGAATTTTACTTGAGAAAGTTATATAGAAATTCCTACCAAACTGAATTTGATAAATTCAATGGTGTTTTAAGGAACATGTTTTGGCTTCCTTAGATGTGAAGAATATCGTATTTTAGCTATCGATTTCATGATTTTCGATCGTTATCGATGCACTTTTGGTCGAATAGTTTCGTTTCCGAATTCACCGGAATATCGATGTCGTTCTCGTTTCCGACAATATCGTATCGATTTCGTTTTCGAAAAAATAATATGAAACTGAAAGTGATTTGACCTCCTACCGATCGTTTCCGACCGTTTTCAGCCCTACTCTTCATTCACATGGTTCGCGGCATGCATCTAGCTTCGGTTCTACGTTATACATATATATAACAACTTAGTATTAAAAATTAAATTAATTAATTATTACTATATATATACCACAAGCATTAAGGCTTTGCTAGCTTAATTCATATTATAAACAACAGCTATTTCTCAGCGATCGATAAACCACTTATAACCAACAATTTTGACAAATTTGGCATCCCACATGATGGAAACTGATCATGTATGGTCAAGTAGATACAAACTATCTTCAATAACACTCACCACAACTTAGATCTAAATTGTAATGCAAAGAAAAATAAATTTCATTACTAACCATATCTAGGGCAACTAGGAACGTATGAATCTTCAAAGCTCTCCTGCCTCCTCCCACCAAATTAACTGGCTTGAAAGCCTTGCCTTCTCCAGGTGTAGCACCGGCTAGATCTGAATTAAAATGAAGATAGATGCGGTTCTGAGCGGTGATTTATAGTTAGCTTATCACATACGGTTTTTAATAAAAAAAACTGTCCGTGCTAATTCACAGATTATCACAGAAAGTTTTTATAACCGTAGATGGTTTTTAAAAAAAAACTGTCTGTGATATGTCAGTATCAACAACACAGACGGTCTCAAAATTAAAACCATCTGTAATAGTGTACGTCACAGACGGTTTTATCAAATCGTCTTTGATTTGGTGTCTATTAATAGTATTTCTGTAGTAGTGACAGTTGATACTAACATTGAGTGTGTTCATTTTTGCTTCAGACTCAAAATTGGACACTCCGGTCGACGAGCTTACCCCCTTACTCGTAAAAGACCTTCACGTAGTGATCTGCTCTGACCTGCTCGCCCACATCTTCGCCAGCGTACGGCAATCTTCCGGCCTCATCGTCAACACGTTCGATGCAATCGAGGGCACGAACATCGAGAAGATCCGCGTTGACATCAACATCTCGGTGTTCGCTGTTGGGCCTCTCCACGTGCTCTCGCCGTCAGTCGATGGTAGCCTCTTGCCCCAAGATCGCAGCTGCCTGGATTGGCTGGACACACAGGCCCAAAACTCTGTGCTCTACGTGAGCTTTGGGAGCCTAATCAACATTGAGAAGCATGAGTTCTTGGAGATGGCTTGGGGCTTGGCTGATAGCAAGCGGCCGTTCCTATGGGTGGTGCGGCCGAGGCTTGTGCGCGGGTACGAGTCAAGCGAGCTTCCGAACGAAGTGCAAGAGGAGATATGCGCTAGAGGGAGGATAGTCAGCTGGGCTCCGCAGCAGGAGGTTCTGAAGCATCCTGCTGTAGGTGCGTTCTTGACGCACTGCGGATGGAACTCGACATTGGAGAGTATGTTGGAAGGCGTGCCGTTGATATGCTAGCCATTATCTGGCGATCAGATGGGAACTAGTAGGTACGTGTGCGACGTGTGGAAGGTGGGAGTCAGAGTGGAGGTGGAGAATCAGCTGAAGAGAGGGGAAATCCAGGCGGCCATTGAAAGATTGAGGCTGAACGAAGGTGAAGAGGTTAGAGAAAGGATGACAGATTTGAGCAAGACAGTAGAAAAATGCACTAGCAAAGGTGGGTCATGTGATTTGGCCATGCAACGTCTAGTGGATTACATCATTTCACCATAGAAGTTGGGCAAACTCACGCTTGTTTACGTTCTTATTTTTCTCTGTATCACACAACGCTGATGTTTTTCTCTTCTTTTTTTTTTGAAATAAGGGGATGGTGTTTTTCATCGATCAATGAGGTCAATTTATCTGTATTGACATCTGTCGGCGCAAAGCGTGTCCGTCACGCACGCAATCTTGTGTCCGTTATGCACCTGTTGATTGATACAAGTCTTGTAGGCGGTTTTTTGACGCCAACACCGAAAGAATATCCGGCGGTGGCAGAAGTTACTAAAAATAGTAGATGTGTCAGAGGCAGACAACCCATCTTCACGAGGAGTTTTTTACTATTGTAAAAATAAGAGTAGAGGGTCATCGTGTGTTCTCCCCTTCCATACTATCGAGAGATATTGCGCCGCCGGGGGGCTATTACACATGGTCTACTCCCTCACAACGGTTCGGCCCTCTCCTATCGCTCTCGCGATGTTCTCTCCCAATCCCCGTCAACACCGCACGCCCTCCTATGCAGGGGCGTAGCCACCGGGAGAGCTTAGTGAGACTTGAGCCTCACATCCTCCGGTCGTAATTTTATACATAGTAAAAATAGAAAGAGAGAAAGAGATATTAACAAACTCAAAGAGAAACTAACTCTCCTTAATGAGAAGGTTAACAATAAACATGAAATTAAAGAAGACGAGGAGGAAGAGAAGAAGTGAAAATCATAAAATTAAAGAAGAGTTAATTAATCAATCAAAGAAAGAAAGAAAGTGAGATAATATATTTAAATCAGAAAATTAAAGAAGAAGAAGAAGAGGAGGAGAAGGAGGAGTGAAAATCATAAAATTAAAGAAGAGATAATCAATCAAAGAAAAAAGAAGAAAGAAAGTGAAATATATATGAACATTCTTGAGTCCGGGAATGACGGTGGAGAGCTCGATGAACCTTTGGTTGATCTTCTCCCTCCGCCGTCGCTCCGCGATGATGTGGTCCTGCACGTACCCCGAAGGCACCGCCGTCGCCGAGCCCCCCACCGTGAAAATGATAAGAACATTGGATAGAGTGTAGAAAACGATACCGCCTTTTGTTTCTATTGTCTCGTGATTCAAATTAGCTTAATTCTAGTATGTTTCATATGATCTAAATTTTCATTGTTATTCATAATTTTCTATTATATCACTAATTTTGATATGTTTTATACATAGGTGACTTATTGCTACTCCGCACTCATGGCACTTCTATTATCGAGGTACCTACTTTCTATTTCTCTATTTTTCATTGTTTATTTCCATCCAATTTATAATTTCTATATGAATTTGAAATTTTATAAGAGTAAAAGACTAATTTTGTGTCACTTAATTTAGACCTATAAATAGTTTAGCCCACTCTCAATTTCATTCCTAGCTTCGCCACTGCTCCTATGTGCAACCTCCCTGTCAAGTAGTGGCGGATCCAGGATTTCATCGCGCATCGGGCTAAACTCTAATAGGCAAACATCCTAGAACTAACACTAATTTATATTCACACTACGGCATAACGAAGATTTGCTCTCTATCGTATCCATGGTAGTACATGTTCTTGTCAGTTTTGGATGAAAAAAAGATTGCAGATAAGAGTTATACATATACACTATATATATGTGAATGATGAAAAGATTGCAACATGTGAACCCGACTACGACTTCCAAAGGAACAATCGTCACTCAAACCATTTGATCAAAACATTCTAGATGTTCATGCTAATTGTCCAACATTTGCAAGCAAAGCTACTGCTAATCATATTAGAAACTAAATGGCAAGACTTCAACTCCTCTCAGTTTTGCCACTGAATGTTTCTAAAACTAAATTTGCAAGAGGTTTTAGTAATCAATGGATTACCTTGACAGAGTAGATGTTGGTCTGCCCTACGGTATCCTTCTCGACATAGCTGGTCGAGACTTTCTTCTTTGGGGGAAGGTACCATGCCTCCATCTAGCCACTCCATGCATAGGTTCCCAACCTACATACACACACAAAGGAATCATACTTAATCCTTTCCTAATTGCAAGTCATTTTGGAGCATGTGTTCTTTTCTAACTTCGAGTCCACGTATTTATATAAGTATCCAGATTGTCCACATGAACTGATGAACATAACATCGTAGCATTGCTGTAGAAATGATTTAAAAAATATTATATATATGTAGTTTTAATAGTATATTTTGCTAAAAATACAAATGATCAAAGTTGTTGATTCTGGATAGCAGAAGCAAGATTATTAAGGACATTGGGAACCTTGGAATCCGAGGCTAAACAATGAATCCCAAAATCAAAATTCCTATTTTAGAATTCCAAAAAGCAGAAGCATGATTATGAAGGAAATTGTAAACCCTAGAATCCGCACCTAAATATAGAATCCCCAAATCGAAATTCCTATTTCAGAATTCCCAAGAGCTGAGGCAAGATTAACATGTTAAGGAAATTGGGAACTCTAGAATCCGAACATATACATTGAATCCCCAAATCGAAATCCCTAGAGGGAGGGCTAAGGTGGCGCTAGACAGTTGGAGGGAGCCAACAGTGGAGGGAGGCACCAAGGCAACATGGGAGAGAGGCGACACAAGTGGCGTTGGCACGCTATAGGCCAAGAGTCGGCACTAGAGGGAGCCAGCGCTGGAGGGATGTGGCGGCGCCAGCGCTTGAGCCTAGAGTGAGGCAGTGCTGGAGGAGTGGAGGGAGGTCACCGGAGTGAGAGGTGCCGAACTGCCAAAGGGAGGCTCTAGAGGGAGGCCGCTGGAGCTCGGAGGCGCTAGAGACACAGGCTGCAAGCAGCGAAGGCGTGGATTTGGAGGGAGCCAGGGGCTGGAGGGAGGAGGTAAAGCCGAGGGCGTTGGGTAAAGCGCCGTGGGATGTGGCCACTGCAACCTTTGGCTAGGACCGCTAGGTTGTGCCGCCTCGGGCTGGGCCATTATAACTTGATTTTTTCTTGTGCCTACTAGGAATAGTTCCATTGCTATTTTTTCTAGGCCTCGAGCTATAGCCCACCTAGCCCAAGGCCCAAATCCGCCCCTGCTGTCAAGCCCCTACGCTTCCCCTCCCCTGCCCTCCCCTCCTCAAGAGACACCAAATCTGGCAGTCGTGTAGGGGGAGGCACCAAATCCAACAGCCATCCACCTCCGCTACCTCACTACCCAAATCCTACTCTCGATTTGGTGCCAATCCGCCAGATCCCTGTCACTATTCCTGACTCCCAGCATGAATCTTGTAGCCATGGAGGGGCTCTTGGCCTCTTGGGCCATTGAGGAGTGATGACTATACCCAGCGTTCCTAGCCATGATGATGCCATCTACTACGTCGGCCACTTCTCTGTGTTTTGGCGCACATCCCGTTGTCTTCCCCACTACTACAATACTGCCACTTCCGCTCTCGAATGTTGAAACCCATCCACCTCCACCACCTCACAACCCAAACCTTACTCCTTGATTCGGTGCCAATCCAACAGATCCCTCCCACAATTCCCAACTACCAGCATGAATCTCGTGGCCATGGAGGGGCTCTCGACCTCGTGGGTTGCCGAGGAGTGCTAATTGTACCTAGCGTTATAGGCCATTTACGACACCATCACTATGTCAGCCACCTCTCCATGTTCCGGTGGTGGGCACCAAGGCAACAGCTGGATGGCACCCGGTGCCTCATCTCACTCGCACACGTCTTCTCTTCCCTCACTACTACATACTACCACTTTTGCTCTCGAATCTCGGGATGACTTGCCTTCTTCGCCTAACGACTTGCCATGGAGGAGATGTAGAACAACAGAGGGAGAAGATGTTACTCCAAGCCGCCTTCAACAGCAACCTC
Source organism: Dendrocalamus latiflorus (assembly GCA_017311315.1). Taxonomy (NCBI): domain Eukaryota; kingdom Viridiplantae; phylum Streptophyta; class Magnoliopsida; order Poales; family Poaceae; genus Dendrocalamus; species Dendrocalamus latiflorus. The sequence goes on along the minus strand of CM029616.1, from coordinate 11,108,636 downwards.
CGCCTTCTCAGAAGTAACCCAACCATCCTCCTCTTGCTCCTGCTCTTACTCTTCCTTAGGTCTTCTTGATTGTGGTTTTTTATGGTGATATGGTTATTACTTGCCTTGGCTACCAATTTTTGCCCTCTTGTATGTGTGTGCCTAGAGATGGTGTGGGTGATTGGACACCGAGCATGGCGAGGAGGCTGTGCTTGCAATGGTGGTGGACAGCAATAGCGGCCACCGACGGGAGGTTGGATGTCTGTGGATACCTCATCAAGGACCTTAGCCTCGATGTTAACCAACCCAATGATAGAGGTTTTGGTCCCTTTCGCTTCAATTTTGCAGATCTTATAGCTTGGGTTATTCCTTTTAAAACAAATAGAGAAGAAAAGGATGGGGTATCTCAGATAAAATGATACACCTTAGGTTCCAACTTTCCATTTTTTTTATGTCATTGCAATCATCTACAACACTGGACTTCATGTTGGTTTGGACACATGTGGCCCATGCGCCGGCTCTTAACTTTTATACACATGGCTACTCCATCAATCGCATGCACTCCTTCCTTGATTCCCATGTGTCTCTTGTTGTTCAATCTTGGCATCTCCCTCCTTTGTGTTGGTCCCGGTCTCCCTCTCCTCCCTCTTAGTGCCAGTTTGTCCTTACCTAAAAATCTGAGAATTAACAAAGTAAAAGTATTAGGTAGTATGCTATTCTTATCAGTGTGGAAATCAAATTCACAAAGGAGAGAGTTGACCTGCTCTTGAAGCTTCTTTGCTCTTGCATGTGTAATTGGTCCTCTATATACCTCCTTAAGCTTGTCATCGCCAACATCATCTTGAATTAGTGTACTTTGAGTAGAATAGTTGGGGGTGTCTGCATCATCCTCGCCCTCATGAAAAGGAGACATCCTTGACTCTATCAGTAACATTGTCTTCAATCCAAAGAAAGGTGATAAATCAGTAACATTATAAGTAGCACTTACCCCATAGTCATCACTCAAAAGCTCTATCTTTTATGTATCGTCGTTGATCTTCTCCAATACTTTAAATGGACCATCTCCACAAGGCATCAACTTGAACTTAAGCTTCTCCAAAAAACAATCTTTGCGAAGATGAACACAAACCAAGTCACCCAATTCAAATAACATCTTTTTCTCATGTTGTTTGCCTTTTTAGAATAGTAGCGTGCTTTATTCTCAATTTTGTCTTTAGTCTTGACATGTATTTTCTTCACAAATTCAGCTCACTTGAACGCCTCCATATTTGCTCTTTCTTGAAGTGAAAGTGGTAACAAATCAAGTGCACCGCCCTGTCGTAAGCAAACTCCACATGCGGCAAATAATCTCTCCACTTTTTTATGTTCTTCTTGATAATTGTTCTCAACATCATTGAAAGTATTCTATTCACCACTTCAATTTGACCATCAGTTTGTGGCTAACAGGTCATTGAAAACAACAACTTGATCCCAAGTTGGCCCACAAAGTTTTCCAAAAGTAGCTCATGGACTTGATGTCGCAATAAAAAATAATGGTTCTTGGTATGCCATGCAATCTCACTCTTTCTCTCTCTCTCTCTCTCTCTCTCTCTGAAAAACAAGTTAGCTACATGCAGTGCGTCATCACTCTTATGACAAGGGGTAAAATGTGTCATTTTAGAAAACTTATCTACAACTACTAAAACCGAATCTCTCCTTCTCTTGGTCCTAGATAATCCCAACACAAAATCCATGCTAATATCATCCCATTGAATAGTAGGAATAGAAAGTGGAGCATACAAACCATGTGGACTAACTTTAGACTTAGCTTTGTAGCACGTTGCACAACATTTCACAAACCTTTCGATGTCACATCTCATCTTAGGCCAATAAAAGTCGGGTATCATCATGAGGGTCTTTTCTCTTCTAAAATGTCTCGTTAATCCTCCACAATGTGATTCTTGCAACAAGCGCAAACGCACAGACGAATCTAGAATGCATAGCTTGTCAGCTTTCAACAAATATCCCTCATGCATATGATATTTCTCCCATCCTTTCCCATATTTACACTTATCATATGCTGCTGAAAATTCACTATCGAAAGCATCCAATTCTTCTAGACTCACTAAACCAAGCACTTAACAGTCCCAATTTGAGTTTAAAAAATGTTCTTTCTAGATAAAGCATCAATAACCACATTCTCTTTACCTTTTTATATTTCACAACATATGAAAAAGTTTCAATAAACTCAAGTCACTTGGTATGTCTACGGTTCAGTTTAGCTTGGCCTCTCAAATACTTTAAAGATTCATGATCAGAATGAATAACAAATTCTCTAAGCTAAAGAAAATGTTACCAATTTTCAAGAACATGAATCAAAGCATATAATTCTTTATCACACATATGGTAATTCAATTGAGCACCACTAAGTTTTTCACTAAAGTATGCTATTGGTTTCTTTTCTTGCATCAAAATACCACCAATACTTATTCCACTAGCATCACATTCAATCTCAAAAGCTTTAGTGAAATCAGGTAAAGCAAGCAATTGTGCTTCAGTTAAACATTTGTTTAATTCAGCAAATGCATTTTCTTGTGCTACCCCCATTCAAACACTACTCTCTTTTTATTTATTTCATTTAAAGGGGTGGCAATGGTGCTGAAATCTTTTACAAAATGATGATAAAATCCAGCTATACCATGTAAACTATGCACTTGACTCACATTCACAGGAGTAGGACAATTCTTGATTGCCTCAATTTTAGATTCATTAACTTCAACGACATGTCCAGAAATAACAAATCCAAGGAACACAACTTTATTTGTACAAAAGGATCAAAGTTGGTATACAAGTTCTCAGTTCTAAGCACTTCTAGTACTTGTCTCAAATGTTCAATGTGTTCATCTATTGTTTTGCTATAAATCATAATATCATCAAAGTAGACCACTACAAATCTACTAATGAATGCTCTTAAAACATGATTCATTAATCGTATGAATGTACTAGGTGCATTAGTTAAACCAAAAGGCGTGACTAACCATTCATATAATTCAAATTTTGTCTTAAAATTAGTTTTCCATTCATCACTAAATTTCATCCTAATCTGATGATATGAACTCTTGAAGTAAATTTTAGAGAATATGTGTGCACGACTAAGCTTATCAAGTATATCATCTAACCTAGGAATAGAATGACAATATATAACAACAATATTATTGATATCATGACAATTTACACACACCCTCCTCTATGTATCATCTTTCTTAGGAACCATAATAACAGGAATGGCACAAGAGCTAAGGCTTTCACACACATACCCTTTTATCAAGTAGCTCTTGCATTTGGTGTTGAATTTATTTGGTTTTCTTCGGATTGGTACGGAATGGTGGATGGGTTGCAAATGATGTGTTGGGAACTACATCAATTTGGTGCTCTATTCTACGCAATGGCAGAAGTCCTGCTGGTATCTCCTCTGGAAACATGTCGTCAAATGCCTGCAAAAGAGATGAAATACTACTAACAAGAGAGATAAAGTCGTTTGTTGAAAACAAAACAGTTGCATCTTTGTACATAAGTACAAAGTGCATCTTTGATTGGTTATTGCTTACATATCTTAAATCTGATTTTATGTCTAACGTAACCAACCATCCCTTACTCTTACTTTTTCCTCTCATATTTGGCTTGTGGCTCTCACTCACCGATGCATGGAAAGTCACACTTTTCTTCTTTTACCCTTATTTTTAGCAAGCTTCTTTTTCTAAAATTCAGTATGTATTTAACTAGAAGTCATTGGATTAAACTCCTTTGTCTTCCCGTTCCACTTAAAATTATATCTATTGGAACGACCATCATGTTGCACACTTCTATCATGTTGCCATGACTTTTCCAACAGCAAATGGCATACTGTCATAGGCACCATATTACATTCAACGGTATCCTCATAATTACCAATCTTAAAAGTAACATACACTACATACTGAACTTTCATATCCCCACAAGAGGTAAACCATTGCACATGATATAGACCTTAATGTTTTAGCATCTTTAAAATAAGCGTCGCAAACAATTCAATGCTAGCCAATTTATGACAACTAACACCATCAATAATAAGTTGAATCACTGCAGATATGTATCTCCTTCTTGTACAAGTATGCTCCAATTTTTAGTGACTACTAGTGCTTCTGCCGTTTCATAGTCCAACACATCAACCCCTTCATTATCATCTACTGCATCTTCATATCTCTCAATTTCAGTGACCTCATGTGATCTCATCTTCACTAGTTGAATCACGATCACTATCTTTGGTAATTAACATATCATGGTTATTTGGACACTCCCGTGCTTTATGGCCATGCCCATACACTTAAAACATTGTTTGCTACTAGATTTGAATGTAGAACCCACCAAAGATTGAGTTGATGTGTCAGAGTAGTTTGCTTTTCATTAGACATATGTGCTGATTTTGCAACTAAAGTAGAACATGCATTAGAAGCATTGTAATTGGTACTAGATGAAGATATATCTTTGCCCAAATTAAATCGAACTGTGGTTGCACTTGTGGATGGAACTCTCAAGTTGAATGAAGGTGTTCTTTGCTATGGTTTAGCATCTTCTTACAATTGCTTCTCAGTCTTAATTGCCAAATACACCAATTCAACCACATTGGAGTAGGGCTGAAAATTCACAATCCGCTTGATGTTTTTGTTCAAACCAAACATGAAGCGTGCCATGGATTATTCTTCGTCTTCATGCACACGTGCCCTAATCTTAGCTTACTCTATCTCCTTATAGTATTCCTCAATATATTGCGCACGCTGCCTCAAATTCTGTAGTCTGCCAAAAAGATCATGACGATAATGATTAGGAACAAAGGAAGCATGCATTTTTTGCTTCATGTCCTCCCATGAAGCAATTGGAGGTTCTTCATTTTCAGCACGTTGATTGATCACTTGTTCCCACCAAATTAATGCATAGCCATCAAACTCAAGTGATTCCATATGAAGCTTCTTTTCTTCAGATTAATTATGCAAGCAAAATATCTTGTCCACCTTAAGCTCCCATGTGAAATAAGCATCCAGATCAGTGGTACCTTCAAATTTGAGAATGGCGAACTTCAATTTGCGAAACTTCTCCTCTTGATTATGTTATTGACGAAGATCAATATGTCATTCACAGTGTTGATAACCATCATTGCGGCGCAAATTAAAGTTGTCATCAAAGTCATCATCAAACGTATCTTCATATGTATCATGACCGTGGCCTAGTTGGCCATAGCCACCACCGAGTACACCTCCACCTAGGAAGCTGCCACCATGGGCAGCGGCCCCATGGCCACCTCCTCCATGCCCTCCTCCTCCACCATGCCTGGGGAGAGGGGAATGCACCGCCTCTACAATAGCACGTTCACGCCTTGCATGCTCCTCTGTGCCATGTGTATAGCAGCCTCTAGGCCAGTCTTATCTCGCTCCTCCAGGCCTGCACCTTGAATGCTAGATGTGTGGGTTCATTGTTAGTAAACCTCCTCCATGGTTACTTGACAAAGCAATGCCATGTTGTCATTTAGTTTCTTACTAAATTCAGCGATGAGGACAGCGAGTTCGACCTTAGTCACATAGGCCGATTGTTCTTCTTTTCCTCCTGACATTATTAGTAAATAGCAGCAAAAACAATGGAAATATGTGTGGAAACGCTCAACCTCACCCTCTCATCTACCAACCAAAGTTCTTATACTTCCCTAAGGATGCACTTACGTGCACCTCAACGACGGTAGACGAAACAGAGGTGATTGTTAAGCGAATTGAAGGTCCAAAGTGATGCACTCACCAAAAGCTTATGTGGAGCTTGAAAAAGGTTAGTTTTTATTCCTACCATAATCTGAAAATACTAGTTATTGTAAAGTTATGTAGCAATCCAAAGTAGAATTTAATGCCTAGTTGCTGATCTAAGATATAAGTGTGGAACAACGCAACACATGCACAAAAATGATGGAACTTGATGCAATCAAAGGAATGAGCTAATCTAAAAATATAAGTGTTGAACAATTAACTCGTATTGCACAAGTTATGGAGAGATGCTAGCCAATTGCTTAATTGATGAAAATGGCACAAGATTGCTCAATTTGAATACTAGTGCACAATCTGAATTTTTAATTAGCAAACGGTGGAAATTCCAGAAAGTATTCAGCACTGATTTTTTTCCCTTCGAATTTCCTTTTTCTTTTCTTCCTTTTTTTTTACCCTTTTTTTAGCCGAACACCATAACAGGCACAAACTCAATTTCAACAGGATGACTCAAGATTGTGTAGTATAATATCAACAACGAGCAGCTTTAAAGTAAGTTAAATAGCTAGTCTCAAATAGAAGCAAAATATTCACAAAGTATTGAATTAGCTCATAAAAGATATAAATGAAGAACTCACCAATGGAAGCGTTCTGCTGGAAATTTAATGACGCCCAAGGCACAAGATTTCCAGCAATACACGACTACAAACTAGAAAAGCTACTACAAACTACTCAATGCATGCTACTCAATGCATACGACAGCATACTGATCGGAAGCTCACAATTCCAGTCACAGCTAATTCAGGTTCGGTAGCACACACTAACAAATCTGTGCAGCCCGTGCTTGGCAAGGAACCCAGGCTGGTTGGCTCAAAAATCAAAACCGAACCAGCACGCGGTTCCGTGTTGTACTCAGAAGGAAACCGCACAGGGTTGATGAAATAACCCACGAACTCAGCGGAAACCGAACAAAACTGGTGAGACAAAGAGGATTTTGAGTTTTCGGTGCAGTAAACAGAAGATGATCAGCAACCAAAACAAAAAATTATATGGGATCAAAACCTAATAAAACTCACTAAAATAGTAGATTGAAACTAAAGCTAGGTACCTTTTTTAAAAAAAATTTGGGCTACCGCGTCAACCTTTAGCTCTGATATCAAGTTGATGCGAGGCACTCGATCTTCACATTATGGGATTGTTCTTGAGGGTAACTAGAGTGGCTATTAGTAAAGAATCCATGAAACCTAATGAACTGAATGGCGCCAACAACGGTATGGGTAACCGAAACCTGTGACGCTTGAATTCATCCAACAAAATGACACTACTACACAAAACCGTATTACAGACGGTTCAGAAACGTCATCATAGACGATTTTGTGAACTGTCTGAATTTATGGGTCAGTAATGATACGAGTTCATCACAGACGGCTTTCGAACAGTCTGTGGTGTAAATATCACAGACAGTTTTTAACTAAAACCGTCTGTGATATCTATATATCATAGACGGTTCTAGTTAAAAACGGTCTGTGATATCTAAATATAGTATGAAACATAAAACATACAATTCACATCTCAATTCATTTCACAAACATAAAACATCCATTTTGCAAATCAATTAATTGAAATGAAAACAAGCAAATATAGTATGAAACACAGTACACATTTTATTTTTATTAAGATTAGAGCCTACCATTACAAAAACAGACAGACAAACAACAAAAAACAAGGAGGAGGAGAACAACAAACAGGTTGCCCATCTAGCTAACACAACAAGAACAGAGAAAAGCAAAGATCCTTTATGCCTAGGCCTTCTCGCCCTTGATGCAGCGCACGAGCTGGATGTCTTTGACGCCCACCATCATCGGCGTTGATTGAGCGCTGCCTTGTGCATCATCTGCTTCGTGGGGCTATTATGGTATGGGTCAAGGAGGAGGAGGAGAACAGCAAGGAGGAGGAGAACAACAAAGAGGAGGAGAACAGCAAGGAGGAGAATAGAAAGGAGGCTAGGTTCTGGTGATTATTTATAGGGGAGGGAATGCAAAAATTTTTGGCGCGGGGACGGAGAGGCGGAGCTACGATCCGTGGGGTGAGGATTGGTGGATTTCTATTGGCTAGGATTGGGTTGAGGAGGATCGATGGGCCCAGCGGTCAGATTATCACAAACGGTTGGTAGCTAGAACCATCTGTGATGAATGAATATCACAGACGGTTCTATATGCCAACCGTTTGTGAATTAGAGCACAAAATTTTTTTATATACCGATGCAATATAAACAACTAGTCTGAAAAAAAATTGCAAAGTTTTATATGGCTTATATATACTCATTTGAAAGGTTTCGATGAGATCTATAACTTTTCAGTTGAAGAAAAATCCAAATTCCGAAAGGAAGACCAAGAAAAAGGGCAAAAACAGAAACTAAAAACTTGTGACGCAGGTTTAGGTCCAAAAATGACCAATTTTTGGGGTCTTGGAGGGTGACTGGCGCAAGCGGGTCATATTTTTTTGATTGGGCTCGTCGTTAGCTTTCCAACGAGTACAAGAACGTCGAAAATAGACACCGTATGCAAAAGTTATGCCCGTTTTACTGAAGGTGTCTCAAAACTGAATTCTACTCGGACTCAGGCGGGAAATTATGAAATTTTGAGGAATTGCAAGGCGGGAAACATATCACAGGCGGTTTTTAATACGAACTGTCTGTGATAACTTCATTATCACAGATGGTTCGTATTAAAAATCGTCTGTGAAAATACCACAAACGGTTATCCGTATGAACCGTCTGTGATACTTGCAGCACAGACAGTTCCTAGGAACCGACTGTAATATAAGCGTCTAGTTTAGCCTCTTTTGTAGTAGTGTGAGTTGATTCTTGTCTACTCGCCACATAAAAAAGTAGACACACTCCTATAATATCCAAAGGAATTCACAAGGACAATGGAACGACACAATAGATTGAAACTCCCTATTCTAGTGATGGTAATATTGCTCAAATTCTAGCATCAAGAGTATTTTTTGTACCTAAAAATATGACGACTGTCCCAAATACCAGGGCGTACGACTCAATATATAGCCATCCTGCAACCCAACTACACCCAAACACTTAATCCCTAATTAACCTAAACACTAAGGCCCCGTTTGGCAGAGCTCTAGCTCTAGGAAATCTGTAGATTTCCTAGAGTTGGTCACAGGGCCTGTTCTTTTTGGCTGCGGCTGATGGCTTTTGGCTGCGGCTTATGACTTTTAGGCTGTTTATGCGAGAGATTACGGAGTAACAGAAACTCACATGCAGTTTTTGGCGATATAAATGAAATCAGTAAAGTATGTACTACAATTAACTAGTAGACCCCATCTTAAAAAGATACTCCGTTTAAGGAGCTAGTTACTGTAGAAAAGCCGAAAAGCAGCTTTTAGAAGCTGAAAAGAACACCCCCTGTAGCTCTAGGAAATCCTGGATCTAAAGTTGCAGGCATGTTAAGTGCATTTACATGACTCATTTCATTTATATTATATATTAAATAAAAATATTTAAATCACTTTATTTTAATCAACAAATTACAGATCCAGCATAGATCTCGGAGCTAGAACTGTGTCAAACGGGGCCTAATTAGCTTTCAGCCATGTAAACATGCATACATGGCTCAAGTCCAACTTACTTGGCTCTCACATGTACACAGCCGAATAAGGTCCATGTGCACACGATCAAGTTAGGCCAATAGACTCCTAATGCCTTAAGCCCAAAATAACTAGATACAAAACCTACCGGTGAGAGTTAGGCCTAATTAATTAGCATGCAAGCCGGCCAGCTCACAGTGCTCAGTCCAAACTATCTAGCCGAAGCACATGTTGATTTGGATACATGTGGCCCATGCACCGGCTCTTAACTTGTATGCACATGGCTACTCCATCAACCGCATGCACTCCTTCCTTGATTCCCATGTGTCTCTTATTGTTCAATCTTGGCATTTGCTTCTTTTGTGTTGGTCCCAGCCTCCCTCTCGGTGTCAATTTCTCTTTTACCAAAAAATCTAAGAATTAACAAAGTAAAAGTATTAGGGTGTTAGAGAACTCATGATGTAAAAGGTGTTAAGTTCCATGGATTGTGTTAAGAATTTAAGATACTTTGAGTTGGGCTTTTGGATGGATGACTTCATTATGATGCCTAGATATTTAGCTGAAACAAACATTTTGATGTAACATTGAGCTCATGACTAGACTTCCTACGGAAATAGTACACAGCAAATCTGAAATGCTTTGCTTAAGTCATTTCTTTCTTCTCTGTTACTAAAATCTGCATACAACAATACATATCCTAATGATTCGTGTGCCTATGTTGAAAAAACTATGGATTATCCATTTTCAGGAAAATAGTTATATTAGATTCATCTCTTGCCCTTCTAGAAGCAAAGCAGCAGGTATGGGAGGGACGAGGAAGAAGAGCTAGGATTGTTGCAATTTTGTTCATTCCCGTCTAAAAGAGGGCAAGTTAGTCTTTGTGTATCAGACTTAACTTTTGACTAACTAGAAACGGTCAACGATGACATGGAGTGACAAAGTTTTGAAAACTAATGGCATACAAGGAATAAGCACTTATTTAGTGGTAAATTGTGGAACTGGAAGTTATTCAAGGGCATACAATATAATGGATTTTCTCACGAAAAAAAAATACAGGAACCCTTTACAGTACCACTTTTTGTAGTTTCTCATTACCATTTTGTGGATACTTTTCTGACATTTAACTTATATATCACATGTATCACATGCAAAAAGCCTAGCAAGTTAATTTTGATTTATGTGCAAAGATTGGATAAAAGTAATACCATGTACGTCAAGTCTGACTATTGGATATCAGTTACACCATGTCAAGTCTAAGGATGCTTGGCATTTGTAGTAGCTGCTTGTAATCCTCTTTAGTGTTCCGTTGCAATGCACAGGAACTTGACTAGTTTCGTATGAAATATGATGGGTGTTGGGTTGATCTCGGCTAACTAACCCCGAGATTTCAGGGAGGCAACTCCACCACTCGCGCCATGATCGGAAGCGCCACTAATCCATCTTGGTTTCGGTCCCGGTCACTATAGCGCCAGATATAAAGGGGATTCGGCATGTTCTTTCGGTGGTTGTTCTAAGGCCACAAAATCCCACACAAAACCCGATCTATAATGGAGCGCTATGGTGAACGAAGGCCGTACCACCTCTGACCCCGTCCACGGCTCCGACGACCTCACTGCCGCCGGCCGACCACCTCAGCTTCTCCTTCATTGACCGCACCTCTACTTCACTCTCATGGCCTCTCCGACTTCGGGTATGTATTGATGCTTCCGCTCTAATGTTGTTTCTAGGTGTTCATGCTTTGATCTAAAGTTATGCCTAATGATTCATGTTTAGACTTAGTATTAGTTCTTATATTTGGTATCAGAGCAACTTTATGTCATCATGAACCCTATTCTACCTTAACCGAACTCGGATTTGTTGATTAAATTTTTTTTTTCGATCTAACGGTTAAGGCTCGGGTAAGCATTTAGAAGGAGGGGATCTATTATTATTTTTTAGGCAAAACCCTAATGAACTCCCAGAGATTCAACCCCAAGCCCAACCATCCTGATGTTTCTTAGATCGGCAAACAAACAATCAAAAAAAAAAACAAAGAAATCTCAGATCGGACTTACGGCTTTCGAGCCCGCCGCCGATGTTGCCATGGCCGTCGCCGGTGTAGTCCGCTCCGGGCGCCGCCGCCCTGCTGTCGCCACGCTGCGCGGCAGCCGCCGCTCCGCCTCCTCATGGGCGCGCCGTCGCCCACGCGACGCCGCCGCCGCGCCGAGCTCTTCTCGGGCGTTGCCGCGCCGCTCAGGCCGCTGCCGATGATGCCGTTTCGGGGCCGCCGCTGCCGCGCCACTCCGTTCCGTCGCGGGTGTCGCGCGCCCGCCGCAGCCGCACGGACGCCGCCCTCCCCATTTTGTCTCTGCTGCGCGCAATCTGGACTGTCCGATGGATCCGACGGCTCGTGCGGTTTTCGGGCATTATCTGGGCCGCGTGCGCAATGTTGGGCCGCCGACGCGATCTTTACGCGTGTGGACATTTTAGGCCGCGTTTTTTTTGCGGGCCGAATGGTTTTGGGCTGCGCGACTGAATTTTGGGCCGACTGCGCGTTTTTGACCCGTGCGGGATTTTTTCCTCCCGTGCGGAAATTTTTGTGGGCCTGCGCGCGTGAGTTTTGGGCCACCGCGCGCCCGCGAGTGGAGTTGAGCCCTTGCGCGTAATTTTCAGGCCATCTGCAGTAATTTGGGCTGCGCAATTTTACGAGCTAAATGAATAGTTTTTGGGCCGAATTTTGGGCTGACTGCAACAGTGATTTCATCCTTTTATTTTCAGCACATTTTCTTATGTTTTAAGTCATCCTTTATGCACTGTTTTAATTATTTTCAGTGGCCCAAATTATGATGTACCTTCGCCATATTATTATGTTTTGTCTCTAATTAAAATTGAACCAACGAGATATTTTAATTGGAGATTTTTATGTTTTTGGCATTATGTATGCATATGATTACATTCTGACCAACGTTGTTTGTAATCATGTGTCGCCATATAAAATTATTAAGTTCTTTTTCATTTCTGCCCAACGGTGATATGAATTAGAACTGTAGTTTGCATGTTATTAATCAGACCAACGTAGGGTTAATTACATGCAATATATATTTATGATTTTTGTCATGTATTTTGAAATTCAGTACTTAATGCATCAAACGTTGCCACCACAATTGATAACATTAAGTAGCTCACGAGGAGCAATTTTCCCACGTGGAAAGAACAAATTCATATTGTTCTTGACGTTTTGGACCTTGATTATACCTTAAGGGTAGCCGTTCCCATTCCTCCCACCGAAGGCGAGGAGAATTATGATGAGAAAAAGAACATTGTGAGGCTTATGCTGAAAAATGGGATCGGTCTAATCGCTTATTACTAATGATTATGAAGACCTCTATTTCAGTCGGGATTAGGGGAGCAATCCCCGATTCCGAAAATGCTAAGGAGTACTTGGTTTTAATTAAGGAGAAATTTTAAGGCTCCACTAAAGTTTATGCCAGTACTTTGATTCAGAGGCTCTTAACCACTAAATATGATGGGTCCGGTAGCATAAGAAAGCATATCATGATGATGACCGATATGGAAGAAAAACTCAAGGGTATGGACATGGCAATATCTGATGGTTTCCTTGTCCATTTTATTATGACCTCTCTTCCTTCTGAGTACACGGCTTTTAAGATTAATTACAATGCTCAGAAAGAAAAATGAAGCATGAGCGATTTGATCGAAATGTGTGTCCAGGAGGAAGAGAGAATAAGAACAGAAAAGAAGGATTTTTGCTCTTCATGTTGGTGGCTCTAACAAAAGGAAGTTCCAAGAGGACTTCAAATCTAAGAAAAAGCTGCAATTCTCCCCAATTCAGACAAGTCAGGGCCTAAAAGTGCACAATGCACCTATGCCTCATGTTGCTCTCGCCGGAGCATCTAAAGGGGGGAATGTCTTTTCTGCAAGCAGCCAGGGCATTTCCAGAAAGATTATGTGCGATGCTAAGCGTAAAAAACAAATAATGACGAGACTTCTTCGAAACTGTGGCACTGTCGTTTAGGCCACATTTCGAGGGGGAGAATGGAGCGTCTCATTAAAGAAGAAATTCTCCACCCATTAGATTTCTCTGACTCAGACCACTGCATTGATTGCATTAAAGGAAATTATGTTAAGCAAATAAAGAAGGGAGCTACTCGCAGCACAGGACTATTAGAATTAATCTATACTGATTTTTGTCGTCCTTTTCCTATGACTTCTCCCGTTATGGTTATATCTTTCCCATTAAAGACCGATCTGAATCACTTGATAAATTTAAGATATTTAAGGCTGAAGTTGAAAATCAGCACAACCTAAGAATTAAAGTAGTAAGATTGGATTGTGGGGGAGAATATTATGGAAATGGCATCGTTACCCAGTATTCTATGCTGGGCGAACCTCAGAAGAATGGTATAACTGAAAGACGCAACCGTACACTTATGAATATGGTACGGAGCATGCTTAGCCATTCTAGTTTACCAATTGGCTTGTGGATGGAAGCACTAAAGACAGCCGCACATATTCTTAATCGGGTTCCAAGTAAATCAGTACTTAAAACACCTTATGAATTATGGACTGGGAGGAAACCGAGTATGAAATATTTACGAGTGTGGGATTGTCGTGCTGAAGATAAGTTATTTAATCCACACATTGGGGAATTAGACCCTAAGATAGTAAGTTGCCATTTTATTGGGTACCCTGAGAGATCTAAAGGGTATCTTTTTTTATTGTCCTGATAGGATAACTAAGTTTGTTGAAACAAGGGATATTGTGTTCTTTGAAAATAATGAGGACCTGGAGCCCAGGAAAATAGATCTTGAGGAGAAGCGGGTTTATGTTCCTTCACCGCTCATCCCAGAGACCTTTATTCCTGTGCCTAAGGCGGTTGCACCTCCAGTAGATAATATTGTTGTTGCACCCACTGTTGAGGTTTCTGAATTTCCTGATGTTATACCTAATGAAGAACCTCAGCAGTCTCTTGAAATAACTAATGAACCTATTAGAAGATCACAGCGGGAGAGAAGATCTACCATCCCAAATGATTATGTTGTCTATACAAATGAGGATGATAATGATGTAGGGAAGGTAGATGATCCCACCTCTTATAAAGAGGCCATAATGAGTGAACATTCTTCTAAATGGCTTGGAGCCATGGAGGAAGAACTAAAGTCTATGAGCACTAATGATGTATGAGACTTAGTAGAAAGTCCTGACGGAGTCAAAACAGTAGGCTGTAAATGGGTCTACAAAACTAAGCGTGACTCTAAGGGAATGTCGAAAGGTTCAAAGCAAGGCTCGTAGCAAAAGGCTTCTCACAAAGAGAGATGATTGACTATAATGACACCTTTTCTCCTGTCTCAACTAAAGATTCATTCAGAATTGTTGTGGCACTTGCAGCTCATTATGATTTAGAGCTGCATCAGATGGGTGTTATGATGGAATTTCTTAATGGCGACTTGCAAAAGAATGTTTACATGGCTCAACCGGAAGGTTTTGTCGTGGAAGGCAAGGAGCATATGGGATGTCGACTTAAGAAATCAATTTATGGCTTAAATCAAGCATCGAGGCAGTGGTACCTCAAATTCGACAAGATAATGAGTTTTGGATTTAAGGAAAATGAAGTTGATAACTGCATATATGTTAAGTTCAAGGGGAGTAAATCCACCATCTTAAGTACTTTTTGTGGATGATATCTTATTGGCCAGCAGCGATAAGGATATGATGTTTGAGACCAAGAGATTTCTTTCATCTATTTTTGATATGAAGGATCTCGGTGATGACTCTTATGTTCTTGGCATTGAAATTCACCGAGATAGGTCCAAAGGAACATTAAGTTTATCTCAGAAGGCATACATTGACAGAGTACTGAAGAGATACAATATGCATAAGTGCTCTGGCTCGCCTGCTCCTATTGTTAAGGGCAATAAGTTTGAGACATTTCAATGTCCAAGGAACCAATATGAAACTGATCAGATGAAGTCGGTTCCTTATGCTTCAGCTGTCGGAAGCATTATGTATGCTCATGTATGTACGCGCCCTAATTTAGCTTTTGTAACCGGGATGCTTGGCAGATATCAGTCAAATCCAAGACCGGACCACTGGAAAGCCGTTAAGAAAGCTTTGCGTTATATGCAAGCTACTAAGCATTTCATGCTCACATTTAAGTTTTCTGATAACCTTAAAGTTATTGGTTATTCAGATTCAGATTTTGCGGGATGTGTTGATACTAAGGAATCCACGTCAGGTTATATCTTCACACTCGCTAGAGGAGCTATCTCGTGGAATAGCTCCAAACAAACCCTTACGACATCTTCAACGATGCAAGCTAAGTTTGTAGCATGTTATGAGGCTACCGGGCAGGCTGTATGGCTTAAGAACTTTATCCCGGGACTTAGAGTGGTAGACAGCATCTCTAAACCACTCACCTTATACTGCGATAACGAACCCACAGTCTTTTATGCAAATAACAACAGGTCAAGTGGTGCTGCCAAACACATTGACATTAAGTATCATGTTGTGAGAGATAGAATCCAGGATCAAACCATAAGTATCAAGCATATTAGTATTAAGTTAATGGTTGCGGATCCGCTTACTAAAGGCTTACCACCCAATATCTTTCGTGATTATGTTGCCGGCATGGGTTTATTGGAAAGCCTCTGATTCTGGATAAAAGGACCTTAAAGCAAACCAACTCCCATCAAGTATAATGAATATCCGTTTCGAGATAAGATAGTACTCTATAGGTACTGGGGTTGTATGGCACTTCATTTGCTATGCAACACATTGCCTTGGTTTGCTATTTTATCGAGAATGGGCTTATGATGTTAGCCTTACGATCAAAGGGGAGAATGTTGGGTTGATCTCGGCTAACTAACCCCGAGATTTCAGGGAGGCAACTCCACCACTCGCGCCATGATCGGAAGCGCCACTAACCCATCTTGGTTTCGGTCCCGGTCACTATAGCGCCAGATATAAAGGGGATTCGGCATGTTCTTTCGGTGGTTGTTCTAAGGCCACAAAATCCCACACAAAACCCGATCTATAATGGAGCGCTATGGTGAACGAAGGCCGTACCACCTCCGACCCCGTCCACGGCTCCGACGACCTCACTGCCGCCGGCCGACCACCTCAGCTTCTCCTTCACTGACCGCACCTCTACTTCACTCTCATGGCCTCTCCGACTTCGGGTATGTATTGATGCTTCCGCTCTAATGTTGTTTCTAGGTGTTCATGCTTTGATCTAAAGTTATGCCTAATGATTCATGTTTAGACTTAATATTAGTTCTTATAATGGGCAATATAATGTGAGATCTGCCTTATCTATTGCCAATTCATGGGGGCATCGACCAGCCTTTTGAGGTCGCCTGGACAGCAATCCAAAATAGGCTATTTACAGCTGATTGACTCCACACGCTGGGTTGGGAAAATTGCCATTGGTGTCACCTGCGTTTGCACTGTCCGGGGGCACTCTTCATCTCATCACCGAATGCATGCTCTACGGTATTAACGTGGATCAATAGCCTAGAGGCGTCAAACGCTTCAGACTAGGTCGCAAACGTAGAGCAAGAGAAGTGCATAAAAGACAAAAAAAATGCATCTCGAGCAAAATAATTTTTTTGACGTAATAAACTAATAATTTTGGTGCTTTGGCAGCCATATATAGGAGGAGAGAAACCGTACGTCCCATTGTTTTAGGGCAAAACGGGCGACCGAGCTAAAAGTGCATCGACCGAGGTGAAGTAGGCATGAACGAGACATCTAGGGAGACTTTAGACTTCTACTTTGCTTGGCTATAATAAGCTCTTGCCTCTCTGTCCGCACATCCCCCTTCATTCCCGTCTTTTCCTTTTCTGTCCACTATTCTTGGTTGATTGTTCGCCTGCACTTTACTTCTTAAATAGGTGTAAATCAAATAGAAGCAACTCTTAAATAGGCGTAAATCGATGAAAATCAACATGTCAATGCGATGCAATATTGATCATCGTCAAATTATAGAGGGTAGATTAGATCTACTATATAAAAATAAAAGCTACATTTAAAGTAAAAGAAAAGAAAAGATACATTATAGAGTAAATTTTGAGTGACCAACCTAGCACAATTAGTGTCGATGAGCATGGCTAAGCATTAACCACTTTGTTTAATCTACAAGTTCCACAATTTGCCAACAGTGGATAATAATGCTAAAGTGACAATAGCAAGAATATGAACTTATTAAAGTGGGATCAATGCAACAATCGGGATACAACCACCGTTCTTATCAACATAGCAATATTTATCAAAATTACGTGCATGTATAATACTTTTTGAAACAACATACATCACAATAAAATATGGGTACAACATGGTCAAATAGGGTACTTTCCTTACTCATTCAACTCTTGATCTTGCTCTAGAGTAGTTTCGAAGATTTTCATAAAGTCAGTATATAATCAATAAAAGCCAAATAATACAAATAAGGGCTAAATAAATTAAAATAGAGATAAAATCCAAATATGTTTTCATATTATGAAAGAACATGATTTTAGGTAATTTTAGAGATAAAAATTATTCAATTTGGAGTTCGAATACAAAAGTTATGAGCATTTGAATTTGGTTCGGTTAAAAAATCCTAGAAAAAGAAAATCGAAAAAGGATGACGCTAAAGGCAAATTTTACAAGAATATGCTTTCCTAAGGAGAAAACATACTTTCCTTAAGACTAAAGGAAGCCTTTTCATTTTAAAAATCTTTCTTATGTGTGGGCCATGCATGGTAGTCTCACAATTCTTAAAACACATTTTAATTACAAAACAGTAAGTGGTCCCATCTATCATAGACTCATTAGTCACTAATTAACCAATTAATATTTTAATTAACTTTTAAACTAGATTAACACGCCGACAGGTGGGCCCTAGTTGCCAAAGAGGGCAAAGAGAATAGAGCAGAGCACGACCGAGCTTGTTACCGAATGGCGGGACCAGGGCAAAGCTAAGGGTAGCAACCATGAGGTGTGTGGTCATCTGGCATGATGGCGAGAAGCAGCAGGGCTGGCTCGGGCTGCGATGGCTTTCGTCGGAGAGGTGGATTTAGCATTCTTGAAATAGGAGGCTAACACGACACTAATGGGCTTGGCAATGGTGAGCAGGGCGGTGGCGATGGCTTCACGGTGTTAACAATCCTTGCACGAAAGAGAGGCTACAAGAGGGCAAGCATTCACTTGCATGTTGGAAAGAGTTGGTGCACATGAAAGGAATTGGTCAGGGGCTCACTAGAGAAGCAGAGAGCAGTGAAGATGTGGCAGTGACCAAAAATGGGGGAGAAGTTCAGATTTTGGTGTGAGACTGCACATCGGAGAAATTGACAGAGGGGTTTTGAACAGCAAACAAATGGCACGATATTATGCGGAAGCCACAGACCGAAACTCACCTGAGATGGTAGGACATGGCAGTCACGATGGTTGGGCTCACCAGGCTCGGAGAAGACAACTTAGGATCTATTTCACAAAGCATCAACTACATCATCAAACAAGGGAAAATCATTAGGGAGGCTCAAGAAGAAGAAAGACTATGTGCATGTTGCGAGCTGTGGAGCTCATCGGTGAACATGACACAAGCGGGCATGCTCACTAGTGTGAAGGATGACGCTCGTGTTCCCTACAAACCAAACAGAGATATTTGCTCTCTCACCATTTGTTTGATCAATTATTTTTTTAGATCAAGTTTGTTTGATCAGATTCACCATCTAGCTATCAGCCTGTTATCAGTTGGTTTTTGTTACCAAACAGCAAAACGAAGGAACCCAAATGTCCTAACTGCTTTGTTACGGATGGAGAAGGACTGGACCAACAGTAAATCATGAACGACCCCAGATGCATGCCACATAGGTGGGAACATGAAAAGTAGAACACGAAAGCTGCATCCTCAGGGGGACGTGGCTTCTATGTTCTAATTTTCTTGTTCCCATAGCTATTCCCACCAACGCGGTGTCCATCGAAACCTTTGCTAGTGGGACCATCTTTTCTTGGAGCATCCTGGTCGTTGCCTCACTGCTGCTCATTGCACTCACCATGGCACCACTGGCTACGATCTTGACAGAGCTCAAGGCGTTAGGTAAAGCCGCACAGTAAACAAGCACGGGAACACAGATGGCACCTAGCACCAGATCTAGAGCTGCCTGAGGAAAGGAAGGGAGACCGGAGCCACCTGCCTACCGTAGGGTGCCAGCGTCCCGTCGGCGCTGAGCGCCTGAGGTCTAAGCAACCGAGCCACCGACGGCACCGACCGCCGAGCCGCCGACAGTGCTGACCGCCGAGCTGGTGAGACTATGAGAGACACCGTGAGTTGGATGGGAGGGGAGGGATCCATCATCTGTGGACCGTGGTAGCGTGGTGGCGGTCTGGTCGACGCTGGAGCATGTAGCGCGAAGCTGCCGAGGTGAGGACTAAGGAGTGATGAGCTAAGGACTGTGGCAGTGAGAACAGAAAATCTGGTGAAGTGGGAGAGGAGCAGAGGAGAATCAGGAGTTAGGAGACCAAATGCGTTGCGCCGCTGTAGAGGAAAATTTGGCCGACCGATGACTGGATAGTGAATCAATGATATATTATATGTGGAGTACCCAAGTAGGGTGAGTAGAATACTTGTTTTGTCATTTAGTGATTTCGATTCATAGAGTTGTAAGAAATGGAGAGACGAACATTGCATAAATAATTTTAAGCAATACAAGTAGTACTCCTTATACTAATGAGAGTCAAGCAAAGAAAGCTCGAGTGGATTTTAGTCCTGATGAATCATCACTGATCCGGCGAATCGCATACCTGTTAGTGAGTATGACAATGAAATTAGAGATCAAGTGGGGAGGGTGTATTTGTTGAGAGGTCCAACCCAACCAAAAGGCCATAATTTTTCTCACAAAATGCAAAATGACTGTTGAAGGGCATTTCAACAATCTTTGTATAATAAATATGATTAGTTGGAATATAGTGTAGAAAATGATACAACCTTTTGTTTCTATTATTTTCTTTTTAAGAAGCCTAGAAGGCCTAAAATTTTTTGTAGTAATGTATTTACAACAATAGGATATTCCAACTAGAAGAAAGCTTTAGGAACATTTGATAAACATGTCGGTGGACCTAGTAGTTATCATAACATTGAAAGGGGGGATTACGAGGAATTTAAAAATCAAAGGGCAAGTGTAACATAAAGACTTTCTAATCATGGACGAGAGTCAGAAATTGCATATAAAATTTGTTTGACTGCTTCTTTAGATTGTGCAAGATTTCTCCTAATGCAAGGTGAAGCTTTCCGAGGACACGATGAATCTTCAACTTCTATCAACAAGGGAAATTTTAAAAAAATTGGTTGAATGGTACAAACATAAAAATGAGGAAGTGAAGAAAGCATTTGACCAAGCTCCCCTAAATTATATGATGATTTCTCCAAAAACTCAAAAGGATCTTGCAAAAGCTTGTGTGCAAGAGGTCACGAAGGTGATTATGGAGGAGATTGGAGATAGGAATTTCTCTGTGCTTATTGATGAGTCACGAGATATATCAATAAAGGAGCAAATGGTCATGATTTTGAGTTAGTTTATTTTATGTTTTTACATTGCGCTATTTATTCATGTAATCATGTATTTGTGTTTTAACCTAGCATAGTCTATGACATGCAGGTTTGTGAATGATCAAGGGAAGGTTCTTAAAAGATTTCATGGTATTAAGCATGTGACAAATTGTACATCTGTTACATTGAAGGAAGCTTTGTTTGCTTTGCTTAAAGAGCACCAATTATCAATTCCTAGGTTACGAAGGTAGGGTTATGATGGAGATTCAAGTATGAGAGAAGAATTTAATAGCTTGCAAAAGCAGATCTGAGATGAGAATCTATATGCTTTCTATGTCCATTGCTTTGCCCATCAGTTGCAGCTATTGGTTGTGACTGTTGCAAGTCATAGTAGAGCTATTGCTGATTTTTCAACTATATTCCCTTGATAGTGACCACCGTTAGTGCATCTTGCAAGAGAATGGATGCATTGCTTGCAAATCAACAAGATGTTTTGTTGGAGAAGCTAGAGACTGGTAAGGCTATCACTGGCACAGGGTTGCATCAAGAAATTAGCATAATTAGACCTTTAAATACTAGATGGGGCTCTTATCTAAAAACTTTACTGCATATTTACCAAATATGAGAGGCAATGTTAGAGGTACTAGAGATTGTGAGTAAAGATGCATGTCAACCATGAAGTCATGGTGGAATATCAGGTTTGATATAGAAAATAGAAAGTTTTGAATTTGTTTTTATCTTGCATTTATAGAAAGCATTACAAGTGAGTTTGTCACTTACTTTGCAAAGAAATAGTCAAGATATTGTTGAAGTCATGGATTTGCTTTTAGATGTGAAAGTACGCTTGCAGAACATGAGGGACAATGGGTGGGAGCCATTATTCCAGCAAGTGAAAAGTTTTTGTGAAGCAAATGAGATTCATGTGCCAAATATGGAAGAAGACATTCCAGTTAGAGATACGTCTGCACGTAGGAAGCATACGGTGACTTACTTTCACTATTACCATGTTCATATTTTCATTACCACTATTGATGCCATTACATCAGAGATGAACCATTAGTTTAATAAAGTTTCTTCAGAGTTACTAGGATGCATGCCATGTCTTGATTCAAGAGACTCTTTCTCTAAGTTTGATGTAAATAAGCTTGTTTATCTTGCTGAGATTTATGCTCATGATTTTAACATAGCTGACCATTTGTTGTTAAGAAATCAGCTTCATACCTTTGTTCTCAATATCAGGAGAAGTGTAGAATTCCATGAATGTGGTGATTTTGCAAAGCTAGCTCAAAAGATGGTTGAAATAGGAAAAAAGAGAATATTCCCATTGGTTCATCGCCTCGTTGAGCTAACACTAATCCTTCCAATGACAATGGCATCAGTTGAAAGAGTCTTTGTGGTAATGAATATTATCAAGATAGATTTGTGCAATAGAGTAGCGGATAAGTGTTTCAGTGATTTGATAATATGCCACACTGAGCGAGAGATTTTTAAAAGCCTTGATGATGATATAATCAGAAAATGCTTTCAAACCATGAAATCTCTAGAATGCTATTGCCTCATACATGTATTACTACTACTCAATCCTAGCTAGTAGCTAGTGGTATGTTTCATTCTTTTTTTCAAAATTTATAAATATTCGTAATCATAATTTCTAATTTCATCACTAAGTTTACTAATTTTGGTGTACAGATAGCTGCTTACATATATTTACGGGTTTTGGGAGAGACATTACCTATTACCGAGGTACAATCTTCGATTTATTTTGCATTTTTAGTATGTCTTTTTTAATTATGTATGATTTTAGACTGTAAAAGATAGTTTGATTTATATTTAGTTTATTTATCTTTTGTTAGTCATGTCCCACCAGCTCTTCCTAAAATTAGGTTCTGGGTCCGCCACTAGACACAACACTTTCGTTGCATCCAACCACAACCGCAAGAACTCATTGGAGACTCGGTGCTTTGAAGTTCATTGATTTTTCTTGATAAAAAAAACTAGCAGAGCACATACACCACTAGCAGCAGCGACCCCCCACAAAGCTCATACCATTCATTAACACCACATGACCAAGCACTCACATCGAGGGTCAAAGCTCATGGTTGTGTCAAAGCTCGCCTGAACTCATTGCCCACCAAGCTTGCTATATATGCTCTCTTGCCATTTGATTGATCAATTGTTTTTAGGTCACGTTTGTTTGATCAGATTCACCATCCAACTGTTAGCCTATTAGCAGTTGCTTTTTGTTACCAAACAGCAAAACGAAGGAACCCAAGCATCCTAACAGCTTTGTTATGGATGGAGGACTGGACCAATAGTCAAACATGAATGACACTTGATGCATGCCACATACGCAGGAACTGGGAAGTGTGTCTTCCCTATTTCGCTTTCGCTGTTCCCATAGCTGTTCCCACCTATGTGGTGTCCATCCACGCCTTTGCTTGTGGGATCATCTTTTTCCGTCAATAGGAAGTCCCATTTTCCTCCATCTCAGAACATCCTGGTCACCGCCTCACTGCTGCATGTGCAATCAAGCCATATTTGGCCCTCCATAGGTCGAAAATCCTGGGAATGGTTGTCCTCTTTGTGGAAGGCTAAATTTAGCCCCCTGGCACGCCCTGGCACCGCACAAGGCCCCTGACGAACCCCCACCACATCTGCTCTCCTGGCGCCACCCCTTCCCTCCTCCCACTACCTTTCCTGGTGCGGCTGCCCCCCCCCCCCCCCCCCCCGGCACAAGATGTCGGTGCGGTCTATGACTGCACAAAGCTAGTGGCATGCCCGTCTGCTTGGCCGATCCCCCTTCCCCTCTGTGCGTGTTCTCCAGATGGCAGGACTAGTGCGACCGACCCCTCCCCTCCCCTTCCGTTGGTTGTCTAAATGGGCCGGAATCCTCTTTGGAAGAGGTAGGAGCACCATTTTGCAGATGAGCGAGAAACCGAGAGAGGCAGTAGATAAGAGAGTAAGTAAGGCCATTCAAGCATCGGATTTTGAGTCATTTTTAATTTTAATTTCAAGTTTGTGTTTTTGAAAAAGTTGCAGATCGATGTCTGAGCATTCGAAAAAGGTAATTTTCATGGACATGGGCTAATTTTTATAGCAATGTGATTAGCATGTAATTACAAAAATGGTAGTTTTTTAGTATGAAACGGTGGTAATTAGGCTTGTGTAAATGGAACGTGGCCTTAGCTAATGTCGAAGAAATAGCGTTGTTAATGTCATTAAATGTTTATTTGTCATGCTAATTATATGAATGCCATATCTTATACATAGCTTATTTTGTTTGCATGGGAACAAGATTGTATTTTTTTTATACATTTTGAAATACTTATTATGCTTTACATTTTATGTGCTTACTACCGTCATGTTGAAAATTGAATATCGTTGTTGTTGTTTGCTTAGAAACATTATATAGTACTGTTATGATTAATTTTCAATTTTAGGGTGGTACATATGTTGTATGCTCAGTTGTGCATAGTTTAACAATGGCAAAATTATTGCAAAATAGTGTAACTCAATGCTAGACACTCTATGGATTTTTTATGTTAGTTTAGATGGAGTGGTAAACAGTCATAATTGTGATGAAAATATGAAAATAAAAATCCTTTATACTCAAAGGAATGTAGTAATATTGAAATAACCATTGGTGGCTTTTTGTGATTTAAAAAAAATACAGCATTTAATAAAGAGATTTTTTTAAAAAGACAAAGATGGCCGTAAGAAAAGACGAAAGTCCCCGTTTTTTTTAAAAAAAGCAAGAAACCTTGAAAATTACAAAATTTCGTAGAGTTGTTGGTTAATATATCCGTGAGCTAACTAAGCCTGTTGTGCACCTGTTTTAGGTATGCCATATGAACATTCAAGATTTGTTCATATTCTATAGGGATTGTCTCATACGTGATGAACCATACGGGGTGGACCTATCAAATTGTGATTGGACCATGATCCGGGGTCCTGATCTGAAGGACATGGGCCTTTATAGAGCTCAAGAGGTGCATCTGTTCCGTGTTTGATCGCGCCATTGCAAGGAATAAGCTGCTCATCGAGGCGTTTGTACGCCTTCGTGGTGGGTGGTTCAGGGGAGTCCTTATGGCAACTTCTGAAGGTGACAAGTCACACGTCGTGGGGCAATTACATCGAGGTTGTCTGCAAACCTGATGCTACAATATATGCTAGACCGACGGTGTATGTTAAGTTTGTGGAGCAGATGGAGTCATCGAGCATGCCTGGTTCCAGTGAAGACGGGGCTGATGTGGTGTCTGGTTTGGTTTCCGACACTAATGTAGATGGTGTTGGTGGTAAAGATGCGGGCGAGGTAGTGGGTGATGGAGACCTCAGGAGATGTGCCAACAATTTTGAGCCCAACGAAGGCTTACAAGGATGGTGGGCAGCCCGCACTGACTGCCACGAGTACCTAGTAGACGAGGTGGAAGAGGTGGAGAATGAGGATATGGACGTGCAAACATCTAAATCTATAGACAAGGGTGATGGAGAAGCTGTTGCAGGAGGTGTAGTCGGTGGTATTGTTACCACTGATGGCACTTATGTCAGTTGTAGGTTGGACGATATTGTGGTGGCATCGCTGGTTCTGCCGCAGCTAGAGGAGGCGAGTGGGGCTTCAACGAAGGCACACTACTCTTAGGGCAACACTTTCCTAACAAGAGCGCTGCCCAACAGGGCATTGCATGATATGTCGTGACCATCAGCTGGACGTATTTGGGTGCACAGGTCAAACCCTGACACCTATATTGTCAAGTGTGTGGATGAGTCCTACCTGGCAAAGTTTGTGTGCAGCGGTCTAGGGGCGGGGCCACAGATTTTTGGATCACGGTGCTAAATGATCACATGTGCGAGCTTGCTAAACTACTTCAAAAGCACCACAACTTGAAAACCTTCTATATTGCAAGCCTGATCAGCCACCTGTTCCCCGCAGATGTTTCCATTTCATTGAAGCTTCTGCAATCCTAATTAGCCCCCTCTGCTGGTGCATGGACGCATACAAGTTCTTCAAATCAAAGGAGCGGTTGAGCTTGACCATGTGTTACTAGGGTTGTTGTAACTATGTGGGAATATCCCGACTGGCGTTGGGGCACGAACCACTATTGGCAACCAGTAAGGATGGGTTACAATATATTCTCCTACCAATTATCTTTTATGGCACGCATTAACAAGCTTCTCCATCTTTCCCCAGTCTCCGGATTTGCTATGCACGTACCGTAAATGGATTAACCTGAGATCCGCCGGCATGACCAGTGGTAGCTGGACTGCAAGGAGTGGGACGCAAGGTCGGCACGCGACAGGATGGAGGAGCGACGACGTGTCAAAGATCGAAGTGAGTGTATCCACCGGGAGATAGAAGTTCATCTGGAGGTGTGCAGACGTAGGAAGCACGAGGCTCATGAGGAGGACGCGACAGAAAGTGCGAACTGGCGGCCAAGGCCATGGCGACCGTCGAGGACTAAAACGTCGACCTCAATAGGAGGAGCGCGACAGAAAGTACGAACGGGCGGCCAAGGCCATGGCAGTTGTCGAGGACTAAAATGCCGACCTCAAGAGGAAGGGCAAATGGCCACAGTCAATGCAGTAGCTCCACCATCTTCGTCTATATGTCCCATGTATTTCTAATTTCCTAAAGCCATGTGTGTGCCATTCTTGCTTCGTTAGCCTATGTGCCATGTAACCTCCTATCAGATCAACTGTCATGTTGTTATCGTTACACCATTTATCCAAGTTCTCAGTGTATGAATTCCATGTTACATCACAATATCACTTACCTTCGTACTTACGAATCATTGCCACCTCAATCATCCCCATAAAATTCTTAAGAAATTTATCGCACTACAATAACATACAACGATCACAAAATGTTATTACGAGTCTAACAGAATTTGTAACCTTCAGAATCTACAAAAATCACAAACATACCAGCCTACCTTGTCTGCCTTTTTATTTCTAAAAAACAATAACAACCTACCAACAAGATTTGGTACATGTATTACATACAAAAATTGCTCTTTATTCCCCTGTAATTATTTCCATCAGATCAATCAAAAATATTACTATTATCTTTTTAAATCATTGAACTGGTGTGCGACTTGTCAATGTGTCGCCCACCGGTTGAACGAATGTATATTGCTATAATTTTGAACAAAAATACATTATTTCAAAAAACGTGCTGCGGTGTTCCATGAAATCAATTTTATTTTATGCAGCACATTTTCTATACCTAACAATTTGTAATTTTTTTAAAATTTTAATTCCTGACAAATTTAGGATAGCTTCTTTTTCTTAAAAAATATTGTACAATTTTTTAATTTTTATTCTTGCAAAATTAGTACAATTCTTTTTCTTTAAATAATTTTAGGGTGGGGGCCTTGTGCAGTGGGGTACCGCGCCGACATCGTGTGCGTGGGTAGCCGCACCAGAAAGGGTAGCATGTGTGGGGGGAGGAGGCACGATGGGAGACATGCTAGGGGCTTGCGTGGTGGGAGGCGCTAGCATGCTAAAGTCGGCTTTCCGTTAGGAGGGCGGCCATTCTCAGTATTTTTGACTAGGGGGGCAAATATGGCCTGATTTCGCTGCTCGTTGCACTCACCCTGGCTCCACTGGCTACGATCTTGACGGAGCTCACACTACTACAGAAAACCCTATTACAGACGGTTCAAAAACGTCATCACAAACGGTTTTCAGAATCGTCTGAATTTATGGGTCAGTGATAATCGAAGGTTATCATAAACGGTTTTCGAACCGTCTGTGGTGTAAACATCACAAACGGTTTGTAACTAAAAACCGTCTGTGATAGCTGATAATCATAAACGGTTTGTAAGTAAAAACCGTTTGTGATTATCAGCTATCACAGATGGGTTTTAGTGAAAAAACGTCTGTGATATCTCAATATCATAGACGGTTTTTAATTAAAAACCGTCTGTGATATCTAGCACTGACAGTTTTTAGTTAAAAATCGTCTGTGCTATACTCTTCTACCCCTAAATCGATTTATGTTTATTGACTAGCCTCAGGAAATGCTAGCCATGCTCTCTGAAACAAGCAGATCAACATGTACATGTATACATTCAATTCACATCTCAATTCATTTCACAAACATAAAACATCCATTTCGCAAATCAATTAATTGAAATGAAAACAAGCAAATATAGTATGAAACACAGTATATATTTTATTTTTATTAAGATTAGAGCCTACCATTACGATATCCCAAAACAACAAACAGATTGCCCATCTAGCTAACACAACAAGAACAGAAAAAAGCAAAGATCCTCTATGCCTAGGCTTTCTCGCCCCTGATGCAGCGCACGAGCTGGATGTCTTTGACGCCCACCATCGTCGGCGTTGATTGAGCGCTGCCTTGTGCATCGTCTGCTTCATGGGGCTATTATGGTATGGGTCAAGGAGGAGGAGAACAGCAAGGAGGAGGAGAACAGCAAAGAACAGCAAAAAGAAGGCTGGGTTCTGGTAATTACTTATAGGGGAGGGAGTGCGAAATTTTTTAGCGCGGGGACAGAGAGGCGGAGCTACGATCCGTGGGGTGAGGATTGGTGCATTTCTATTGGCTAGGATTGGGTTGAGGAGGATCAACAGGCCCAGCGGTCAGATTATCATAGACGGTTGGTAGCTAGAACCGTCTGTGATGAATGAATATCACAGACGGTTCTATATGCCAACCGTCTGTGAATTAGAGCACAAATTTTATATACCGATGCAATATAAATAACTAGTCTGAAAAGATAAAATAGCAAAGTTTTATATGGCTTATATATACTCATTTGAAAGGTTTCGATGAGATCTACAACTTTTCAGTTGAAGCAAAATGCAAATTCCAAAAGGAAGACCAAGAAAAGGGCAAAAATAGAAACCAAAAACTTGCGACGCAGGTTTAGGTTCAAAGATGGCCAATTTTCGGGGTCTTGGAGGGCGATTGGCGCAAGTGGGTTGTTTTTTTGCATCAGGCTCGTCGTTAGCTTTCCAATGAGTACAAGAACGTCGAAAACAGACACCGTATGCAAAAGTTATGCTCGTTTTACTGAAGGTGTCTCAAAACTGAATCCTACTCGGATTCAGACGAGAAATTATAAAATTTTGGGGAATTGCAAGGCGAGAAACATATCACAGACGGTTTTTAATACGAACCATCTGTGTTACTTCATTATCCGTCTGTGATAATTCTCAATTATCACAGACGGTTTTTATTTAAAACCGTCTATGGTATTGAAATATCACAGACAGTTCATCGGTAAGAACCGTCTGTGATACTCGTTTTCTCCGATGTCATCAACATAGACGGTGTCCAAATTAAAATCGTCTATGTTAGTGTCGATCACAAACGGTTTTGTCAAACCGTCTGTGATTTGGCATTTAGTATTAGGCTTTTTGTAGTGTCAAGGCGGTAGGTGACACCGCGAGGCGATCAAGCACGGGAACACCGATGACACAACACTCACAACCGCAAGAACTCGTCGGAGACTCGATGCCTTAAGTTCATTGATTCAGCTCGATCGGAAACATAGCAGAGCACATACAACACTAGAGGCGGCGACCCGTAGAGCTCATACTATTCATGAACACCACACAGCCTAACACTCACATCGACGACTGAAGCTCGTGGTTGTGGATGCTCTCCTGAAGCCGCCACCCACAAAGCTTGCGATATTTGCTCTCTCGCCATTTGTTTGATCAATTTTTTTAGAGTTTTTTTATCAGATTCACCATCCAGCTGTCGGCCTGTTAGCAGTTACTTTTTTTGTTACCGAACAGCTAAACGAAGGAACCCAAGTGTCCTAACTAGACTAATTGTAAAACACGAACAGGCCTGGGTACACGCCATGTAGGCAGGAACAGGAAAAGCAGAACAGAGAAGCTGCATCCCACGTCTCTATGAAGGGTGTAAAGGTCAAGTACATGATAGACTAAGGTGTGCCAGCTGATTTGATCATAATCGACAAGAAGATGCAAGCTGGTGATGATTACCGGTAGTCAGATAACCTGGACAAAAGTCGATCCAAAATAACATGTCCATACGAAGCAATATCAAACAGGAGCAACTCTTAAATAGGCGTAAACTGATGAAAATCAATACGTTGATGTGAAGCAATATTGATTATTATTAAATTATAGAGGGTAGATTGGATCTACTCGCTAACTACTTCTGAAAAGTACATGAACAGTAAAGATACATTGTAGGATAAATTTTTGATGCATGAGGACGGTTTCTAGATGCAGTCCTGGGACTTCGTTTCGCCGTTTGGTAACAAAAAGCAACTGCTAACATCCTGACGGCTGGATGGTGAATCTAATCAAACAAACTTATCTAAAAGAGAATTGATCGAACAAATGGCGAGAGAGCAAATATTGCAAGCTTTGTGCACGGCGGCTTCAGCCGAGCATTGACACAACCACGAGCTTCGGCCCTCGATGTAAGTGTCGCCATCGCTTGTGGTGTATGTGCTCTGCTAATCTTCCAATCGAGCGGAATCAATGAACTACAAAGCACAGAGTCTCTGACGAGTTCTTGCGGTTGTGGTTGGATGCAACTGTAGTGTTGTGCCATCGGTGTTCCCGTGCTTGCTCGCCGCGCGGTGTCACATAACGCCTTGAGCTCCGTCAAGATCGCAGCCGGTGGCGCCATGGTGAGTGCAACGAGCAGCAGTGAGGCGGCCACCGGGATGCTCTGAGATGGAGAAGGGACTTCTATTGACGGACAAAGATGGTCCCACTAGCAAAGGTGTCGATGTGGTGCTGTCGATCCAGAAATCTCCTGAGGCAACACTCTCTTGGCACACTTAGTGGGACATCATCTTCATCAACTCATGATGATCGTTTACAACAACAATTGCGACAACGGATACGTTGCTTCAATGGTACCCAAATCTCAACTTGAATATTTAGATTTATATCGTGAAATTCAAATACGGGTTAGCGAGTCCATGGCTGATCCAAATAATGGGATCGTAGCTTGCTTGAAGTCTGCTCTTAGAGGAAAATAACCATCTATATATGAGCATGTTGATGCGTCACACGTACAAATCAGTGTACAATAGGAACACCCGCCGGTTGCTCAGCTCGATGTACCGACGGAGTCGGCATATTCATCTGCCGCATTCGCAAAGTAATGTGCCAACACAATCGGCATACCCACTAGTTGCCCAGATTAACGTACCGACGAAATCGGCATGCTTGCCTGTGTCTCCAGTCCAGACGTTGCACACTCAATTTCTTGTGCCAAACACGTACACACAGTCGGCAAATCGGGCCAATTGCCGGGCGTGCGCACAGAACAGATATGCCGGTTTGTCCGACTTACTTGCAGCCCACGTACGGACAGCCAGTTGGATTAATTATCAGATCCTTAAACAACGATTCAATCGGCACAAGTGTACAAAATATACAGGATGCTTCAGCGCTATCAAAATTTCGACACGAAGCATGTACGAACACTAATTATGGCTTTCAGCTAATTATGTCCAGCATGTTGACGTGATCTGTGCGTAGTCAATGGTAACCGCAAACGCATGTGTCAGCTGTAGCTTTTCACCTAGAGTATTTTAGGGTATCGAATCATAGAGCACATGAGATTATGACTAAAGCGGACTATCACTGCTAGTAGAAAGATGTATGAAAGGTTAAAGCAACTAATTCCGGAACTTGAAGTTGACTAGGTTTTACCGAAGTCTAAACAATTCCTCCCATAAGGCTGGGTTCACTTGCATGCAATAAGACAAATCAATCTATGAATTGGTACGCTAAGCTAAGATAGCTCTCACCCTACAGACCAATACTGCTCTTTTCACCTTCACACCTGTCATATACTAGGATTAATCTAAAACGGCAAGGCCTGCACTACATGATATTGGTGATCGGTTCGGCTGAAAAGCTCGTGGCTTATGGTTGAAAACACTGTAGCTGACTGAAAAACGCACTGTAGCTGACAAATGCTTATTTACCATAATTAAATTTAAAAAAATTTAAAAATATAAAAAATATGTTAGCCCATTACGTATAATACAAACGAATACGGGAAAAAAAGAACCGGCAAAAAAGCTCAACAAAAAACCAAAAGTTCAGAAAAAGACGAAATTTATGAATAGTGCAAAATAAGCCAGAAGCCAGAAGCTCAAGCCGAATTGATCAGGGAGATGGTTAACTAAATTCAGCCACCATGTTTCAACCTAGCAACTAACAAAAGTTGACGATGCCGTCAACTAAATAATGCAATATAAAGAAGACCAATCAAAGCAAAAAAAATACCATAACATCAAAGATTAAACATAGTCAATTACATAGCAAGACGACATGAACCCAGGGGAAAATAGGGTTTATTCCCTCCTAATTAGAAAATACATCACGAAGGCGTAGGAGAACAATAGGGAGGTCATCGTCTGGGGGCAGACCAGGGTCGGTGTTGGGCGGTGCCGAGATTGATTATCCCATCTTCTTGGAGTCTTGACTTGGAACTCGAGGTCTCGGCGTGCATGCGAAATCAAGGGAGGAGGTGCCCTTTATAGGGGGTCGGCATCCCCTGGCGCCGAGCCGTGCCACACTCACTCTAGAAACCTAAGGTAGTTCGATGCTCCAGATGCTCCCACATGTGTATGATGTGTAAGCCCTGTCCTGTTGAGGTCAGTTTAGCATCCTGAATTCGCGTTGATTTCCAAGAATTGCGGAGAGTCTGTTTTCTTCGTGCGCATGCCGTTATTTTCTTGAGTTGACGTGAACTCTTGATTTTGTGGGATTTCCAAAAGTTTCTTTTGAAGAGAAACCGAGTGGACAGGTGATGGGTGGTGCTAGCCAGTTGCCAGCCGCACCAGCTGGGCCCAAGTCCCTGTTGCAAGTAGGCTTCGGCCCATGCGGGGCCACGACATCCTTTTAGTGTTTTTGACGTGATTGCTATCGATTTCTACAAAAATAAGTTCCAAAAAAATACAGCCTTCGATTCCGGGTTAGGGGTTAGCAGCAATAATCTATAATTTTGGCATTTTCTCACTAATTTACCAAGAATTTAGGATATGAAAACATGCATAAAATGATTGCCAACACAGTACTCACGTTATGGTCACCAAGTTATTAATTCAATATTTAAAGGTGTACAAGTCCCCATGATGTATGGTCTACATGATCAACCATCATCATATTATAATTCGGATATACAGCCGAATTATCAAGATACACGACCAATTGTTCATCGGTACTTGGCTTCGCTGCCGTGTGAGTACATGCAATTGGTTAAACCATCTATGATCTCAAGATCGGTAGCGCATATTGATCCATGTTCTGTACAATCGGTGTATTCACTGGTTTCTGAAATTCATGCGCCATCGGACCAGCAGCCGACCATGCGCTTTGAATCAGTTCAACCATTGATTTTGCCTCAAACAATAAAATCCTATGATCTGTGGAATAGTTCAGTGTCTGTGCCATGTACGCCACATGTAGAATCGGCCAAACTGCTGATTCCTTTCAAGGCAAGCTCGATGCAATCTAATATCCATCCGTGGTACGCATCAAGTGACTGTTTAAATATATGCGAGACTACGTGGAGGTCTCTCCATGGTTGTTATGTTGTAATGAGTAATTGACTTTGGTTTGAGAGAGTTTGAGGTATTTGAGTTTGGATTTTGGGAGACTGTAATTTGGGAGATGCTGTCAGGGCTAGCTGAGAGACCATGTGAATAGGTCTAGACCAATTTATGATGAACAATTAGCAGCTGGGTTGAATTGAATATAAGGTTTTGCTAACAGTTTGTAATTCTATGAAAATTCAAGTTGCTGTTAGGGTCATGAGGTAGTACCAACCTGGTGGTGGTTGTAGTACCGGTATGGTAGTCATGGTACTACCACAGGTGCAATATGACCGATCTCTAGATAGCGATAGCTATTTTTCATAGAGGGTGGTTTTTGAGTTGGCCAAGTCCGGTAGTACCAGTTCAATACCGTGGTACTACTAGAGGAACAGTATTATGGGCCATGCATGGCAGTACTATCGGGGCAGAAGTATCGACCTTCGCAAAGAGTTATACAGCTCTCCTGTTACCAGGAAATGGTTGAAGAGCAGTAGTACCAGCCAGTGGGTGTGCGGTTATACCAGCTGAAGGCAATAGGTTCTCAAAATTATGAATTGTGGGAGATTTGATCATGGGATGATCGTAGAACTCTTGTCATGATTGCATTAGTTGCATGTTCATGATAATATGGGTTATGTTGTCAAGAATTTGTGTCTGAAAATGATTTCTTAATCTTTTGATGTACATGGAAGCTTGGAGACAACTATGGTCAATGACGAGCGACTAGGATAAGGTTAGGGTAGATTGAGGTCTGTTGTGGTTACAGACCAAACAGAGAGAGAGAGATGGTAGTGGAGAGGTGGGAGTGTTCTGTCTCAGCCTCCCCCTCATCCTGATATATATATTCACATGGAGTATGCTTTTACAGTTATGTCCTTACTTCCGTACCTCCCCATTAGGGGCACTTATGTCATTACACATGTTACTCTGGTTCTTATAACCTCCTAACAGGCCTGCTGGGCTTAGGTGGGGGCCACCCCTACGACAGGAGCCTCTCATGGTGAAAGGCTTCACAGGGCCGAAGCCATGTCGCCGAGTCCTTTGGCCCCCTCCGTCCCGCGGCCTGTGAATTTCTCCAAGCTAGTCGAAGTAGACGCGCGCTCCGTCCCCTACCCTTCGAACGGGTGGCAGCGGAGGCTGGCGCCTAAGTCGAAGCCGAGGCGCGCGCGCTCCGTCCCCTACCCTTCGAACGGGTGGCAGCGGAGGCTGGCGCCTAAGTCGAAGCCGAGGCGCGCGCGCTCCGTCCCCTACCCGTCGACCGGGTGGCAGCGAAGGCGGGCGCCTAGTCGAAGTAGACGCGCGCGCGCTCCGTCCCCTACCCGTCGAACGGATGGCAGCGGAGGCTGGCGCCTAGTCGAAGTAGACGCGCGCTCCGTCCCCTACCCTTCGAACGGGTGGCAGCGGAGGCTGGCGCCTAGTCGAAGTAGACGCGCGCACGCTCCGTCCCCTACCTTTCAAACGGGTGGCAGCGGAGGCTGGCGCCTAGTCGAAGTAGACGCGCGCGCGCTCCGTCCCCTACCTTCCGAACGGGTGGCAGCGGAGGCTGGCGCCTAGTCGAAGTAGACGCGCGCGCGCTCCGTCCCCTACCCTTCGAACGGGTGGCAGCGGAGGCTGGCGCCTAGTCGAAGTAGACGCGCGCACGCTCC
Organism: Dendrocalamus latiflorus; assembly: GCA_017311315.1. NCBI lineage: Eukaryota > Viridiplantae > Streptophyta > Magnoliopsida > Poales > Poaceae > Dendrocalamus > Dendrocalamus latiflorus. The sequence goes on along the minus strand of CM029616.1, from coordinate 11,073,544 downwards.
GTCCCTTACCTTCCGAACGGGTGGCAGCGGAGGCTGGAGCCTAGTCAAAGTAGACGCGCGCGCGCTCCGTTCCCTACCCTTCGAACGGGTGGCAGCGGAGGCTGGCGTCTAGTCGAAGTAGACGCGCGCGCGCTCCGTCCCCTACCCTTCGAACGGGTGGCAGCAGAGATGACGCCTAGTCGAAGTAGATGCGCGCGCGCTCCGTCCCCTACCCTTCGAACGGGTGGCAGCGGAGGCTGGCGCCTAGTCGAAGTAGACGCGCGCGCTCCGTCCCCTACCCTTCGAACGGGTGGCAGCGGAGGCTGGCGCCTAGTCGAAGTAGACGCGCGCGCGCTCCGTCCCGGCGCTAAGATTGGAGCTGTTGTGACCTTGCAGTCTGGTAGTGCGCTTTTAATGGCGACTGGAATCACGCCGACGCCTGGCCTGGCAGATGTCAGACTGTCGCGCCGTGCAGTCTGCCGTTCTGCGGGTGGGACACGCGGCGCCTTACGACTGGTGCGTCATGGGATGTGAGCGGTTGCGTGACCGCGGCCGTTCGCCTCTTCCCCAGGGAAGTTGGACGCGTGTTGAAGGTGTGGAGGCGTTGTGCGCTGCTTGGTCACCTACCGGGCACGGCCCTCTAAGCCCCGGCGGTTCTTCTTTCCAAATCATGGGCAGCCGAATCGCTGCGAATCTGATCTGTCTGCGCGTTGAGCCACATGAGAGGGGAGCGGCCTTTATAAGGTGCCAGTGTTGAGGTGGAGACACCCTTTCGTGCTGTCTTTTTTGTTTTTGATCTGCCGCTTTGCTTCCGCCCGTGCTAATTGTAACGCCAGTTGCTCCTTGCCCGGCTTCTTTCTCCCTGGTCGCGAAGAGCGATGGCTAGCCATGACGACGCCACCTACCATCCCCGCAGCGGCTCCTTGCCTAGCCAGGGCGAGGTGGCCCATCCTTTCAAAGAGTACAAGCTGGTGCCGCGGGGGAGCTCGCGCGCCAACAAGTGGTGGGTCGCCATGGAGCACTCGGGAGGCTGCTGTTCCCGTGTGTTGGGGAAGAGCCGCGTGACCGAGGGGATGCTGCAGCGACTCGTGGATGAGAGGAAGATCGTCGATCGCGATGGGGCTCGCCTACCCCGCCGGGACGAGACAGAGCCGAAGCCCCGGGCAATGGAGGCGATTGTTTTTGTCGCGTTCTTCGACGCCGGCCTTCGAATGCCCTCCACGTTGTTCGTGGGCGAAGTCCTGCGGGCCTACAAGTTGGAGCTAGCCCAATTGACGCCTCACGCAATACTCCGCCTAGCTGTCTTCACGTGGGCGATGCGGACAGACGGGTGGCGTCCCAGCGCGAGTTTATTCGCCACACTGCACGACGCGCGCTGTCGACCCAGAAAAGTTGACGGGGCGGTGTCCAACTTCGGTGGTGTGGACTTCGTTCTCCGAGCGTCGTGCGCGACGTTGTTCCCCGCGCCCGCCTCGCCGAGGCAATGGGAGTCCGGCTGGACTCGGCAGTGGTTCTACTACACCGTGACCGACAAGAGCGGGATGCAATGCCGAGGTGGGCCGACCTCGTTTAACAGTACGCCGAGCCTGAAGGCGGAAATTGACGACACACAAAAGCTACAGAGTCTTGTCGGTGTCGCCCGTCGAATGAGCCTGCGCGACCTAGCCGAGGAGTTCACAATGTATGGGGCGGCGCCACTCTCCTCCCGGGGGAAGTATGTTGGATAGAACGGCCCCCGCGAGGACGGGTTCAGTCCATCCGTATCTCGCCTGCTTCTGCCCTCCGCTCCTTGTAAGTCGCCCAGCACGTTTTACGCGTGCCATTGTATCTGTTTGGTTTCCGCCTGACTGACGTGATCTCCTGCGCAGTGGCTCGGCTAGAAGATGCGGAGTGCGCGGTTGTGGCACTCCTCGGCCCGTACACGCTTAAGGAGCACCAGGCTCGCGAGGCCGCAGTCAAGGCGGCTAAGCAAGGGCGGGTAAACCGCACCTGCGAGGCTCTGGGCATTGCTGTGCCCGAGCGCGTGGTGTCGGGGGAGCTTCCCGCCGGGACTCCGAGCGCTCAGGACGGTGATAGCCCTGCGGGGGTGTTATCTTCGCGACGCCGGGCCCGTTCCCCGTCGGCCGTATGCGACCGCGCAGGCCCCTCGGTGACCATCACAGCTGAGACGGGGTGTGCGACCGGCGGTGGGCCCGGCCACCCTGCTTCGGAGGAGCGCGCCGCCTCGGATCCCCCGGCACCCCCTGCCGACACCAACGAACCCGTGCTCGCGGCCATCGTTGAGCTGGAACTCGCCAACCCGGGGGGGAGCACCGTTCCCGGCGAGAAAACCACGGTTGATGGTGCGCTACCAACCGCCGCGGCCGGGGAGGACGTGCCCCCTGCAGAGAAAACCGTGGGGGCGACGGGAACCGTAGCTGGTGTAGCCCCGGAAGAATCGCTTGTGCCACCGCAGGCGAAACGCCCTCGGATGCAGTCCCCGCCGCCAGCGAGGGGTCGATACGCCGTTGCGGGGCCTTGTCGCGGGATTACGGCGTCTGGCGCGGCCGAGAAAACCTCCTCGCCGACCACCGAGGCGCCCGCCTCCGACTTGGCCGCCGAAACGACGCCACTTCCTACCGCGACGAGAGGCGCAGGAGGTAGGCGTGAGTCCCTTTCTTCTCGCGACTTCGCGAGACTCTCTCTGATCTGCTCGCTCATTCTGCCAACATCAGGCGAGACGAGGTCTCCCGGACATGGCGAAGGATCGAGCAACGGAGGTATGCGCGAAGTCGAAAGCCTTGTTCAGGGTGCCCCGTAGGTGTCCGTTGCTGTTGACGTGGCCGTGGCCTCGGTAAATCCTGGCGCGTTGGGGCCGGGGCTCGCTTGCGCGGACTTCCTCCCTCGCCTGGAGATACTTGACGTCCTCACCGCAGCCGCAGAGCATGTCGACAACGGCCTTGACCGAGAGACGTTGTCGTCATGCGAGGGGGATCTCCTAGCGCTCGCGCTGCAGGCCTCCGAGATGAGGGTAAATATGTGCGCTTCAGCTTGCAAGGTACTGCTGGGCGCCTGCTGACTTGTTGTTTTTGCCAGACGCTTGCCCTTAGCCGGTCCTTTAACGAGGCCCGTGTTCGGGAGCGGAGGGCTCTGGAAGCCAGCCTTCGTGAAGCAAACAATGCTCTCGCAGCGAAGGATGAAGAACTTCGCGCACTGGAGGGCGCCATGGCGGCCGCACAACTCGAGGCCACGGAAGCCAAGTGTGCCGCGGCTGAGGAGCGCACCGCCTTCCTGCAGCAGATCGCCGTCCTAGAAGGGGAGAACGCCCAGCTGGCGGAGTCTGCTGCAGGGAATAGCCTTGTCTTGGAAAATGCGTCTACGTCGGCGTGGCGGACCATGGAGTCTCTTAACCAGGCTCTCCGAGACCTGTGCGTCAGAGTGCCGGACACTACGCACGGGCCGGAGGCCCTGTCGGAGACGCTCGGGTTGATCGAGGAGGGGGCAGGCGTTGCTCTTCGTGGCGCCAGAACGTTTGGCGAGCACTGCGGCTATCTTGGTGCGTGCTTCGCCCTCGCCCTGCTTCACACTCGTGGGTGTAGACATACCCATGAGCTGGCGAATCCTCAACTGGATCCTCCCGGCCGACCAGAGGTTATGTCGGACGCCATTCGCTCCATCGGGCCTAGCCTGCAGAACTTCCATCAACGGATCTGGGGCCGCTTCGGGGAAGATGCCACGAGGGTCACCGTGCAGCAAACGCTGCATGGGGAGGGGGACCTCCTCCACTGGCTCGAAGGAGTCCTTCCGCGTCGCGGCGACGACGGCACGGGTTCGTCCGCACCGCGCCAAGGCTGAGCGGTTGGTCGGGTGGGGCGGGGGGATGATATACTGGTTCTTATACTTGTAACCATGTAACCCCTTTGCTTTTATAATGAAACCAAGTAGTACCTTATTCTTGGTGTTACCTGCCGCCGAACGCGAAGGGAAGACCTCCGCATCTTGTTTACACTCCGTAGAGTGCGCAGGGAGAACATCCGCGTCTTATTTATAGTCCATGGACTGGCGCGTGCGGAGGCGAACCTCGACGCTACGACTTTCTTTATAGTCAGGAGACTCGCGCGTGCGGAGGCGGACCTCAACGCTACGTCTTGTTTAAAGTCCGTAGACTAGCGCGTGCGGAGGCGGACCTCGACGCTACGACTTCCTTTATAGTCCGGAGACTCGCGCGTGGGGAGGCGGACCTCAACGCTACGTCTTATTTAAAGTCCGTAGACTAGCGCGTGCGGAGGCGGACCTCGACGCTACGACTTCCTTTATAGTCGGAAACTCGCGCGTGCGGAGGCGGACCTCAACGCTACGTCTTATTTAAAGTCCGTAGACTAGCGTGTGCGGAGGCGGACCTCGACGCTACGACTTCCTTTATAGTCCGGAGACTCGCGCGTGCGGAGGCGGACCTCGACGCTACGTCTTATTTAAAGTCCGTAGACTGGTGCGCGCGAGGGCGTCCCCCCGTTGCGTCTTATTTAGAGTCCGTAGACTGGTGCGTGCGGAGGCGGACCTCGACGCTACGTCTTATTTACAGTCCGTAGACTGGTGCGTGCGGAGGCGGACCTCGACGCTACGTCTTATTTAAAGTCCGTAGACTAGTGCGTGCGGAGGCGGACCTCGACGCTACGTCTTATTTAAAGTCCGTGGACTGGTGCGTGCGGAGGCGGACCTCGACGCTACGTCTTATTTAAAGTCCGTAGACTGGTGCGTGCGGAGGCGGACCTCGACGCTACGTCTTATTTAAAGTCCGTAGACTGGTGCGTGCGGAGGCGGACCTCGACGCTACGACTTGCTTTATAGTCCGGAGACTCGCGCGTGCGGAGGCAGACCTCGACGCTACGTCTTATTTAAAGTCCGTGGACTTTGTTCTGCTCAGCGCGGACAGGGGATGCTCTGGGAACAGCAACCTTTATTGAACTCCCGTTTGCGCGGGCGAGCATCGCATAACAAAGGGCTGGTGGCTCTACGCTTGCTGTCCTGCTTCTAGGCGTAGTATCGCCGCAACCTGTCCGCGTTCCATGTGTGCCGGAGGGCTTGTCCTTCGAGCGTGGTGAGGCGGTACGCCCCCTTCAGCAATGCCTCCATCACGATGTACGGGCCTTCCCACTTGGACTCCAGCTTGCCAACGGTCTCCGCCTGGAGCGCTACTCTGAGAACGAGATCCCCAGGCTTGAACCCCCGCGGGCATATAGAGCGGTCCCGAGTACGCATTATGTGCCGCGCATACTTCTCGACATGGTGGGCTGCATCTGCCCGTACCCCGTCGAGGAGGTCCAAGGACACACGGCGCTCCTCTTCGGGTGCTTGGACGAGGACCCTCCGCGAGCCGGCCTTGATTTCCTCGGGCGTCACCGCTTCGTCACCGAAAAGGAGCTTGAACGGCGTGAATCCCGTCGGGCGCGTTACCGTTGTGCGAAGCGACCAAAGAACGCTGTGAAACTCGCTTGGCCACTTGCCCTTCGGCAATCCGACCAGGCGCTTTTTGATGGCGGCGGAGATGGCGCCATTCGCCCGTTCGACCGCCCCGTTGGACTGGGGATGCCCTACCGAGGCGAATCGGAGGGTGATGCCCATGCTGTCACAATAGTCTTTGAAGAGGGTGGCGTCGAACTGCAGGCCATTGTCAACCGTGAGCTCCCGGGGCACGCCGAAGCGAGATATGATGTTTTGCCATAGGAAGCGCTGTATGGCCGCAGAAGTTACTTTGGCCAGGGCGACCGCTTCCGGCCATCTGGAGAAGTACTCCAGCGCGACTACCACGAACCGGAGGTCCCCTAGAGTTCGGGCAAGTGGTCCTACTATGTCGAGGCCCCAGCGTGCCAGTGGCCACACCGGGGGAATGGGGTTGAGGCTCGTCGGGGGCCTGCGGATGATGCGCGCCATCCACTGGCACCCTTGGCACCGACGGACGAGGTCCTGGGCGTCGGTGATGGCAGTTGGCCAGTAGAAGCCTTGCCTGAACGCCTTGCCGACTAATGACCTCGGTGCCAGGTGGGATCCGCACACGCCCGCGTGGATCTCCGCCAGGAGCTCCTTTCCCCCCCTCAGTCGAGAGGCAGCGCAGGAGCGGTGCGCAAACCCCTCTCTTGTAGAGTATCCCTTCGAACACCTGGAAGGACCTTGCGCGGTGCTGCAAGCGCCGAAGCTCGGCAGGGTCCTCCGACTCGGCGATGCCTTGCAAGAAATTAAAGATGGGCTCTCGCCAATCACCTGGCCGGTCAATGCGGTGGACGAGTGCCGCGTCCCGGTTGTCCTGCGCGATGGCCGCCTGCGCTAATATCTCGTAAAACGCCCCCTCAGGGGGGGCAGTTGCTGGCTGGCCGCCTTAGCGAGGGCGTCGGCCTGCTCGTTCTCCGCGCGGGGGATGGCCTTGACGGTGACACCCAAAAAGTGCCTTTCCCTCGCCCTCACCGCCGCGAGGTACTTGGCCAACTCAGGGTCCTTGGCTTGATATGACTTGTCCACATGGTCAGCCACCAAGCGCGAGTCGGTGCGGACTAGCACCCGTCTCGCGCCGACTGCCTTGAGCTTCGCCAGGCCAAAGAGCAGTGCCTCGTATTCAGCCGTGTTATTGGTGGCGGGGAAGGCAAGGCGCGCCGAGTATAGCAAACGCTGTCCTTCAGGCGTGACGATTACCGCACCTACGCCCGCGCCGGCGACGCCGTAAGCTTCGTCGATTGTAAGCGTCCAGACGGGATCATCGTGCGTCTGGACGGGTTGGGCCGGCGGGGTCCATTCGGCGAGAAAATCCGCAAGGACTTGGGATTTGATTGCCGTTCGCGAAGCATACGTCAAGAAGAAGGGAGCGAGCTCGGCAGCCCATTTGCCGATTCGCCCTGTGGACTCCTTGTTGTGTAGCATCTCTGCCAGGGGGAATGAGGAAGGCACTGTGATCGGGTGGGCCAGAAAATAATGCCGAAGCTTCCTGGAGGCCATGACCAGCGCGTAGGCGAGCTTCTCAAGCTCCGTGTATCTTGTCTTGGCGCCTTGGAGGGCGTCGGAGACAAAGTAGACGGGCCGCTGCATGGCGCCTTCCTCTAAGACGAGGACGGCGCTGACCGCGGTGGCTGACGCGGCCAGATAGAACAGGAGGGGAGCCTCTGGTGCTGGGGCGACCAGAGTGGGGAGGCTTGCCAGGTGCTGCTTGAGCTCGTTGAAGGCCTTCGCGCAATCTCCATCCCAACGAAATCCATCGCACCCGCGGAGTGTCTTGAAAAATGGCAGGCCCCGCTCCGCCGCCCTAGATAGGAAGCGGCTTAATGCTGCCATGCGGCCCGCCAGCCTCTGGACCTCCCTCGTTGTCTTGGGCGGCTCCATACCCAGGATGGCGTCTACTTTGTCGGGGTTCGCCTGGATGCCCCGTCCGGACACGAGGAAACCTAGGAGTTTGCCCGCCTGCACCCCGAAGACACATTTGTCGGGGTTGAGCTTGATGCCCGCCTTCCGGAGGTTGTCGAAGGTCTCCTGGAGGTCCCGGCCATGCAGAGCAAGCTACCGGGTTTTGACCACCACGTCATCGACGTAAGCTTTGACGTTCCTCCCGAGCTGGGCGTCCAGGGCAATAGCGACGAGACGGGTGAAGGTAGCGCCTGCGTTCTTCAAGCCAAAGGGCATTCTGACGAAGCAGAACGTCCCAAGTGGTGTGATGAAACTGGTCTTCTCCTCGTCGTCTTCGGCCATGTATACCTGGTGGTAGCCGGAATAGGCGTCCAGGAAACTCATGAGTTCGCACCCAGCAGTGGCGTCGACCAGCTGATCGATGCGCGGCAAGGGGTAATCGTCCTTCAGGCACGCCTTGTTGAGTGCCGTGAAGTCGATGCACATACGCCAGGCCCCGCTGGCCTTTTTGACTAGCACCGGGTTAGCGAGCCACTCTGGATGGTGGACCTCGCGGATGACCCCGGCGTGAAGAAGCTTCGCCACCTCTGTTTTGGCCGCCTGCTGCCGATCCATCGACATACGCCGAAGCCTTTGCTTGACCGGCTTGGCGTCGGGGCGGACTGCCAAGCAATGCTCGATTACTGCTCGGTCTACGCCCTTGATGTCCTCCGGGGACCATGCAAAAATGTCAACGTTGTTCTGAAGCACTCGGAGCAGATCCCGTTCGACCCCCGGTGGGAGCCCCTCGCCGATGGACACAAACTGCCCCTCTGCCTGGAGCGGCACCTTCTTGACTCCGCCCTCGGGCCGAGGCTTGGGCGTCCACCCGGGGGCGGAGGGCCCGTCGCCGAGCGTGCCGGAGAGGGCATGCACCGGGCGATGCGGAACGCGGCTGCCGACCTCTGCACGTCTGGCCAGGTCCTGATCGCCGAAGACGGTGATAACACCCTCTGGGCCTGGGAGCTTCACACACAAAAACGCGTAGTGTGGGATCGCCTCGAAAGTGTTGATGGCGGGTCGACCCAGTATGGCGTTGTAGGGATGTGGGATATCTACGACGTCAAAGATGACATGCTCGGTCTGGATGTTACCCTTGTTGCCCTCCTGACGGAAAGTGACCGGAAGGGACACGTGCCCCAAGGCCTGCAGCGGTTGACCCCCGAAGCCTTGAAGTGGAGCTCCTGGCTGCTCTAGCCGGCTTCGGGGGATCCCCATACGGTCGAGGGCCTCTGCGAACAAGATATTCGCGGAGCTTCCCCCGTCGACAAGGACGCGCCTGACGTCACAGTGTGCTATGTGGGCCTGGATGACTAGAGGGTCTTGGTGAGGGTACTCCACACCCCTGGCGTCGTTCAAGTCGAAGGTGATGTTGCAGAGCGGCATCCACAGTTGCGGCTGCTCCCCGGGGGCTTTTGAGGAGGAGCCTCCGGTGATGACGCTGACGGTGCGATGCTGCGCGCCCTCCGTTGCGGTGGCTCGTATGGGGCTACCCCTTGGGTGCCCCACGTGGGCTCCAGCGAGGGGCCGAGGAGGCAGAGCCCGAGACCCGGCCATCACCCTCCGCAGCTCCATAACTGCGGCGCATGTCCTTGTGTAATGGTCGCCGTAGCTGTGTACCTCGCACCACTTGCCATAGTGTAGGAGCTCTTGTTCTGCGTTGGGTTGGCCGCCGTAATCAAGTCCGCCTTCCAATCCCTGGTCTCCCCTCCATGAGGCGGGGTCGGGTCCTTGGCGGGTGCTCTCGGTGTTGAGGACATGATGGGCCGCCTGTGACCTGCGCTGGCGGCGCCGAGGCTTACGCCCGCTCCTTGAAGAGCCTTCCTGTACTCCGGTAGCGCTGCCTCGGGGAGGGCCTCCCCGGGGCTCTCGGCTGCGGCCCTGCTTCGAGGAGGGACCACCCCCCCCCCTCGCACGGGGGGCGCTCCTCATGGGCGAGGCCGAGGGCGGTAATGCTGCGTCTTCGCCCATCTTCCTCCGCCCGCGCATACTCGTCCATTTTGTCGAAGAGCTTGGCGACTGTCTTGATTGGCCTCCGCGCGTTGTACTCGGCCATCGGGCCCGGACGAAGGCCCTGTATGGCTGCATTAACGACGGTGGTTTCATTAACGTCTTTTACTTGGCATCGGATCTTGGCGAAGCGCTTGAAGTAGTCCCGGAGCTTCTCCGAGGGTCTTTGCTTCACGGCGAAGAGTTGGTCCGCATCGACTCGCTCGACATAGTGTCCTTGGAAGTTGTTGTGAAGGCGGTCGCGGAGCTGCTCCCACGCGTAGATGGAGCCCGGCTCTATGGTAAAAAACCAAGAGAGCGTCACTCCTTGCAGCGCGAGGGGGAGTCCCTTCGCCTTCGTGGTGTCGTCTCCGCCCGCGGCCTCGATCGCGGTTTCGTACACGCGCACGAACTCGTGAGGATCCGTGTCGCCTTTGTACGAGTCGGTGACGCTAGGGAACTTGAAGTCTTCGGGCCACGCCGCCTGCTACAACCCCGCCGAAAGCGGGGACTCCGGATCTACGCGTCTCAGCGGCACGCGGCTAGACGCGGGGGCTTCGCGACTGTTCGTCCTCTCCAGCGTGGGCTCGGGCGCGATTACTGGCGCGGCCTGCTGGCTCCGAGCCTCTTGTATATCTCGGACGGCTCCGCGAAGGTCCCCTAGTTCCCGCTGGAACGCGTTGAGGGCTGCTAGTAGGGCGCCTTCCACCGCAGGTGCTGTCGGGGCCGCCGGAACACCTAGCGGACGGGTCGGTGCTGGGACCCTCGCCGCACGATCTCCGGATCCGCCGGATGCTTCGTTGCGGCTACCCCCGGCCGTCGGATCCGCGCTGCCGGCGAGGGCGGTGGGGGCTGTCGTTACAGTGCCAGCGACGGGGTTGGATGTCGTTGTAGCGACGCTGGTGGAGTCAATCGTTGTAGCGCGAGCGTCGACGCCCGCGACCACCGCGCCTACGCCACCGCCAGCTCCTTCGGCGGCCGATGCCGAAGCCCCGGTATTCACGCGCCTTTCCGACCCAGCCGTCTTCTTTCCCTTCGCCGCCGCTGACGAAGCTTTTTTTGGTGCCATCCTTCTTCTTCGGTCTTCAGGCTTGTCCTCGTCCTCCCCACGGACGGCGCCAACTATTGTGGTTACAGACCAAACAGAGAGAGAGATGGTAGTGGAGAGGTGGGAGTGTTCTGTCTCAGCCTCCCCCTCATCCTGATATATATATTCACATGGAGTATGCTTTTACAGTTATGTCCTTACTTCCGTACCTCCCCATTAGGGGCACTTATGTCATTACACATGTTACTCTGGTTCTTATAACCTCCTAACAGGCCTGCTGGGCTTAGGTGGGGGCCACCCCTACGGCAAGGTCCAAGTAGTAAAGGTGGTCATGTAGGATAGTTGGGCTGAAGCATGGCAGACGACAAAGTCAAGGAATGTGTTTGAAGGAAGGTTCGAGCAACGGGTTGGATCAAGTTGGCTTCGTCGGGTCAAGTAAGGCATGCTATAGTGGGAGATGAAAATGGGAGAGACTTGCCAATGGAGGGAAGTTATTGATCAACCTATATGTGGCATGCAAAGTGGCTTGCATGACAAGATGAAAACAGAGTCAATAGAAGACACCCGGAAGCTTCTTCAAGGGCATTGCGGGAAAATGCCAAATACTACACTTGAGGCCTACATGAAAACTGTTGTGCAAGAGACGCTAGGGAAGTGGTTTAGGATTAGGCAAAGGTCATTTGTGTGAAGTAGATCAAATACTCAGGTGTGAGTGAATTGATCCTTATAAATCCTTTGAAAAGCATGCATGCAAGTGAAAACCCCATTATTGTGGGGCTACAGGTTTCCACAATCGTTAGCAGGTCCAGACCAACCGAGCGAGGGGTTTTGCCTATATGATGAAGGTGAGGGGTTCTAGGGTTTGCAAGGAAGTAAGAGATTTTCTATGTTTAGACTAGTTCTTCCTATCTTTCATGGTGTGAGTAAGAGTGGAAATTATTGAGTCCTTTGTAAACCAGAAAGCTATAAGAATCATTCCATTCTATGCAATAGATCAATTTCTTGCAATCCTTGTTCTCTTGTCTCTCTTTGCATGATTTCTTGGTCATGCCTTTTGTGATTTGGTTATTTTCACACTACTATAGAAAAAGTTATCATAGACGGTTCAAAAACATCACCACAAATGGCTTCATGAGCTATCTGAGTTTGTGGGTCAGTGATGACATGAGGTCATCACAGACGGCTTTTGAACTATTTGTGATGCAAACTATCACAGGCGATTTCAACAACAATCCATCTGTGATAGTTGACTGTCACAGACAGTTTTTAGTAGAAACCATCTATGATATTTGATGTATCATGGACGGTTTCAGCTACAAATTATCTGTGATATTAAACTATTATAGACGGTTTGTAGTTGAAGCTGTCTAAGATACATGAGATATCATAGACGGTTTCTACTAAAAACCATCTATGAAAGTCAACTCTCACAGACGGTAACGAGTTAGAAACCATCTGTGATATTTTTTCTATTCTAAAATCTATTTTTGTTTGTTGGCTAGCCTCAAGAAATGCTAGCCATGCCCTCGAAACAAGCAGATCAACACAGTATACATCTAATCCACATTCATTTATTTTAGAAACAAGAACATACATTTCACAAATCAATTAAGTGAAATAAAATAAATTATCTATCCATGAACAAATACACACATGTACAATTAATTAGCTCAATCTTATCCCAATCAAATTCATTCCACATAGTGGAACTCGCCATCTTCTTTTATGATTTTAAACATCAAGAAGTACATGCACTGTCGTTGAATTTGTTTGAGGTTGGCCTGTTCCAATGGAGTTGTAGCGATGGACGCAACCTAGCGGTAGGAATATCATTGTCGTGCATACATATATAAATTGATAAGTATGAAATAATTATTGCAAGATTGACAAACTTGAGAATCATTGGTCTTCATGGAATCGAGGAGTAGTTGCATGTTGTCGCAAACATAGTATCCACGGGTGTTGCCCGGCGGCTACTAGTGGTACTGCAAAAATAGAATTTGTTAGTTAAAGAGGCATTACTATGAAGTGTTATATAGGATTAATGCGCACTAGCGAATACTAAGAAATCTAGATCATGTCGCAAGGCGTCGATCCCTCCCTTGGATTTATGTACCTTTGCAACGTACGTGGCGAACGACCTACGTGATTCCAAAAAGAGCCTTAGTCATTAGGAAGGGAGGAAAGACTACAAAGAGTTATCTATGGAGGAAATGTGTTTACCTGTCAATTAATTGTTGGACAACTTTGTAGTTGGTTTTGTTCTTCTTTAGGGAATGAAGGTATATTACCCTATTCTATTTTGGTATAATTACAATTAGAATCTAGTGGAACCTATACAGGTATGTCATCATGGTCATTAAACCTAAGTTCATATTACTTATAAGATATAAATCAACAAGTATAGCCACTAGTGCAGCATTTACCCTGGTTGTAGGGCATAAGTATGAATTCCTTATTGCGGTGAGACACCAATGTCGTCATCATGTAATGCTCGACAAAGGATGCATCCTCCTTGATGATATGCATGGAGACCAACCATGGGTCGAGGAAACCAACTGGTGATTTTGTTAATTTGGCTTCAGTCATTCTGTGTGTGTATATACGCACACACACACAAAAGCAATGAGTTATACATGACATTTAGTAGTATTACATGAATGTAGGTAGTGATTGTACACACTTACAATGTCTAGCATCGAATGAGTGAGGCATCGACGGCATCGAGTGTGAAGAGAAAGAATAAGTTCTCGAAGGTCACCATGAAGACACAGTCATGAATATCATGCTGAAGATGATGCAGCCTAAACTTGACAGTGACACCCGAGTGTCGTTGTCCTTTGGCTTGTTGGCCTGTTCCATGTACCATGCATGCAATCTTTGGCAAGCCAATCCTAGGGTCTCTATCGCGGGAGAACCAACGGATCCCCTAACACGAATTTCCAGGCCAACGACAAGTAGGGGATATCATCATTGGTTTTCTTTGGTTTGCCCTTGCCACCTTGGCTGTAGGTCAAATCCAAGATAGTTGACCAAGCACGCGATGTAGATGTATCGTGCCTTGCCGTGTCGGTGTAGGTAGCTTGGGTGCGGATAGCCCCTGTGGACTTGGCACTAGTGCAGGTAGCTCGGGTGCGGATAGCCCCATGGACTTGGCACCGGTGCAGGTAACTCTTGTGCGGATAGCCCTTGTGGACTTGGCACAGATACAGGTAGCTCTGGTGTAGATAGCCCCTGTGGACTTGGCACCGGTGCAGATAGCTTTTGTGGACTTGGCACCAATACAAGAGCCTCTAGGCAGATGTCACTCTTGGGCCATTGGATGAATGTTCCAATTGCTTACCCTAGAGTCACGACCTTGTCTTTTAGGGGCATCTGTAGTTAGACAACCTCAAAATTGGTATGAACATCATCTGCATTCACTTTTGCGAAACTTGGCACTAGTGTTACACCGTGCACTAAGGCCCTAAGACCGAATGGATATGCCTAGCCTCAAGCAATGCACAAGGCAATAAAGGCATATCTCACTTGGAGCTTACACTTCGTAGCCACCTACATAACGATACAAAATTAGCTACTCCAATAGGCCTATCAATGGATCGAGTATTATAGAGATAATAATTATTATCAACATATCATTGACAGAAAATTTATGGCTACTTTCCGAGGTAGGGTTGGACGCGCAGCTACTCCGACGGTTGGGGGGCTGGTTAGCACAGGAGCAGCGGTGGCTTCTTGCAGATTTTTCCTATACCTTTACATCTCATCTCTGACATAATCAGCGATCTCCCCTTCATGGAATGTCTTAATCTCCTCTTGTAGTCATTCCTCATGCTCGCCTTTGGCTCTCTTCCTACTCTAGTATGCTTCGGAGTCCTCTAAGAAACCATTTTCCAAGGAATATAAAGACAATGGTCTCTCGTGCAACCTAGGTGCTCCTTGTTTGCTAGGGCCGCCGAGAGTATATCTCTCTCCCTAATTGCCTAGAATGATTCTTGGGAAGATTTTACACTCAGCGTTTCCTACAAGAGCCTGACATATCATTTCACTTCCTATGAAGTTATGTAGTAATTACAAACTAGGTAGTCCGATATCTTATCAGGCGTTGGGACACTTCCTCGTCAGTGGGGTTTCGAAAGCAGATGGCCGCTGACAACATAGTAGATGACCTTACCCTTATCCAATTTTGGGTACTCTCATCAGGGATCCCAGCAAATGGTGGGTAGGTGTCCCGCAGGATTGCCTGCTAGGCCTCCTTCCTCTATTGCGGGATTTTATCAGCATACCTAGCTGTGCCAAGTCTGTGGTGTGCGTGTTTTTTGCCAAGAGGGCCCTGTGCGCTGCACTTTCACTACTAAAATTATCTGTCATCTTCATCACCACAAACTCTTGCCATTGTGGTTCTAGGAACGAATACTTATGAAAGGGCGTCAATCCTTTTCTACGTATTGCTTGACAAGCAGGCTCTTAAAGTTCTTCTACGCTTTTCCCATCGTTAGCAACATATGTCGTTGCACGGAGGCCTTGTGTTCTTCTGGGATTTCGAATGATAGAAAAACTTCTATCAGCGGCTCTTCTTTCTGAACTTCAGTCATAGTTTTCCACAAATCGAATGTGATCTCAATTGTTCCCATGCAAATATTCTAACCATTCTCCGGAAAGCGAACACTGCTTGACGAGGATTGAGAGGGGACCTAGACGCATCGATATTCATGATGGTAAATTGGCACTTGGGACTTTTTGATAGTCCTCTTCCATGACACTTGGATTTTACAAAGGACGGTGCATCACACACATCCAACGACAACGATGCAGATTGAGCAAATAACATCTTCAAAAGATAATTGAAGTGACGAAGCCTAATTTAATGCTAAATCAAGACTATGTAGGGCCAATTCTTGAGCATTTTCAAACAATAATTAATTAATATGTAAGCAGAATTAAGATGACTGACGGTAAGAAAATATAGAGCTTGCAAGCCTAAGACATGAAATTGACATGAATTCTAAGCAATTGACATGAAAGCTATCAAGTCTAACCAAGGTTGGGTTTTCTCTTTTGTTACTCCATGTATATTTCCGATTATATAAATGCACCTCCCTCAAGTCACAGGTGTCAAGGGTGGTACGGAATAGAGCCATTAAGCGTCAATTGAGGTTGCAGTTATTCTTATCCATGAGGTTGAAATCTCTCAGTAGGAACCATCCAACGCTTGTAGGTGGATTGGAGTCACGGATTTCTGCCAAGACCCCTTCTTTATTGGAATCAACAGATGGGCCATACACTACCATTAACACAAAATGGGTTGAGCACGCCTTAATAGTGATGTGTACTGTAAGGCTGTATTGATGTTGGTGGTAGTTGATAATTTGGACAACATCACTATCCCAAAGGATCAAGATTCGCCCACGGGTGTTTTGTGCTGGCAGGGAGTGGAAATTTCATAGTTTAATCTCACCTAGTGCACAAGCCTGGTTGCGATCAAGATCGCTTAGTTTAGTCTCCTATAGGCAAGCAATGTGAGGGTTGTTTGAATCAATTATTTCTCGAACTACTGTGTAGTAGGCAGGGGAGCTTAGACGCCTAACATTCTAGGAGAGGATTGTCAATCTAGGTTCCATGAATGGGTTTTAGTGTTGTTATCCACCACGTGATAGCATAAGTTGAGGGACGATGAATGCCTGGGGAGAACCTGAAAGCACGATTGTGTTGCAGGTGTTGTTGCATGGGGAGTTCACAGTGCTTTAGCACCTGACATGGGGTGCATGGAGGGCAATGGCAGTAGGTAGCTCTACATGTCAACTTGCAAGAACATGAGTCCCCAGTAATGTCGACTGGGTTTTGCCATGGATGGGAAAGGCCGAAAATAGAGGATGACATATGAAGAAGGTGGTAGAACCATGTCCTGTAGAGGGAAGAGTAGTTCATACAGCAAAGTGACCATGTCATGCAGAGAAGTTGCAGTTCTTACAATTCTTGTAAGGAAGATGGAAGACTAACAAGGTGCAGCATCTTGTAGGAGGCTGGGTAAGCAAAAGGGTTGCCATGGATAGACGGGACATAAGCACCAACGTTACAAAAGAAGCGAGATACACAGGCATAAGCACAAGAGCTAGGAACCTCAAAAGGGTTAGCATGCAGCTGTAGCCAGCAGTGGTGGCCAACTAGTGGCAGCAGCTTATTCCACCACCAAATCCTCTATTTCAAGCCTCGCCATGCTCTCTTGCTCCTAGAGCACATCCTCAGCTTGTATTGCTTGGTCGGTGTTGAAGTTGAACAACGTCGATATTGCTTGGTCGGTGTTGAAGTTGAACAGCGTCGATAGAGCTTTCAGGGAGGCTGGCGGCAGTAGGCCATTGAAGGTATATATGTATTGGTCCAGCACCTCCTCAGTCATGGTCTCTTCATCAGCCAGAATTCCAAGTCTGCGGGCTAGGTCTCTTGGGCGTGCTACCTCATCAGAGTGTCACAGTGCTTCTTACCAGGCGCTCGCTGTGGCGAGGGGTAACCAAGCTTCCCTTCTGTGGAACCAAAACTAGCTGCGGGGAGGGAGTTAGCAGGAGGGGGGTTGGCCTGCATGAAGATGCTCCCTAGAAAGTCAGGTTGCTGGCGCTGGGATGAGGCAGAGGCTTGAGAAGCGTGGCCGCTTCCCGCGGGTGGAAGGTTAGATCCTGCGTCTTGGTTGACTTCTGTCATCTAATCCAGCAATGTGGTCGCCATGATGTTAGGATGAGGCTGAGCATCAAGGCCTAGCCAGTCGAGGCTTTACTATGGGGTTGGCTCCTTAAAAGGGGGGGGGGGGGGGGGGGGGCTGGTCTAAGCTTAGTGGGAAGGACTGCTCTCCCATGTTGCTGGTGGAAGGCATCACCTAGGGGGTCATGTTAGGCTCTGTGAGAGTGTAGTCAGCAAGCAGCTTAGGGCCGACATGAAGAGACATAGCCATGGCAGTAGACTTCTTCATGGCCTTAGGCACAAGGTCTAGCGCTGCGGGCAAAGGAGGCAGGGGTGAGTCAGGCGCTTCCAGGGTGAATGCCTTCAACAAGGGAGGGAGTAGTCATCTGCCAAAGGAGGGGAGTCCGGCTTCGGCGACGGCGAGAGGAGCGGCAGTAGTCCATTCTGCTCTGTCGGATGGCTGACGCTGGTAGAGCTAGATGGCTAATCACAGGCCATCAACCCAAGTGAAGGGGATGATGGCGCCTAGAGCTGGAGAGCGCCCATTGTCTGATGCTCTAGGAAGAGTTGATCTGCCACCCCTTGCACTGCCTATAGGTAGACATTGACCTTGGAGAGCCATACCTGTCAGCTAGCATGTGCCTCCTCGATCATCGGACTAACGGAGTCTTGCGTCGAAGAGGTCAACCAACTCGCGGCGGAGAAGCGCAGTGTGGGAGGTGAAGAGAGCTTGTAGGTTGGAATCCGTGTAGTCCTTGCGGTCGAGTCTTCCATTAGCTGGGAGTTGGTGCTCGCTAGACAGGCGACGTGTCGAACTAAAGATGATGGGGACAGCTAGCTACAAGTGTTGTCTTCGGCGGTCTCCCCAGCAGTGCAGTGGGCCAAGGGGAGCAGTCCCTGGGAGGCTGGGACAGTCATGGGACTTCCTCCCCCCCCAGGCCCCCTGAAGGTCCGAGGATCGCCAACAGGCATGGTAGGTGTGCTTGCATTGCTAGTGTCATTCATCGTCATCGTCGTTGTCTTTTTAGCGCTTCATGCAGTGCCTGTTATCATCGCGGCAGACGTCAGGGGCTGGCCTTCTGGCCTTGGCGCGATGTGGTGTCTTCGTGGTGCCTCAATCTCCCTGTGCAAAGTTGGCTTCATGAGGCTGAGGCTAGGACTCTGCCAACTGCGGGGTGCCATTAACAACACCGAGGCACCAAGAGAGGCCATGCTTGACCGGGATGAATGGCACATAGTTCACATCGCCAAGGTTGGTCTCTAGCGGGGCTGCTAAGAAGTCTTCGATGAAGTCAAGGTGCAGCAGCACCCTGAAGGTCAGGCCCTTCTTGTAGTGTAGGGGTTGAGCTTGGCCGGCTCCTGAGGAGGAGGCAGCCATAGTGCCACTATCGGTGAAGGTGAGCCTCATCATCTTTGGGATGGAGCTTGGATTGGCAGTCCATGCCCACAAGTCAAGCTTGCGGGCATCTTCCTATTACAAGGAACTTTCGTCGACACTTTCGAGAGCACATTTGTTGTCGATGACCCTGCTTGCAACCTCAGAGTTCCAAGCGTGCAGGGTAATTCCTTCAAGGCATAGGCGGACGTGGAAATAGAGGGCTTCTCCGAAGGCATGTCAGAGAGGCTTCCACGGTCGGACGTGGAACTCCAGGTCGTGGAAGTGCAATTGGTCGCGGCGGGTCACCTCATCTCTGTGATGCATGTGCTCAAAGTTGACCAAGAAGTTTTAAAGGTAGTGGTGGTGAACTATGAAGTCGATTGACCTTAGGTTGAAGCGCCTCCTGATAGCCTCCACCGTAGTATAGAAGTCGATGTCTGGCTTTGTTCTGGCTAGCCAGACGACAACCGAGAAGTTCTCTCGCCTTTGGAGCTCCCTCTAAAGCTCAGCATTGGCGGGGACGATGCAAGCATCCTCTAACATCCAGGTCACCATGGTTGGGGTTGGCCATGGCTTGTGGAACTCGCTGGCATGACCTTGAGGTAGGTGTGGAAGCTGAGGGAGCAACGTTGAGGGCAGACTGGCTGGGGGCTGGTTGCTGAGCCGTTGTAGAGACAGAAGTCTAGGCAGGCAAATGGCAATGGGAAGCTTTGTGGCCGAAGCGAAGGCGGCGGAGACACTTGGTTAGGTCTCTACAGGTGGAAGTATGATGGTCGTGGGTGAGGCAATTGAAGCACCGGCCTTTTGTGCGCTCGAGGAAAGCATGGTGGTTGGGGCTGTGGAGCTGTCTTGAATGAGGTGGAGAGGGGGGCGCCCGCTACTGCGTTCCCGACAACACCAGTACTTGGGTTTAACGAGCTTCCACTGCGGCCGAGGGGGATGGTGGTTGCAAGGTGTTGAAGAATCTGTGTCGTCTGACTTGCACCTTCCCACGGCACCGAAAGCTTCTGACAGCTGGAGGAAAGCGGTAGGGAATGAAGATCCTCTGGTCTTGGCTGGAGTGAGCACGGAGGCACAACCACCAGTGATTTAATACGGTGAGGAACTTCAATGTTGGGTCGAATGCCATCTGCGAAGGTGACACTGGTCAGAGAGGGGTTGACCCGCGGGTGATCTTGAGGGATTTGAGAACGGAGTTCGGAGCCACGCGGAGCAGGAGCCATTACTTCTAGGGTCGGAGGTCTGGGTTTTTTAAGGCAGCTTTGAAGGCCAGAAGACGGCCAAGCCTCCTGGGAGCCAGAGAGAACCTGCAACATCAAGGGGATGGCCTGGGGCTAGAGGGGGTACCTGGCAGCAAATCTGACGAGGGGGGCGGGGCAGATCGGGCCCGGGGATGCAGATCTAGAGGTCGGGGCAGCCAGAAGACACCACGCCGGTGATGAAGGGGCAGGTTGGTTGACAAGGAGGTCCGCCGGGGGGGCGGTAGGTTTCGAGCTGTCGCTTGAGAGAGGCCTCAGCTCTCTGCCCTGTTTTCATCATAGGTTAATAGTCTTAAACATTGCACCACTGTTTCCTCTTCTCTCAAATTTACAAACCTGCAATAATTGTAGACCTCTTCTTCGCATGCAGATCCTCCCAAAATCAGAGCCTGCCAAAAAAAAAGACCGCGATGCACTGATCAAGAAGACCTAGATGCTCCTGAAGGCAACACGAGGTTCTCCTTTCATGACTGTTCAGATACCCGTTACGATTATACTTGCTTCCAGTTAATTACTGCCTCACTATTCCCATTGCGCTGATTGCTTCCAGTACTCACCAACAAAATCCTTCAGCCAGGAAGCGGCTGTTCCAGGATACCCCCCGAACTAACCTTGAAGAAAGTATCCCAGTTAAGCACTGTACATCCGAACTATATCTAAATTCACTTCATCATTTCCCAGACTGATTGCTGCACATGCCTCCTGATCAGAAACGGGACCAGCCAACGGCACTGCTATACAGCGTTCTGCCTACAGCTTTTGTGTACCTACGGTATGACATAGCTGTTGGATTATGTGGGCCAAGCCCATATAATAAGAATAATTCCTATTAAATCTCAAAGGCCCACTCATGCAAAGGAGGCATGCATGTGACCTTTAGTACCATATTGCTAGTTCTAGGAGAGGAAGACCACCTTAAAAGGGATGGTGCACTCCTAGTCACTTGAGGCATGTGTGGGAGAGAACTAGAGGATAACACGCGCGCGCTCGCTCGCCTCGCCTCGCCGGGCTGGGCTGGGCGGGCGGCGCGGGCGCACGGCACCTGCGTGAATGGTCCGCCAAAATCCGCTCCAGGTGCTTGCGCAGACGCGGCTTCCTTTTGCAGTTTTATCTTTTGCTGTTTTGTGTGGCGGTGAATCCGGATCGGTTACGCGACTAATCCGGTTCGGTTACGAGTTATGGAGAACGTGCAGGCGTCTTGATCACGCGTCCTGGTTTTCTATAAATACGGAGTCGCCGCCTCCATACAGCACTACGCGAAAATCAATCTAGGGTTTTGCCTCCTCCATCCATTGTGCTGCGCCGTCCCACGTAGTCTACTCCGTCCCGTCCGCCGGCGTGCACTGTCGTTCGGGAGAGCAGGTCTCCGGAACCGTCGCTTTCGAAGTCCTGCACCGGGAGAGGGCGAATAAGGTTTTTGGGAAGCGCTCTGCGCGACTGCTCGCTGTAGCTCTGGCTCGTCTTCCTCGTCGTTCGGCTTCGGCGAATCGTCATCGACTTCGTGTCATCCTCACCGTGCCTGCGGCGTCTACATCGGCAAACCGATCAGAACAGAACCATCGGTACGTAACAGTCATGTTCTCCGTATTAGATCTGTTCATGTACAGTTTCCTGGTTTACATGTCTAGATCTTTTATGCCTGTGATGGTTCTGTTATTTTGCGTGCATGATGTCATGATTTATTTATGGAATAAATTAAACCTACATGTGCTTATATATTCAACAATCCAAAAACCTTATTGTAGGCATTGTGGTTTTACTATGGCTGGATTTGCCGATGCACTGAGGCCGGATAAATTCTCCGGTGTGCACTTTAAGAGATGGCAGATTAGGGTCACTCTGTGGCTTACTGCTATGAATGTATTCTGGGTTAGTAATGGCAAGCCTGAAGGTGTTCTTGATGCTGAAAAGCAGAAAAAATTCGAGACTGCCACTACTCTCTTTGTTGGATGCATTCTTAGTGTTCTTGCTGACCGTCTGTGCGAGGTGTATATGCACATGACAGACGCGAAGGAGTTATGGGATGCACTGAATTCCAAATACGGTGCTACTGATGCCAGCAATGACATGTATGTCATGGAGCAATTTCATGACTACAAGATGGTTGATAACCGTTCTGTAGTCGATCAGGCTCATGAGATACAGGCCATTGCCAAGGAACTCGAACTCCTGAAGTGTGCCTTACCCGACAAGTTTGTGGCTGGATGTATTATTGCGAAATTACCTTCTTCATGGAGGAATTTCGGAACAGCACTCAAACACAAGAGACAAGAGTACTCTGTTGAGAATCTGATTGGGTCTCTTGAAATTGAGGAGAAAGCTCGGGAAAAGGACGCTGTGTCTAAGGGTGATGGAGGGCAGTCTAGTGCCAATGTGGTACAGAAACCCTCAAACAAGAACAAAGGGAAATTTGTTAAAGCCCAACAGACAACCAACTTCAAGAAGAAGAAGAACAACAACAATCAGGATGATAGAACTTGCTTTGTGTGCGGTGAGCCTGGTCACATGGCCAAGAAGTGCCCACAACGCAAAGGAAAGAAGGCACCTGCAGGACAGACTTCTAAGTCTGTCAACGTGACCATTGGCAAGACTGGAGATGGGACTGGGTATGGTAATTTACCTACTGTTCTTTCAGTTAGTCAATCTACCAATTGGTGGATTGATACAGGAGCTAATGTACATGTGTGTGCTGATATTTCGTTGTTTTCTTCTTATCAGGTCGCCCGAGATTCCTCCGTCCTAATGGGGAATGGGTCACATGCTACTGTTCATGGTGTTGGCACGGTAGATCTGAAGTTTACTTCGGGAAAGATCGTGCAGCTGAAGAACGTGCAGCATGTCCCTTCTATAGACAAGAATCTCGTTAGTGGCTCCCGTTTATGTAGAGACGGGCTTAAGTTGGTATTTGAGTCTAATAAAGTAGTCGTGTCTAAACATGGACATTTTATTGGTAAAGGCTATGAGTGCGGAGGCTTGTTCCGCTTTTCCCTTTCAGATTTCTGCAATAAGACTGTAAACCATATTTGTGGCAGTGTGGATGATGAGGCTAATGTTTGGCACTCACGTCTATGTCATATTAATTTTGGTTTGATGTCTCGGCTTTCCAGTATGAATTTAATTCCAAACGTTTCCATCACCAAAGGTTCTAAATGCCATAGCTGTGTGCAATCAAAGCAACCTCGTAAGCCTCACAAGGCTGCCGAGGAGAGAAACTTGGCACCACTAGAACTCCTGCATTCAGATCTTTCTGAGATGAATGGCGTGTTGACGAAGGGTGGAAAACGATATTTCATGACATTGATTGATGATGCAACTAGGTTCTGTTATGTGTATTTATTGAAAACGAAAGATGAGGCTTTAGACTATTTTAAAATCTATAAGGCAGAAGTTGAAAACCAGTTAAATAGAAAGATAAAAAGACTTAGGTCAGATCGTGGTGGAGAGTATTTCTCAAACGAATTTGACTTATTTTGTGAGGAACATGGCATTATACATGAGAGGACGCCTCCTTATTCCCCCGAGTCAAATGGGATTGCCGAAAGGAAAAACCGCACGTTGACTGACTTGGTGAATGCCATGTTAGATACTGCGGGATTACCTAAGGCATGGTGGGGGGAGGCTTTGCTAACGTCTAATCACGTATTAAATAGAGTTCCTAACAGAAATAAGGACAAAACACCATACGAGGTATGGATTGGGAGAAAACCATCACTTTCTTACTTGCGTACATGGGGGTGCTTGGCGAAAGTTAATGTGCCAATAACTAAGAAACGCAAGCTTGGACCTAAAACTGTGGACTGCGTTTTTCTGGGATATGCTAATCATAGCATTGCCTATAGATTTTTGATAGTTAAAACTGAGGTACCTGACATGCATGTTGGTACAATTATGGAGTCTCGAGATGCAACATTCTTTGAGAATATTTTTCCTATGAAGGATACACATAACACTACTAGTCAACCTTCTGAAATAATTCCCAGTTCAATCACATCACCTGAACCTTTTGAACATACACATGAACTTGTCAATGAGGAGGATGACAGTGGAGCTCCTAGAAGGAGCAAGAGACAAAGGATATTCAAATCCTTTGGTGATGATTTCACTGTGTACCTTGTGGACGACACTCCCAAGTCTATTTCAGAAGCGTATGCATCCCCTGATGCAGACTACTGGAAGGAGGCTGTCCGTAGTGAAATGGATTCCATTATCGCTAATGGAACCTGGGAGCTGACAGATAAACCTTATGGGTGCAAACCTGTAGGGTGCAAGTGGGTGTTCAAAAAGAAGCTTAGGCCAGATGGTACTATTGAAAAATATAAGGCTCGGCTTGTTGCCAAGGGCTATACTCAGAAAGAAGGCGAAGATTTCTTTGACACTTACTCACCTGTTGCTAGACTGACCACAATTCGAGTACTACTTGCTTTGGCTGCCTCACATGGTCTTCTCGTTCATCAAATGGACGTTAAGACAGCCTTTCTTAACGGGGAGCTGGATGAGGAAATTTACATGGAACAGCCTGATGGATTTGTAGTAGAAGGTCAAAAAGGCAAGGTGTTAAAACTGTTGAAATCTTTGTATGGTCTGAAACAAGCCCCTAAGCAGTGGCATGAGAAGTTCGATAGAACACTGACATCTGCAGGCTTTGCTGTCAATGAGGCAGATAAATGTGTATACTATCGTTATGGTGGGGGTGAGGGAGTTATTCTATGTTTGTATGTGGATGACATCTTGATTTTTGGGACAAACATTAGTGTGATAAATGAGGTCAAATCATACTTGTCTCAAAACTTTGATATGAAAGATCTGGGAGTGGCTGATGTTATTCTAAACATTAAATTGGTTAGAGGTGAGGATGGGATTACACTTTTGCAATCTCATTATGTGGAAAAGGTCTTGAGCCGTTTTGGCTTTTCTGACAGCAAGCCTTCTCCAACACCTTATGATCCTAGCGTGTTACTTCGTAAGAATAAGAAAATTGCTAGGAATCAGCTGGAATACTCCCAGATAATTGGCTCACTAATGTACCTAGCTAGTGCAACAAGGCCAGACATCTCCTTTGCTGTGAGCAAATTGAGTCGGTTTACATCTAACCCAGGAGATGATCACTGGAAGGCGCTTGAGCGAGTGTTGCGCTATCTGAAAGGTACCTCGAACTTTGGACTTCATTATACTGGGTACCCGTCGGTGCTGGAGGGTTATAGTGATTCCAACTGGATCTCTGATGCTGATGAGATCAAAGCCACCAGTGGATATGTTTTCACTATTGGTGGTGGTGCTGTTTCATGGAGGTCTTGCAAACAGACCATTTTGACGAGGTCAACCATGGAAGCAGAGCTTGCGGCACTAGACACTGCTATTGTTGAGGCAGAATGGCTACGAGATCTATTGATGGATCTACCTACGGTGGAAAAGCCAGTGCCAGCTATCCTTATGAACTGTGATAATCAAACCGTTATCGCTAAAGTGAACAGTTCTAAGGATAATATGAAATCGTCCAGGCATGTTAAGAGACGATTGAAGTCTGTCAGGAAATTGAGAAACTCCGGAGTTATAACCTTGGATTACATCCAAACAGATAAAAACCTGGCAGATCCCTTTACAAAGGGACTATCACGGAATGTGATAGATAGTGCATCGAAGGAGATGGGTATGAGACCCATGTGAGTTATCTATGGTAGTAACCCAACCTATGTGATCGGAGATCCCGTGAATTAGGATCTGGGAAAAACAAGCCATTAGTTAACTGAAGGAGAGTAATTTCAACCCTCTCTATGTGAAGATGCAATACTCTCAGAAACTGCAAGGCAGGTTAACTAAGGTCTTAATGTGTTCCATTGGCTTTTAGAAGCGAAGACGCTATCCTGCAGAGCGTTCTTGAAAGAACACACCTATATGAGCCCGACTGTTAGTCGCAGTCTATGGAGATTTTGGGTAATCTCCTACTAAGCTCATGAAGAGACCAAGGAGTATGACTTATACGCTCCAACCGAGGGGTAGCCTACTGGCGGCCTAGTATCAGTTAAGTCTTTAAGTGAAACTTGCTTGCACCAAACTTGCAATTCAAGGCATAGTCCATTGTTCAAGTTGTGAGTAAGTGTAGCTTGGAGTTCTAGGTGGATGTTCAACCTTAATCGGTCTCCATCGAAATACTGATATATAAACAGTACATTGGAATTCAGGCAAATCTCTGTGGGACTTTGAGATCTGGTGGGGGATTGTTGGATTATGTGGGCCAAGCCCATATAATAAGAATAATTCCTATTAAATCTCAAAGGCCCACTCATGCAAAGGAGGCATGCATGTGACCTTTAGTACCATATTGCTAGTTCTAGGAGAGGAAGACCACCTTAAAAGGGATGGTGCACTCCTAGTCACTTGAGGCATGTGTGGGAGAGAACTAGAGGATAACACGCGCGCGCTCGCTCGCCTCGCCTCGCCTCGCCGGGCCGGGCCGGGCTGGGCTGGGCGGGCGGCGCGGGCGCACGGCACCTGCGTGAATGGTCCGCCAAAATCCGCTCCAGGTGCTTGCGCAGACGCGGCTTCCTTTTGCAGTTTTATCTTTTGCTGTTTTGTGTGGCGGTGAATCCGGATCGGTTACGCGACTAATCCGGTTCGGTTACGAGTTATGGAGAACGTGCAGGCGTCTTGATCACGCGTCCTGGTTTTCTATAAATACGGAGTCGCCGCCTCCATACAGCACTACGCGAAAATCAATCTAGGGTTTTGCCTCCTCCATCCATTGTGCTGCGCCGTCCCACGTAGTCTACTCCGTCCCGTCCGCCGGCGTGCACTGTCGTTCGGGAGAGCAGGTCTCCGGAACCGTCGCTTTCGAAGTCCTGCACCGGGAGAGGGCGAATAAGGTTTTTGGGAAGCGCTCTGCGCGACTGCTCGCTGTAGCTCTGGCTCGTCTTCCTCGTCGTTCGGCTTCGGCGAATCGTCATCGACTTCGTGTCATCCTCACCGTGCCTGCGGCGTCTACATCGGCAAACCGATCAGAACAGAACCATCGGTACGTAACAGTCATGTTCTCCGTATTAGATCTGTTCATGTACAGTTTCCTGGTTTACATGTCTAGATCTTTTATGCCTGTGATGGTTCTGTTATTTTGCGTGCATGATGTCATGATTTATTTATGGAATAAATTAAACCTACATGTGCTTATATATTCAACAATAGCCTCATGATCACAGCACCTGACATCCTAAGGGCGGCGTGTTTTGTTAACTTCTATGCTTTCCGATAGTATGTGTAATCAGATCGACAAACTTTGTCGGAATCAGATCGACAGTCTGTTCTCTCTGTAAATTCAAGTGGCGCACCACATATATGTATTCACTCCTTATAAAGTCGCTTGGTGCACAACTGAAACAATGTACTGATGTAGATACGCTGCTATGTAATATAATGCTGCTGCTACCGTTGACTTATTTACATCTGCTTAGCTCAAGTACCAGAACAGGTATTTCTACACACCATAAGATTACTTCCGTCATGTCCACCATTTGCACCTGCTTACGTAGCTATACCGTAAATCGATTCCTGCTGCTACGACAGCTAGACACGGCATAAATTCTGCAGAGCACACGCCCTCACCCAAACAAACACAAAGACTGCCTAACATTCTTATCTAACATGCCCTCGATTTATATGTTCAGAACAGCCTACCTACATCGATTACCAATCGTTTCTCTCACCAAACATCACGAAGGTGAAGGAACAGACCTACACATTACGACCTTGAAGCGCATCCGTGCGATCGACACATAAAACACGCCCAGCTGCATACCTCATCCCACAATTGAAAAACCGTTCGACAACCAAATACATAAACCAAAATACGCACAGCACAACACCGATGTTGACTTTACCCCTAACACAAATCCTAAACAAGACGGCGCATAGCGCGCTTCCCATCCTTAGTAATATTAGACCCTGCTCATTTGGACTTAGATTTCTAGCTTCTAACTTATTTTTTATTAAATCTAAATTTCGTTTTTTCTGACTTTTTAACTTATTTTGAGCTTTTTTGCCTATACCTTTTCCGTATTCGTTTGTATTATATGTGATGGACTAATCATTTTTTTCATTTTTAATTTTTTTATAAATTTAATTATACCAAATAAGCCACCATTAGTTACAGTGTAATTTAGCTAGCTACATTAAAAATTCAGCCATTAACTACCAAAATTTAACCCAACTAAACACTACCTTAATGTGCCCTCTGGTGATTACGTAGTAGCGGCTAGGAGACGGACGGCAAGAAATGCACACGCTTGTACTGCGGCCTAAATGGATAGCATTTTTCTACAATCCCATTTTTCTTGTAACATTTTGGATAAATCCGACAAAGGAATTTTTTTCCAAATCGTTGACAGAAATTTTGTGCGGTCCATAGTGCAGAAAAACAAAACAGAAAGGCATCATTGCATTGCAGTGGCCCTAAGAAAACGACAGAAATAATTGCTACGTAACGTAGAAGGGCCCCCCTTGGCCGCACGCCTAAAACGGCAGCATTACAGGCCCGTTGAAAACGAAGGAAAAAAGAATGCCTTGTTACGTGGCCCGTGGAAAGAAAGCGAAATTTGGGGGCCCGCCGCAAACGACAGAGGAAAAGGCGATTTATGGTTTTTAAATTCTGTCTATTCGTAAGAGAAGATATAAAGATAAATATTTATATATAATTTTGATCGGTGTGACTAAAGCTGATATAGTTTCTATTATAATTGATTTATAGATCCCGTCTTAAAAAATACTCTATTTAAAAAAATAGTTACTATAGCATAAGTTAAAAGCTAAAAGACAAGACCGTCGCGTTATTATCACCGCTTAGCATTATCACGGTGCTTGGTAGGTGGTGTGAGTGGATGGAAATTGATTGAAGGTAGTATGTGAACCTGTGGTTTCAGCTCTAGCTCTCAGCTTTTGGTGTTCTTTGGAGCTGCGGTTGATAGTTTTTTGCAACGATCAATAGCTTTTGTCTATGTTTTTCAACACCGTAGCGGACAACGGAGATGGCGATGTCGATAGTATACACGGTTTTAGATTTGGGAAGCTATTTAGAGAATCCATTTTAAGAAACCGTTTTGTTTTGATGATTAGCTTTTTAATTTTTGGAGAAACCAAAAACTACGAGCAGAATCAAAAACCAAACAAACAGAGCTTGCCGTTTTTGACGACTTTGTTCCCATCAATCGTTTCGAAAGTTTTTTTTGGGGAAAAAGTCATTTTCGTGTACTATTCTGCAGACCCCAAAATTTCGCCGGTACGTTGCCAAGGGTCTATCCTCTGTCAACCGTTCTAATCCTGATTACTCCGACATAATTTTTCTTTTCTGCGAGAGATTACACCCCGCTTATTGCCCCGTTAACGTGCGCCTAATTATAAATCCTGCGGTCAGCAGCGCGCCACCAACCGTAAGGGAAAAAACAATGAAGCACTAAAGCATGATTGATGATTAAATACTCAAACGTTACCTCATGAAGGAAAAAACAAATGCCTCGTGCCACACATGGAGACCGACTATTTCGGCGTATCACGTTTGTACGTACCTCCATGTCCAAACGACCAGTAGCAACAAAGTATTAAAGAAACTCATATAAAAAACAAAATATTAAAAAAACCAAAAAAGTAGTTGGCATGTACAATAGGATGGCATCAGCCATCTACAATTCTTACCACGTAAGATTTTGATGATGTAAACGAAAGAGAACAAGGAGAGAGGAAGAAGCTGTCTGGCATGAACAAGACGGTCTATAAAGCCTTTATAAATAGCACGAAACACCATGGTATGACAAATTGAAAGTGCAAAAAACCCGAAAGACCATGTCAACATCTACATGTTTGTAACAAATAATTCGCATTTTGGTTTAGTTGAATTTAAATTTTGCAATAGTTGTAGAAAATTCATATTTATTGTCAGTGTTCCTAGTAGGATCGGGAGAAAGTGGTCCAATGGGTCAGTGAACAACGGTTAGACCGGTAGTCCAGTGTTGCCGATTTCTAGTTTACAGCTTTTTTCCAGAGAGTGTGTTTTGATGTTGGTCGCGTGCGGTTGGACTAACCATGGCAGGCGGTCAGACCGGGGTGAGTTGTTCGATGTGACCGACATTGAAAATACAATCACACCGAGTTACCGGTCGACCGGCCAGTGGTTGACGGTCTGATCAGTGGTTGCAGCCAAAAAACATGTTGAGTTGAGCTGAGTTGGTATAAGGTTGGTTCATGGCTTAGGAGTTATAAGTGTTTATGCTGCATTGCACCATGCATGTGTTTGACTAATGTGAGTCAAGTATATAGAACATCTACTCAGTATAGTTATTTGGTCTTTGGATGTACAGGTGACTTGGAGGACGTAACGGTCAACAGCAATAGCTTGGACTAGGCGGGGGAGTTAAGATTCAAATGATCTATAAGTCCGGGTGAAGCTACGTGACTTCAGCAGGAAATACAAAGAAAACAAGGATTATGAAAAGGCAAATTGGTGCATGTGGTGTACCAAGTGATGAGACCGATGCACATAGAGACAGTTCAGATGGTCCCAATGCGTGAAGATATGACGGCTAGTCATTAGGTACTATGGACTACGTGTCAAAGCATGTAGAGATGCTTTCAAGTGAAGATGAAGACAGAATCAAGGGAAGGTGCTTAAAAGCTTCGTCAAGAGTATTTTGGTAGTTGGCCAAATACCGGGTTGGACCTTGATCAAAACTACAGTGCAAAGATGCGCAAATGAGAAGTGGTTTAGGTCAAAAAGAGCTGGAATCGACAAGTGGATTAATCGCTAAAGAGTTAGCAGGTTGAGTCTTGTAAATGCTTTGAGAAGTGTATATGAGTGTGTAAAACTCATGTTAGTGTGGCTGACGGGTTTTCCTAATAAGCTTAATGGGTTGGACCTGTTATGGTTGTACTAGTTACTTGGTAGATCCAAATATTTTAAGATTTAATTTTTGCACTACCACCTTGTCTCCAATGGTTGTGATAGACAGAACTTGAGAGAGGAAAGAGCGGTGCTTTAGCCGCACTTTGTAATTATCCATGAGTATATAAATCTCATCATCCACTGAAATAGATCAAATTTTTGTCTTAATCATGTTCTTATTTGTGTTCTTACTTGGTTTTGCTTGTTCTTCAGCTAGATTTGTGATTTCGAGTTCGTAGGAGTTCTAACCCAATCTCTTGCATAAATTATCTTGCTAGAACATGTGAGAATAGATCTGGAAGACTTTATATCTTAGTACCTCATGTGCAAGAAGTAATTTGAGATTTAGGATTTTTGGTGTTCTTGTGAATTAGATTTGATCTCTTCAATTTGGTGAACTCGAGTCTAAGAACCTTGTGATTCTTGATTGGTTTAAGTTCCTATTGCCTTGAATAAGTCTCATACAAAACATGGATATGTTTGGATGAGAATTGGGCAAGTTCTTGCGATTTGAGCATTTCACCCGAGTGATTTTCATGTCTCAGAACAGGGGATTGGTTGGATCGGCCCCAGACCTATGGTCAGATGGGCATGTCGGTGTAACCTGTCTTAGGGTGGTTATTAAACCGACCAATGGTCAGACCGACCATGCAATGGTGGCCTGATCGCTCCTATGTAGGATGCTGTTGATTTTCTTGGCTCTTGTTTTTAATTTTGTTTTACTTGGCCATGTTGGTGTGATCTAACCTTGGTGACTATCATAGTCACTCGAATGAAGATTTTAAATACTTTAGAGGAAAAAGTTTCAAGAATTATTCACCCCTCTCTAATTGCCGGCATCGGTCCTATGAGTGATTTCAAAGCTATGTTAAGCGCTTCCTCATAGATCTTAAATAGTCTTAAGTGTTAGGACATAAACAGGTATTCCACCAAACCAGTCATCTTCGATGGGATCGACTTTCCATATTGGAAGACGAGGATGGCTACGTACATTCAATCTCAAGACTACACAATCTAGGAAGCTTTGTCGAGGGTATTTTGGTACTTGGCTAAATACTGGATTGGTACCTTGATCAAAACTGCACGCGGAGAGATGCATAGGAGAAGTGGTTTAAATCAAGGAGAGTTATAATTGATACGTGGATCAATCACTAAAGAGTTAGCGGATTGAGTCTTGTAAATGCTTTTAAGAATCATGTGTGTGTAAAACCGGTGTTAGTGGGGTTGATAGGTTTCCGTGGTAAGCTTAATGGGTTAGACCTATTAGAGTTGTACTAGTTATTTAGTAGGAAGGAAAGGAAGTTATAGATCCAAGGATTCTAGTGTTTAGTTTTGCTATACCACCTTGTCTCCTTTTATATATAGTTGTGAGAGAGCGTGAACATGGGAGAGGAAAGGGTGGTACTTTGGCTGCACCTTGTAATCATCTATAAGTATGTAAATCTTATCCTCCACTGAAATAGATCAAAACTTTGTCTCAATCATACTCTTGTTTGTGTTCTTACTTAGTTTTACTTGTTCTTGAGCTAGATTTGTGATTTTAGGTTTGTAGAAGCTCTAGCCTAATCTCTTGCTTAAATTACCTTACTAATGTTCTTGGTGTTCTTGTGAATTAGATTTGATTCCATTCAATTTGGTGAACTCGATCCTAAAAGCCTTATAATTCTTGATTGGTTTAGGTTCTTATTGTCTTGAACAAGTTTCACGCAAAACGTAAATGCGTTTGGATGAGAATTGGGTAGTTCTTGAGGTTTGACTTTTTCACCCAAGAGGTTTTCGAATATGAGAATAAGGGACAGATTGGACCGGCCCTAGACTTGTGGTTAGACGGGCCTATCGGTGTAACTGGTCATAAGCCGATGATCAAATCGGCCGGTGGTCATACCGGCCGTTCAATGACGGTCTGACCGCCCCTTTGTAGGAGGTTATCGATTTTGTTAGCTCTTATTTTTAGTTTTGTTTTGCTTAATTTTGTTGATATGATCTGAACTTTGTGACTATTATAGTTTCTCAAGTGAAAATGTTGAATACTTTAAAGAAAAATTTTAGGAATTATTCACCTCGCTCTGATTGACGACATCAGTCTAACAATACCACATCTACTCCTCCAAACTTGGATACCAATCCCTGGCCTCAAAATGTGCAGAGATTGGCCCTGAATACTGGCATTCTTTGGGCACTCATCTGAAAAAACGCCCCATCTCAATTCTTTAAAACCGTACAGCACTGGCTCACTGGCTCGCTCACAAACTCACTGCCTCGCTTACCCCCCGACAGCACTGCTGCCAGCAGCAGCGGCAATGGCTCACGTCGGTGGCGCCATGACCGTGCTTCTCCTCCTTCTCCTTGCCTTGTCGTGCCCAAGCGTGGTCTATGCCGATGCAGTGCTCGGCCGGAAGGCCGGCATTGCTGATGACCATGCAGAGAATTCAGTGGGGAAGGGAGCGGGGAGGTACGCCGTCATCTTCGACGCCGGCAGCACGGGGAGCCGAGTTCATGTATTCAAGTTCGACAAACAGATGGACCTCGTCAAGATCGGTGACGACATTGAGTTCTTCGCACAGGTATACGCATTAACGCATGAGGTTGTTTACATGGGTGATCACACTTAATTAACAGGGAATTTGAAAACATAGCACGGCAAGAAAGGAGTCTTTTTTTTACGGATTTGCTAGTAATCCGTCGAATGTTTTTCTTTTTGGGAAATCAGACGATTTTCTGATTTCATGGTATACTTGAAGATTCACGCCCGCGACACCTCCGTTTCCATCACTAGCGAGAATGATTACGCTCGCGTGTGAGCACCACCGGCGAAGCCGGTACACCGCCCACCGCCACATGCCCGCTCCGACATATGCACACACGGCAGCATGCGCCCCTACTTTTCATTATATTAAGGAGAAGCGCAGGAGGTGTCGTATCCCGTCGCAGGAGGCGATGGCAAAGAAGAGGAGGCGGCGTGGATAGGGACACCGGAGGTAGAGAAGAAGACGTGTGGGAGGACAAGCAACGATGCGAGGGAGCGCGGGAAGAGGAGAGGCAGTGCAAGTAGACTCGGCAGAGCTCCCGGGTGGTCCTCGTTGGTGCCAGTGAGACGGCGGGGCATTGGGCACACGGTTCAAAAAGCCGGCTTTAAATTTTAACTGGGAGGTGCTGGTAGGGTCGGTATGACTAAAAATCAGAAAATTTCGGACGATTTTGGACTGAAATTTTCAAATTAAAATTTGAATTTTAAAAATATCAGTCAAAAATCAGTTGGAAATTTTGAAAACAAATTTCAGCAAAAATTTCTTCTAAATTGATAAAATCCATGCAGAACAAATTTTTGGAATAGATTTGAAATTTTACCGGGGTTCACAAATAAACCGATTTTCGACCGGTAATGGACCGATGAAAATTTTTCTGATTTGGACGGTGATGTCTAGGAGAGGCTAAAGGTGGAAGGCGGCGTAGGAGCTTAGATTGCGTAGGAGTGATAGGATTAGGGGTTGTAGTTGTAGTGTACTGGGGCTTGGGCCGGTTGCATCTATATTCAAAGGAAAAAAAAACTAATTTTTCCCAAAACAAGGCAGTTGTGATAGTTTTGTCTATATTTGCGGTCCATTTTGATCATCACCGACGATGTAGAAAACTCCTCTATTGTATTTGCATACGGTAGTTGCTAAAGCCATCGACAATACATTTATTTAGCAACCGATCAATCCAACAATAATTACTAATGGAAAACTGTTGGTCAATGGAATTTCTGATTGTTTAAGAAAATTGCCATCGGTTTCCAACAATAATTACTAATGGAAAACTGTTGGTCAATGGAATTTCCGATTGTTTAAGAAAATTGCCGTCGGTTTTTCACTCTTGGGAAAACGTGCATGTGGTGTAGTGATAGTAATTGTGAGGAACAAAATATTGAAGTATTAGTATATTGTCTCGTTAGCTTAAGCTTTTAAGTAAAGTGACTGGTACATACAAATCAATAATATCTGCTATAAAAAATCTAATAATTTTTAAAACCATCGATTCTATTTTATTAAAAAAACAAACTTTCTCGTTTCTCAATACAATGTCTAACATTATTATTTCAGCGTCGATGTCCATCGTGTAAATCAAAAGTGTAATTGTTGTAATTTTTTTCCACCTTCTACCTCTGCTTTCTAATGTTATGAAAGAGAGCTTGAGTGGTTCAAGTTTTTTCTTATCAAGGGCAAGAATGTTCAATCTCATTAACTATTTACTAGATTTTGTGGTCTATACACACAAGTCGGACGTACTTATAATGTGAAAAGGATGACTAATCGATTCATAGATTTCCCTGGGTATCACAGTGCGGCTGTGCGGGTACTACAGTTTTTCACCACGGTAACTTGAGATGCTGCCGCACAACATCAAACTTTTTATTTGATGGCCATGTAAATTTGGAAAGGGCACCCTATCTACTGGCTTAGAGCAAGTTCGCAAAGATACTACACATGCTGACATGACAGCACAACAAAACCAAAAGAAAGATGAAAGAAAAAAATATACAATTCCAACATGTGTTTGATCCGCTTCTTTACATGTATTGTAACGTTGTACGTACATATATATTATGTTTACCTACTGCCACATGTGATTCGATTCTTGAGAGGCTCGCCTATATTTATTGTAATTGCAGGTGAAGCCCGGGTTAAGTTCATATGCTGGTCAACCCCAGGAGGCTGCAAACTCCATAGCTCCTCTCCTTGAGAAGGCTAAAGGCGTCGTCCCTAAATGGCTTCAGAAAAGAACTCCCCTTAAACTTGGGGTAATTACTTGCTTGAAACTTCATTTCTTAAAAGAAGCTCGAGGCCAATTTTGAATTAGGAGCAAAATTTGCAGGCTACTGCTGGTCTAAGACTAATCGGAGATGAGAAGGCAGATCAGATTCTTGAAGCGGTAGTTTTGTCTTATCCTACTTTTCTTATAAACATCTTATCCTCTACTTAAATATGTATTGATCACACGTGACGTAGAAATGATGACTAAATAATAAGATATTCACGTGCAATTACACAGGTCCGGGATCTTGTCCACAGCAAGAGCAAATTCCAGTACAACCCAAAATGGATCTCTGTTCTTGAAGGGTCTCAAGAAGGCTCTTATCTTTGGGTATGAAGAATAGACTAGCTATTCTCATTTAGAGTAACAATTCGCCGATCTATCAGTAACAATTCGCCGATTTATCTAATCGTTTCGCGATTTTTTATGTTCTTGGTATGGTGCAGGTTGCTCTGAACTACCTGTTAGGGAAGCTAGGAGGGGACTTCTCCAAGACGGTAGGCGTGATCGATCTCGGGGGTGGATCGGTGCAAATGGCCTATGCCATCTCTGCAGATGCTGCTGCAAACGCTCCTGCACTGCCCGAGGGTACTGATCCTTATGTTACAAAGGAGCACCTCAACGGGGCAGATTACAACCTTTATGTTCACAGGTAACAGGTTTAATTTGACAACTCTTTGTGTTCATATCTTACTTCTCCAGCTCCATACAAGTTCTGTTACCTTTTGTGATTAAAAGTTAATGATTGTGGTACAGAGCTTCCAAGCTTGCAGTTAATTCAGGAAATAAGTAGATATGTTTTTAGCCGCTGAAACTGATCTGTAATGATCTTGCCTGTGCAGCTATCTGCACTACGGGCTTCAAGCTGCTCGCGCAGAGATTCTGAAGACAAAAAATGGACCGTTCAGCAATTGCATGCTTCGTGGATTCAGTGGTATGTTATACCCGGACCAGGGAAAATTTTTCGTTTCGCAAAAAAAAAAAAAATCCGAAGGTAACGAAAGGGACGACATTTCATTCTTTCAATAAAAAATTTGGTCAAGATGTTCAAATGTCATTTGAATTTTTGACAAAATTTGGACAGAATTTAGATAAAATTCAAATGTGGGCAAATTCGGCCAGAACTTGATCAAATCATTTTCCTTTCGAAGGGTAATGAATTCTTTGGGAGCATAACGAAAGGAACGAAATAAACGGAATTTCGCTGAATATTCGCCGAAACTGTGAACCTGACCCAGACACCTATCTTGTCTGTTTTAACCTAAAAATGAGTAAAACTCCACTACAAATAATACATCAGGCGGTATTTTTCAGATCAAAAAATTAAATGAAACCTTTACACGTCAGTCGGAGGCATACCGCATACATCTCAATTGAACGTCACGAGTTGTTGATGACGTTGCCCTTTCCATGCAGGCAAATACAGCTACAATGGTGAGGACTTCGACGCGACAGCCTCACCAGATGGAGCAGACTACGACAATTGCAGGGAGGACGCGATCGCGTCGCTAAACCTCGGCGCCCACTGCGAGGCCAAGAACTGCACCTTCAACGGCGTGTGGAACGGCGGCGGCGGCGCCGGTCAGGCCGACCTCTTCGTGGCGTCATACTTCTACGACAGGGCGTCGCACGTCGGGATCGTCGCCGGGGACGCGCCGAGCACGAAGACCACCCCGGCGGCGTTCGCGGATGCCGCGGCCAGGGTCTGCTCGCTGAGCGTCGAGGAAGTCCAAGCGGCGTACCCCAAGGCCTTCGACGCGCCCTACCTGTGCATGGACCTCACGTACCAGTACACGCTGCTGGTGGACGGCTTCGGTAAGCAGTTCTCCAACCGTTCTTTTTTACTTGTGCTTTTTATTTTTTTCGTTCTTTAAAATGTGATTTTAATCACTATTTTATAACTTTATATTATTATATATTAACAAGATTATAATAGCATACAAGTATTTTTAACCATGAATCTAATAACATATATAGTTTTCATATAGCCAATCTACATAGTGTAAAACATATTAGTGATAAAATTTTACAAAGTTTGATTATACGAATTCTAGAATGGTAAGTTAAAAAGAACAGGAAAGTAATACATCTACAATTAGGGGTGGATATCAAGCTTAGGGCATCTCCAATGGTTATAGCTAGCAACTAACTATAAGACTTCCACATCATTTATATAGTACACACTAAAGCTAGCATTCTAAAGAACTATCTATAAGGATAGCTATTTGATGCTTACATGCACACACAGAATTTATGGAGGCTGCCTCGTTTGGCGCTATAGACTATCTCTAGAGCTGTAGAGAGCTGCGTTCTCTTTCTTCATTTAATATCTTCCACGTAGGACAGTTGATGACATGGACTCTCTTGTAGAGAGCTGCTATAGACCCATTGCAGATGCTCTTAGTCCTTGTCTTATCGAGTTTTTTCGTAAATTGACATAGTTTATTTAATATCATTTTAGTGATAGTTTGGAAGTATTTTTAGAATCAAGGTAATGAGCTAAGTCAAGTCAAAATAAGTTTTAATTTTATCTAAAATCGATTTATTCAATAGTTAACTAATTAATAATTGTAATTTAAGCAATTTTGAATCGAAGTAACAAGTCTAATGACGAGGGTTTTTCCCCTGACTGCAAGTACAAACCGTGCGGTACATTGAATCCACACATGCAAAGATTTTACATTTACAGCTTGGAATTAATTTACGCGATCACTGAAGAATCCTAAGGTAATTTTTGAATTAGGAAAAGCTGTATAACTTGTACCAAGTAACGTTGATACGATGATTGCACAGGCTTGGAGCCGACGAGGGAGATCACGCTGGTGACCAAGGTGAAGTACGGCGAGTACTACGTCGATGCAGCGTGGCCGCTGGGCACTGCCATAGAGGCCTTGTCGTCCCAGAAGCTGCATCAATCTGCGTGATCAATTAATCCCAAAATAAAAAATAAAATCTGCATGGCTACGCGCCTATGCTTGTGTGTATCTGCTTTCCGGTTTTGCCGGGCCGCCTATTTAATCATGATGGTTAGAAACCAATGCATATGCATGGCGTGCGGAGATGTTTCTCAGATTTGAATGCTGTAAAGTTGAGGTTTGTGGACAAAACGCTTTCACGGCGCACCAAGGTGTTTCAAATTCCGTTTCCGCACCAAGGAGCGCTGGATGACCAGCTCCCGCTATGAATCGGTACGAAATTTAATTTCAATTGAAATATTTAGAGAAATCGATCAAAAATCGGCAGGGAACTAGACAAAAACCATTGTAGCTTTTCTTTCTTACCGAGCCTAGACTGGTTCTGTTTTAGAGATTGTGTATTCATAAAGTGATCACTTTCTCAATCCTTGGATGGGGATCTAACCACTCGTGTAACCCCCTCACTTTCTATATATAACACAATCCAACACCATTAGAACAAAAAAAAAATAAAAAGAAAGAATTATTTTACCCTAGACAAATAAAATTGATGAACTCCTACAAAATACAAAGGCAGAACATTTTCTATCAAAGACAAAAATAATTTTGGTGAACGCCTTTAGTTTATTATAACCAACATTATATGCAATGCATTACTATATGAAAAAGAAACCGTATAAGCCATTGAGGATCAGTCGGAATTTACGATGCATCAGTAAAAAATATCGTCTTACATCAATCTAACATTAGTAAAAAGGGTTATCATAGACGGTTCGGAACTGTCATCATAGACGGTTTTCTGAACCGTCTGAATTTATGGGTCAGTGATAATCGGAGGTTATCACAGACGGTTTGTGAGCCGTCTATGATAAATACAACACAAACGGTTTGTAACTACAACCATCTGTGATACTCTAACATAATAGACGGCTCGAAATAAAAACCGTCTGTGATATTCTAATATCACAGATGATTCTAGCTACAAACCATCTGTGATGGGCGAGTATCACATACGATTGTAATACAAAACCGTCTGTGATAGTCCTTCATAGACAGTTTATACCACAAAATCGTCTGTGATAGTTCATACTATACCTACATTTTTCTTTTTCTTTTTGCTAGCATCAAGAAATGTTAACTACGCCTTTTGAAAACAAGCAAATACAGCAACACATTCCATTAGAATCCACCATTATAACATCACAAGATAATGAGCAGGTTACCCATCTAACACAATAAGAATATGGCAAGAACACATCTCCTAATCCTAAGAACCCAACTCTTAAACATGGAAGAACACATTCTAATTTTATGAACCCAACTCTTAAACATGGCAAAAACACATCTCCTAATCCTACGAATCCACGACAAAATATAGAATAAGAAGAGATCCTAGCAGCACGCAAGTTGGATGTTTTTGGTAGCTAGCTGCTTCCGCAGTGCCTTGCAGTGAAAGAGAGGCGACGGTAGCGTCACCTTTGTGTCATGAGGGTGACTTCACAAGATATTCTTACGACACTTACGATAATAGTGTGCTGTGCAGTGGACCATGGTGTCACAACGAAGGCGCTAGCTCACGACGGTAGTCGGCATCGTCGAGGAACAAGTTAGGAGTTGATGAACTATCTAGTTAGAAGCAGACAGTAGAACTCATGCATCTTGGAGTAAAAGAGAGTGGATGGGTAATTAATAAGGGGTGAGAGATAGGAGGAACTGGTGCCTGTCGTTCGATGCGGAGAGAATGGATGGGTGAACCTAAGGGAGATGCCACGGATTGGTGTCGTGGTATTATTAGAGACGGTTTGTTATATGAATCATCTGTGATAATGCACATATCACAGACAGTTATTAATACAAACTGTCTGTGATGTCTTGCATTATCACAAATGATTTATACTAACAGCCATCTGTGATATTTTTACAGACGGTTATTAATAATAACTGTATGTGATGTCTTACTTTATCACAGACGGCTCATATAAATAACCATCTATAAAAATATCACAGACAATTGTTAATATAAATCGTCTTTGATAGTTGCAGCAAAGACAGTTCATAGAAATCATCTGTGATGTGACCGTTCAGTATAGTCTTTTTGTAGTAGAGTAAGTCGATTGGATGATCATTCCTTATGGAAGCTTTGCAACCAAAATTTTTTGGTCCCATACGGCCATCTAGCATGTATGGGGTGTGTTCATGTGTGGCATGAGTAGGATGCGTCCTCTTTATACACTACAAGAGATCTGGCCTTCTATGACAGTCAAATTATGACGTTAATAGGCTTTTTCATGTCACAGACTACATTCTATGACACTGCAGTGACAAAGTGACTGTCGTCACAGAAGGTGGGTCACTAACCACCTTCAGTGACCAACAGAGAAAGCTGTCATAGATCTCATGACAGCTGTTCTTCTGTCACTAACTTGTGACGGCAATATCTGTCACTAAATATGTCACAACATATTGAACAGGATAGCAACACGTGTATGTTGACGTGGCACATCTGACGTGGCATGCGACGTGGCACTGACGTGGCGAATGACGTGGCATAAACAGTATGACGAAAAAAAGCATCATAAAAACGAATTTAGCCCATGTAACATGGGCTATTGTTTTCACTAGTTAATTGGGCTAAGCCCAGTTAGGCCACATGTTGTGGCTGGCCTTTTTAGGCCTAATTTATTATCATTTTTTTCCTGTGATTTTTTTGGCCGACGTGTTGTTGCAGCCCAATCTCATATTGTGGGCTACCCCATTTAAAAAATCGAGTGAACTAAGAAAGCAAACACTGCCAAACCGAGTGTACTAGAAGTGCAGTTTGGGCTGGGAACCAAAAGATCAAACACTGCTGAGAGAGAGAGAGATAGAGAGATAAAAACAAAATCAGCAAACAGTGAATTTCTAGTACTGACCATACAAATCTGGCCGAAAGTGCTAGTAGCATTTAACATCATACCGACCATACAAAACATGCATACAAAATGCCTCACGTCAATTTCCAGTACAGCCCACCAAAATACATGTATCATGCACCAAAATACAGATACCAGCCACCAAATCATAGGTGTCAAAGTCTTCAACTACAATAACCGCAGGCACACCAATTTAGTTCAACCATACACAACCTCAGGCACCATACACAACCTCAACCATACAGCAGGCCACCAAAATATCAGCCACCACATATGGATGCAAAAGAGGCACAGAACAAGTAGAAGCAAAAGAGGCACAGCAAGCTCAGGGAGGAGTGATCTGACCCTGTCCAAATGTTATCATTTGCCGAATGAGGTTCTGAGTATCTGCCGTCGTCTTCTTCAGGCTCTCAATCTCATCAGCTTGTTTGTCCATTTTTGCATCAGATTCTTGTGCCTGCGCCTTCAATGTTTCGACCTCCTGCCGAAGTCCTGCCGCCTCTTGCTTCTCTGCCTCCAGTTCAGCCTGTAGCTCTTGCATCTCTTGTGAAACATTGTTTGTCTTAGCAGCAGGCTGCTGAATTCCGACATTACGAAGGAATGTATTTGACTTCGGCAGGACTTGGGAAACAACTTCTGTAGAAGTCTTTTGTTGCTGCCTGATGGCTTCCATATCATCCTAGCAATCAAAGCAGTGTTTCAGTTTTGCATTATTATGTAAAGGTTCATTACACAATGTACTTAATAAAAGAAGAGGTAATAGTTTAGTACTTACTATAGCTTTCTTCACAGATTCACTGAAACCTTTAGTTTTGCTGCAGTGCATCTCCTTGAATAGATCAATTGCAGTGGGCTCAGTGTCTTTGTATTTTTCTTGCTTCTGAAATGTTGAGAGAAACATGATGACATGAGTAATGGATATGTTGAAATACACACATAACACAAAAAACATGTTCCCCAGCACATG
Source organism: Dendrocalamus latiflorus (assembly GCA_017311315.1). NCBI lineage: Eukaryota > Viridiplantae > Streptophyta > Magnoliopsida > Poales > Poaceae > Dendrocalamus > Dendrocalamus latiflorus. The sequence continues at coordinate 11,031,309 of CM029616.1, read as the reverse complement.
CATGGTCTCATTCAACTAGATGACATGATAGTTTTTTTTCTTACCGTGATGTAGGCTTGTGCAATGTAAGACCGAGATCCAGTGCGCTGCTGAAACTGAACTTGTTGACGATTCAGTTGGTTTTTGCCACATTTCTCCTGAACATGACACAATTGTGTAGCATAAGTAACATAAGCACTATGCATATATTTCCATGTAATTAGCAGGTCTTTGCAACCTCATTTTCATTTGTTTTTACAGATGGAAAGAGTATTATCCTATAAAGGTAGTAAATTAACATCACAGGCCACTACTACATCAATAATTCAAATAGAGCTGATACAAATACAGCTGCAATCTGCAATCTGAGGCTATCAAATTTTATGCTGTTGTATCTTAGGAAGGTATGGGGTTGAACATCTCAGGAACATTACATGAATTATCATATCACACAATCTGAAAACTGCTATAATAAATCTGGAATTATCATATGTAGCTGCCATGTACCAAGCCCTACTAACAGAATCAACAGATCTCAAATCTACCTCGTATCAGAAATGTATATACTTAGCCAAACATGAAACTGTGCTCGAATCCAACTACAAAGGTCACAAAATGAAATCTGTTATAAACATTACCTTGTGCTTTGGGCTTGACCACATGACTACCAATTCTCTCCATTGTTCATCAGTCATAGACTTCAAGGGAGATGTAGTCCTCACTTGATTTGCCGGCACCCCATCGAAGTAGTCCCTTTTGAGCCTATACCTCATCTGGCGTGTTCCACCCTTTAGCAAGTCAATACATGCAGATGTTACAGGCTCGCTGTTGATGTCCATGGTGAATTTTCCCTATCCATCAAATAGCATAACATTAAGTTTTGACAAAGTAGAAAGTAACTATAATAATTTTATGTACTGTTCAATATGGCTAATGTATTTTTGCTGATGATTTTAATTTTGCTACTAACCTACATACACATATGACTGACTAACACACAATGTAGAAACATGTAAGCAACAAGATTAATTCCAACACAACAGGGCCAAATATGGTTGATCTATTCATACTGACTATTTAAATTGTACACTAACATGTAAGTCCGCATAGGTGAAATACCAAATGAAACATACATAAATCATGCTGACATCACATCAGTATGTTACTGCATGTGCTTTCATCTTAGGCACAGAAAATACAGATTACACTGACGAGTTTATATCAATCAAATTAAGCTTTTAGCCTTTTAGGACACGATTTCAAAATGCAAAGGACACGATAAGCATAGATTAAATTAGTTGAACAGTGTCTTACAGCGAGTTTGCCAATGTAGTTCTTAACTTGTTCATTATGCTTCTTGTATTCTTGCCAATTTGTATATATTGGTATATGCTGCCTGATTATGATCCCACCCTCTGAAGCCAGCTTTGCGGCTTGCATAGGCGCCTCTGGCCTTCTTTTCCCTTTGTTTACATGGATTGGTATCCTAGTCCCTAAACCTCTGCTTATGGTATCCAGTTCTCTGCCCATGCTTATTCCCCTTCGCTCCACTTGTGCACTGGTAGTGAGGGTGCCTAAGAAAACATTTAGAAACATAAGTGTCAAAAAATGAATCCTGCACTTAATAAGAACGAAGCATACCACATATATTGACAATAAAAAATAGCAGTCGAATTCGCTTGCCTTGTTCAGTATTGTTCAATTCCATTTGCTCCAATTCTGTACTTGCAGTGAGGTTGCCTAACAAAATACATTTTGAAACATAAGTGTTAAAAAAAATGAATCCTGCACTTAATACGAATGAAGCAAACCACATATATTGAAAACAAAAACAGTAGTTGTAGTCACTTGCCTTGTTCAGTATTGTTGATCTCTTCCTGATTCTGGTTTGCAGACGAATCAGGTACGAGTCCACCTTCTGTGGCTTCAACCAGGCTTAGGGTGGCCACTTGTTTTTCTCTCGTAGCCCTTTGCCTTGTGCATCTTATTGTTTCTTCTGAAAAATTCTCAGGTGCCAGCACTCTCTTGGATGATCTTCCTCTTCCAGCAGTGACATGATCAACAGGTGGTAATGTACTGTTGCCCACATCTCCCCCAATTGCCGAAGCCTCACAAAGCAAACAAAGACAAGCCAAAATCAGGTACAGAAAGATTTCAAATTCAATGGTACTTACAAATATCATTCATATATGGCAATCATATTGTTTAGTACAAGAGTCGGTACCTCAAGTTTATTGCCGTGACTTTGCTGGCGATCATCCACACTCTGTTTAGTAGATTTCTTCTTTGCATGTGCATCATGTAAGATTGCTGCTAGTTTACGGACACCCAGCTGTGCCATCCTTTGATTGACCCTCATTATATTCAGAGCCCTCTGGTTTTCATACTCAGTTCCTGGTGCTTCTGCACATACATTGCAATTCTATTCAGGGGGTATGAAATTAGTTACGAACCTATAGTATACATAGAACATAATTCTTTCCTAACATCCAAGCACATGGTGCAAAAGGGCCAGATTAAGAACAGTGCAGAGACAATAACTAATCTTAGATTGTGGACTTAAAATTATTCTTTAATTCCCGCAGCAATGCGAAGAATAAAAACTTGACATCTACTGTATACATGCGTAAGAACACTAGCATCAATAATTCGGCCCTGCCGTCGAGCCTCCTGCCTTCTTTGCTGCCCCCCACCCCAACCCGACCCCCACCCCAGCATCCACGCTGAATCCACACCTTCCTCACTCCCTCCCGCACCAAACAGCCCGAATCCGCGCCTCCAAATCCCTAAACCCTAAGGCGAATGAGCTGAGAAGTACCTGGGATCTCGTTTGGACTTGCTCGCGTCTTCTTCCCCGGCGGCATCGTCTTGCTCGCGGGAGGGAGGCAAGGGTCGGCGACACAGGGAGGGATGGCGGCCGCGGGATGTGGAAGGACGAAGGAGGGAGGGAAGGGATTTTCTTCCCGGCGGCTGTGGAGATTTGGGAGTGGGGATGGATTCCTAGGGTTAGGTACGTATATGTGGGCACGCGTCTGACTACAAATACGAAATTACCCTCACATGGGATGAGGCACTTGCACAGCTGGTATGGGCAGGCGTGACTTTTCGCATCCAAAACAGTGGCGGGCAGGGGGTGATTTTGCGGGAACGCCAAAAAATTTTATGCACAGTAAGCGGGAAGGCATTTTAGTCTATTTGGTGGGCGGGACTGCCAAAAATTTTTATGTCAAATTATTTGGAACACATAAAAAGCATCTATTTGGTACTGAAATATTGCAAAAATTTTGTATGTACAGTAAGCGGGAAGGCATTTTAGTCTATTTGGTGGGCGGGACTGCCAAAATTTTCTATGTCAAATTATTTGGAACACATAAAAAGCATCTATTTGGTACTGAAATATTGCCAAAATTTTTTATGTACAGTAAGCGGGAAGGCATTTTAGTCTATTTGGTGGGCGGGATTGCCAAAATTTTCTATGTCAAATTATTTGGAACACATAAAAAGCATCTATTTGGTACTGAAACATTGCCAAATTTTTCTATGTCAAATTAATTTATGTTTCCCATTGTATATCTTTTTGTGACATGTGTATACGAGGAAACAATATGTACTCCCTCCGTCCATAAAAGGATGCAATTATTTTCCCCATATACTTGCGAATCCCATATACTTGCATTCTTTTTTGGACGGAGGAAGTACTCCCTCCGTTCAACAATCCACGTCGTCTGCATGCCATGGATCACCAGAGATTCAGTATGCAATCGCGCCGCTGCATGCCATGGATCACCAGAGATTCACTGCTGAGGATGAGCTCATTCATGTGAACTGGGCACCAGATTCATGCGACGAAGAAGACGATCACCAGCCCCCCCCCCCCCGCGGAGGAGAAGCTCGTTCGTGGAGTGAACTGGCCATTGCGGAAGGGGATGCACCTGATGTCGTGCATGCCCTATTGCAACAGTTGGCGGCGCAATCTCATATAAAAGATCAAAAAACATACATGAAGACCAAAATGTTTCCTCGTATACACATGTCACAAAAAGATATACAATGGGAAACATTAGAAATTTTCAGGCAACTGTGGTATAGTTAGCCCCAAGATTTAAGGGGAGTGTCTATATAACATTCGACTGTTTTTTAGGGTAAAAACAGTCAGATTTTGAGCCGTTAGATGGAGATCCAATGTCCTAGATCATTTTTTAGAGGGGATCATTTTTTTGGAGGGGGGCTTGTATGGGTGGATCCGTTGAATGAAGATCTAACGCCCCAGATCAATCTGACTGTTTTTATCCTCAAAAACAGTCAAATGTTGTATAGCAATACTCTTTAATATGGAATAAGATCCTCTAACTTTGGGCGCCTCAACTTCCCTCTGCAGTTAATATGCTATAAAGAGTTCTAAATAAATTTTATTTAGAACTCTAAAATTTATATGCTTAAATGTATTAAAAATATGCTTAAATTTTATGTTCTAAATAAATGTATATGCTTAAATTAAGGAAATGGATGGCTGTGATTCTGCAGAGGGAAGTTGAGGCGCCCAGTACATGCCGCACTCCGCCCGCCCTCTTTATCGCCCCATCCGCAGCTTTTCGCCCGTCCTCGCTTCCTCCGCCGCCGCCTCCGCCCGTCCTCGCTTCCTCCGCCGCCGCCTCTGCACCGTCATGGCTCGGGGAAAGCACGCGGCTCAAGCTCGCCGCCAGCAGCGCAACGCTTTCGGCCAGTTCAGCGGTCCCATCTCCCCGTCGAAGGGAGTTGCGCGCGGTCGGTACCACAAGCCCACAGACTCGCCGGAAAGCCACGGGGACGACCAGACGTCGTCGGAGTGCAGTTTGTACGAGCGCCTTGGTGGGAAGTGGTGCCAGGTGCCTGAGCACAAGAAGGTTATGTGATATACATTTGGATGAGCATATACATTTGTTATGTGATGTATATTCGAGAAATTGATGTCTGTTGTGAGGTTGTGTGATGTATATTCGATGCCTGTTTTGCTGCTATTTGTTCTGAAGTTTACTTTGATTAACCAAACAACATCTCGAATTTAATTCTTAGAAAAGGTTTCCAGTTCCATCCAAACAAGAAAATCGGTAATGATTATTGCTTTGGTGCATGCTACTTTTAGGATGGCACGAGGATGAAGGTCAAGCAGTTGGCCAACAAGGTGGAAAGCGTGGGCGAGAAGCTGCATATCTACGGTACCAGACTCCGCACGCTCAGGGCACAGGTACAGGAGGAGGTGGGCTCGATCAGTGCGAGATTTGTCGCTGCGGAACAGTCCATCGAGTATGTGAATAACAAGGTTGAAAACATGGAAGCGCAGCTGAAGGCTCTCAAGAAGAACCTGCGGGTCATAGATCAAAAGCTGGATTCCCTCACTGAGAAGATGTTGAAGAAACCAGAGGCTTGATGCCTTGATGCTGCTTAGTGAAATATGTCTTTTGGATGGTTGTTATGGTAGGACTTGTCTTTTGGATGGCTGTTATGCTAGGACTTGTCTTTTGGATCTGCATAACTATATATGCATGTGGTGCTCAATGACACATCTCTGTGTCTTGGACTTGTGTTGGATTAGTTGTATGTCCAATATGTATATGCTAATGTGGAGGATGATGCATTTTATCTATAACATGTATGACTTGGCAACAGTGGTCAATGAACTGACAGCATACAATTTCAACAGATGAAAAAATCACATTCAGCATAATATTTTTAAGTTGCCTTTTATTTTATCAGAAGTTCAGGTAGCAGGTAGCAACAATGATCAGAAGTTCAGAAGTTGATCACTAATTTGTATTCATAATCCTCTCATTAATCAGTATAGCAAAAAAAAAGAACTTGATCAGAAGTTCAAGTAGCAACAATGATCAGAAGTGCTGACAATTAAAAAAAATGGTTATGTCATTATAATAATTTAACTTTATGAAATACCATTTACAACTTTACTAGTAACAAGTAAGGTTCAACTTTTAGGATGGATACAATATGATATGTGAACCACATGTTTTCAGGCTTCATTATACAGAACACAAGTAAATTCATAGACATCTTCTTGGTAAGTTGAATATTAGTACAGTAAAATAAAATGCCATGGGAAACTTCAATGATAAAGAGGAGCCATATGCTTCAATCGGTACACAGTCACTGAGGTACAATATGAGGCAAAAATGTTGAGGTTCAAAGAACAATAAAAAAACATCAAGAATCATGGCACTCTTATCAGGAATATTTCTGCAATGGAACTGCCTTTTTTTATAAGAGTATCATCAGAAGGAACACAACACAGTCACATACTAATGGGGCAAAAGATTTGACTAGATCACACTATATGTAATACAAGACACATTTAACAAGTGAAAAAAGGAGCTTCTAGATGGCCTCAAGTTTAATGTTTGACAGGTTATTGCTCAATGCTTTAACAGCTTCATCAGGTGATTCTTCATTCGCATGTGAAACTGGTTCCTCAACTTCTCTTTGTGCGGCAACAAGGTCATTACCAAAATTCTGCTTATTACTGGTCCCTGTCATGTTCTTCAACATCCAACATTACCAAAATACAATTTCAACAGTGGTCAATGAACTGACAGCATACAATTTCAACAGATGAAAAAAAATACAATTTAAACAGTTGGGAATGAATTGACATCATACAATTTCAACAGATCACATACAATTTCAATAGTGGTGAATGAACTGACAACATACAATACAACAGATCACAAGAAATAGAAAATACATCATGTCCTAAAGACCACAACATTTTCAACACAAATTAGGTCACAGACCACAATTATTTTACTCGCAATCACTATACTCACCATCATCATCGGGGATTGTCCTTGTACATTCAGTTTCACTATCATATTGCACTAAAGTTTCATCAACATCATTGTCGGAGTCATGTTCTTCAACATCCAATTCCCTTTCCCTCCGCATCTGATCAACTATGGAAGCCTGAACACTAATACCATCTTCATTGTTGCTCGGCTGTTCGTTGACCGAAGATCCCTCATGATCTGCAACCTGAGAACTTTCTTGCTCATCATCTTGGTATGTTAGTTCATTCTCCCCCTGGTCCAGCAGGTCATCATTTTCCTCTTCGGTCACATTCCACAAGTGCCTGTGCGAAAATTTTTGAACAACTTTCCAAGGTTCACCATGCTTGTTATCTTCCAAGTAGAACACCTTTGTTGCCTGTGTGGCACAGATGAAAGCATCATCCTTGTACCAGCAACTGCCATGGCTAATGCTTTCGAAATGTCCATCATATTTAATCCTAGACTTCTTGCTACAAGTATCAAACCAATCACACTGAAATAACACCACTGTCCTTTGACTATTGGAATCAGAGTTGTACTGCAACTGAATTATTTCTTTCAGCTGCCCATAAAAGTCTATATCTTCTCCATTATGTGAGCCCTCAACCATGACACCACTGTTCTGTGTTTGTCTACTACTCTCACGGTCCAAGGTGTGATAGCGAACACCATCAACAAGACATCCTGAAAATAAACGAACTCTAAGATCTGGTAGACTTGCCAATGCATATAGGTCTTCATTGACTTCTTCTCCATTCACAAACATTCTGGTTGCAAGCTGTAACAATATATTCAGAGAATAATTTCAGAGAATAAGGTCAGAACCAAATCTAATAATTCTTAAATTCAACTAGGAGCTACATGACTCACATGTTTCTTAAACCATCCTGCAAATTCCTTAGCAAGGGCCCTATCAACATCAACATTGCCAGCACTCTCTAACTCTTTCCTGCATATCCTGCAAACAGTGCATAATTCCCTTGTGAGACCTAAAAATTTACATGATAGGAAAAACAATAGGTTGCTTCAATAAAAGACATACTCTATAAATGGCTCAACCTCCGGAGTATTATTGAGGACATACCAAACCATCTTGTCATAATCCTTCTCAAGATATGTAATCCTCGGTGCCCCAAGGAGACCGATTCCATGCTGGAAAATAGATAAACCACCTTCTCTCAAAACTACACGCTCTCTATTCCTGCCCTCACGATTGTGTCGTGTGTCAACATCATCAAAATACCTTGAGCAAGCATTCAAGCACATATTTGCGACATATGCCTCTGCAATGGACCCCTCGGGCCTTGCCATGTTCCTCACATAACGTTTCAAGGTCAACAACCTACGTTCAACTGGGTACATCCATCCATATTGAACTGGACCTCTAAGGATTGCATCATCGATTAAATGAATGGCCAAGTGTATCATGACATCAAAAAAAGAAGGAGGGAAAATTTTCTCAAGCTTGCACAATATTATTGGGATTTCACCTCTCATTTTGTTCAAGACATCTACCTTCAATGTCTTAGCACAGATTTGCTGAAAAAAATTACCTAATTCAGCAATTGCTTCATAAATTTCCTTATGCAGGATTCCTCGAAGACTGGCAGGCAATATCCTTTGTAGAAGGATATGACAATCATGAGTTTTCAATGCATGTACTTTGCATTCATCAACAGTAACACACCTTGATAGGCTGGAGGCATACCCATCTGGGAATTTCACATTCTTTATGAAAGCACAAAAAGCAAGCTTCTGGGTTTTATTCATTGTATATGGAGCGTGTGGGACAGTGTATGAATTCCCATGACGCATCAAGTGTAAATTTTTCCTTATGCCCATATCTTCCAAATCGAGCCTCGCATTAATTGTGTCCTTTGACTTCCCCGCAATGCCGAGAAATGTCCCGAGAATGGCCTCACATATATTTTTCTCGATATGCATTACATCAAGATTGTGACGCAGCTTCAAACTTGACCAATATGGCAAATCCCACAAACTCGACCTTCGCTTCTAGCATTGACCTTCTTCTTCCCTCTTTCTCTTTTTGTTATCAGGATGGTTTCCAGGTTTAACATGTGAAACCCTCTCCAATTGCTCATTCAGCTCATCCATAGTAAATTCCTCAGGCTGCTCACGTTCTTCGGTCTGTCCATCAAAAAATTTCTTTGTCCTCCAAATATGGTCCCTTGGAAGAAAACGCCGATGGCCAATATAACAAATCTTGTTCCTTATTCTTTTCGAGCAAGGATTTTTGTCACATCGAACACAAGCATAGTAACCTCTAGTGACTCTACCTGAAAGTGTGCTCAATGCTGGATAATCATGAATGCACCATATAACTGCAGCATGAAGATTAAATGATTTTGCAGTCAAAGCATCAAAGGTAGGGACACCTCTCCAAAGATCTAACAACTCTTCAATCAGTGGTTGCAAGAAGAGATCCATATCCTTTCCTGGGCATGCCGGACCAGGAATGAGTAGGCCCATCATGAAGTTGGATTGCTCCATACATTCCCATGGAGGAAAATTGTAAGGGATAAGAAATACTGGCCACATGCTATACGAGGAGCTCATCTTCCCAAATGGATTAAACCCATCGGTAGCGAGGCCAAGTCGGACATTCCTTGCATCTTTTGCAAACCAATCATATTTCCTATCAAAATCCTTCCATGCCTCACCATCAGCTGGATGGCTAAGCTCATTGTCCACTGGTTTCCTTTTCAACTTGTGCCATTGTGCCTGCTCCGAAAGTTTTTTGGATGCAAACATCCTCTGCAACCTTGGAACCACAGGAAAATGCCTCAAAACCTTGTTTGGAATCTGCTTTCTTCTATCTTCATCCTTCCATCTTGAAGCACCACATACTGGGCATGCATCCTTTTTAGCCAACTCCTTTCTAAACAAAACACAGTTATTCGGGCACACATGTATTGACACATATCCAAGTCCCAATGCACGAATAACTTTCTTCGCTTCAGCATAAGATGCAGGAATAGAACAATATGGAAATGCTAAACTTAACAACTTCAAAATAGCAGTGAATGCAACATTGCTCATTTTGTAAAACGACTTGATGTGTAGCAACTTCACCACAAAAGAAAATCTGGTATAGGGTGCACCGGGGTGTAGTTCCTGTTTCATCTCTTCTAATATGGTTGCAAACTTGGATTTCGTTGCTGGACCATGATCTTCAGCTGTGTATAGCTCATGTACCATGTGAGGGATTCTATCATCATCTGGGTCATCTTCAGGCTCATTTATGCCAATTTCCACATTCAAGCCAATATCTTCATTCACATGTTCCGCATTTTCATTTAATCTGACCTCCAATGCTTCTCCATGATGTATCCACTTAGTGTATGTGCTAGTCATCCCGTAAATATATAAGTGATCCTCCACTTCTCCTTTATGTCGATGTAACCGATTCAAACACCTACGACATGGACATAATATCTCCTGATTGTCACCCAAATTCTCGGAAACAAAGTTCATGAACTCAGTGACCCCATCCAGATGTGCCTTGCTAAATAGCCTAGTATTCACCCAACTTCTCTCCATCTGCGACACAGTGAAATAAGACAATAATCAAGGAATCAACAAAGAATCATTGACCATAACAGACTGCTAGTCCTTCTAGCTTTCTATCATTGACCATGATTCACTACAAACTTATGCATGGACTATCATGAACTTCACAAATATAAACTGAACTTTACAGTACTACATCAATTCAATTGATAAAACCAAACACAAGGGGTCATATCCAGTGGCGAAGCCAGGAGGAAAATCGAGGGTGGGCTCAAAGACTAAACTAAAGTTTGGGCAAAGTCATGAGCTATAAATAGTAAACATAACAAATAGTTGCATCATGAAGATCACTCAAATAGAGCATAATGATCTAACACAATAGTATACAAGTAGTAGGGTTCTTAGAAAATGCACTCAGATTGTGGTACTACTTACCTTTTTAACTTGATGATGAGGAACCGAGGATGAAATAAGCTGAGTGTCCTGAGCCACTGAGGTTTTCCTAGTTGAATGATTGAAAGAAAAGTGCAATTTAGTATTTCAGTTAATAAAATGCGCTCAGACTGCAACCATTAGCTATGAATGAAATAACTAAACTATAGAACTATAAATTCCAGGATTCACTTTTAAAAATTTTGGAGTATATTATTTGGTAACTTTATAGTCTTAAAAAACTAAGAGACTCTGCAAAAGTTCGTCTAATCTATATGGCACTTTAAAACAAAAATACAAGTGGTTAACATATGAACTATCACAAGACTTATGTGCTAAAGCAAAAAAAATGATGGATCAATACTACGAATTATACAACAGTGCAAAAATTAATTTGCTCTGAACCAAAAAGTGATTCAATACTACCATTGATGTGCATATGAATGACATCAACATATTATTAGCATGTATGGATCAGCAGCTACCATTGGTGACCACTGACCAATAGCTACACAATAGTACATACTTCCATGTTTATAGAGTTATAGCAGCACATTGAAAAAAATTTCAGAATTCGTTCAAGCGTAAGATAAAAAAATTGCCATATGTATACATGTTGATTGACTGATAGGAACACTACTGAATAATTCCTTAGCCATATATACATGTCAATTGTTTATTTTTTTTGTTGTTGTACAATTGACTAATAGGCCGAGGCATGGATGGCATGCATAAAGAGAAGATTGTTATCCCACCAGGACCATATTGCTTAGAGGGAAAATTAGTGCTGCCACCCTACAAAGTCTTCCACAATTTGATATAGGTGGGGAGCAAACATGAACTGGACACTGATTATTCAAGTTCTGAGCCAAACAAACACAATTAGATGACTACAAACAGATGGGTAAAAAATCAGGTCAGAGGTACAACTGACCTTGTGGATCGTAGATCAGATCTGGAGAGGACCTTGCGGAGAGGACACCTTCTGGATCTTGGCCTTAGAAGAAGGGAACAAAAATTGGGTAAGGAGGGAGGATTCCCACGGTTGCCACCGGCGCCTCGCGCTCAGCATGGCCGCCCCTCGACGGGCCTTCCGCGCGCTCAGCTGGCTCGGCCGCCGCCACCCATCGCGCGCCTGCGTCGCTCGGCCGCCGCCTTGCCACGAAGGGGACAACTGGATCCAACCAAGGCGCCCTCACGGCTCGAGTGCTTGACGGCGGAGCGGTACTAGGGAGCACAGCGCTAGGTGGACCCGTGGAGGCGACGGGGCTAGCTGAGGCGGACCGGAGGTAGAGGGAGACGAGGGGGAACCACGGAGGCCGCCAACGGCGAAGGGGGCCGTGGGAGGCAGCGGCTCCGTCGGTGAGGGAGAGAGAGGGCGAGGCAGTCAATCGCGTGGAGACAGCCACGCCGACCCCCAGCCACGCCGGCGTGGGACCCACAGCCACATAGGATAACAAGGCATTTTTAAAAAATATATAATGGTTTTATATTTTATGATGATTCAGTATTGTCACGATTTATCGTCATAAAGTCCATGCAAAGCATACTATGATGTTGTCAACTGACTATTTATGACAAAGGCACAGCTTGGTCATAAACGCTTGTCATCCCATGAACAATTGTCATAAACAGAACCTGTTTGTAACAGATAAGTGCTCTGTCATTCGAAAACTGTCATAGAAGGCCCTATCTCTTGTAGTGATATTCCACCTAAAAGAACACTTTGATTCCAGATGGTGATCTTAATTATTTTTATAGGGAAACTTTTGTTCCGTTAAAGTGCGTCATCTTGGTTCTCTTTTTTGCCACTCCAAGTTTCATTCCCATTCTGTTTTTGCTACTTCCGTTAGTCAAGGTCACAATCAACTTAACAGACTGGCCAAATGACACCAATGCACATGTCAGACATCGTCGGCCATCCATCCTCTCCTCTTCCTCTCCATCCCCTGTGCGAGACTTCCTCCCCTAAGGTCCAACCACTACTACAGAAAGGCTAATAGTAGACGGCAAATCACAGACGGTTTTGTGAAACCGTCTGTAATGTAAACTATTACAGACGGTTTTAATTTAAAGGCCGTCTGTGGTATTTGTGGTGGGAAAAAGGAGTATCACAGACGGTTCTTACCGCTGAACCGTCTGTGATACTGGAATATCATAGACGGTTTTTATTAAAAACCGTCTGTGTTGTGTCGACTATCACAGCCGGTTGTTGTTAAGAACCGTCTGGGAATGTTCACAGACGGTTTTTCACAAGAACCGGCTGTGATGTCCCTTTGTCTGTCATATTCTAGATCAGAGGTTAATATAAAAGTACACATTGCTTCTAATAACTTAACTACAGAACTACTGAGACAAGAGATCACAAATTAAAGGCAAATTTATTAATTTCAATTAGAGGCAAATTTATTACAAAAGTCGCACAGGTAAAGAGTTTCCCAGATTGTATTCTTTTGGGCTTCGTAAGCTTCTTCTTCAACTTGGGGACTTGGAGGATCAGCCGCTAAATTCTCGAACGCCGTTAAGATTGCCCTTGTCCTCAGCACTTCCTCCTGCAGCCTGGGCAAATGATCAGCAGCATCCATAATGTCGTAGAGGATAGCATGAAAAGATTCCTCAGAATCTGCCGTTTCTGCTTGATCGGCAAGGCTATCCATCAGTCTCTGCAATGCGTGTAGAGCTTCTTCCGCATTGCGCACATTGTGGAGAAGAACCAGGGTGAGGGCTGTTTCCCTTTCTTGAGTGGCAGCGAGACGCCTCCGTCGACGGCGGAGGATCAGGTCAAGCTGACGGATGCAAGAAAGTCGGGGAAGGAGAGCAGGGCGGGTGCGGAGAAGCTGCTCCAGATGCAAATTGCTGGCCGCCTGTGTAAGGTTCCGGTCGAACAATTCGTGATGAACAGATGAGAGGAAGGAGATGATCACAAGAACAGTAGTAGAAGCCATGTTGTATTGTATATTGTATTGTACGTACGTAGAAGAGACCTGGATTAGGAGCGCATATTTAACCTTTAGCACAAACGGTTCGTATACCCAAACATTAATGATATAGACGCTTCGTATAACGATCGAGAGACGTTAATTAGACGATCGAAACACGAAGCGTTCTGGCATCGAAACACGCGCGAAGCGTTCTGGTATGAAGCTTATCACAGACGGTTTTTAATAAAAAAAACCGTCTGTCATAACTGGTTATCATAGACGGTTTTTAGTTAAAAACCGTTTGTGATAATGACTAAGGCATTTATTGCGCTGCTCAGACCACATCTGTCTTCATTTCGATCCAGATCTAGCCACTGCTGCGCACTATTTCACTCGGGAGGAAGCTAGGCGATTTCAGGCCAGTTAATTTGGTGGGAAGAGGCAGAGATTGAGCTTTGAATTAAGATTCAGACTTTCCTGGTTGCTGTAGATATGGTTAGTAATGAAATTTATTTTTTTAATTGCATTACAATTTAGGTGTAAGTAATCCATGAGTGGTTATTGAAGATGGTTAATTTGCAAAATTGTTGGTTATATAATAGCTATTGTGTTTGTAATATGAATTGAGCTAGGAAATTAAGTCTCAATATAATAAATGTGGCTGGTATATATGTAGTTATAATTAGTTATTCTAGATTTTAATACTAAGTTGTTATATATGTACGTAACGTAGGACCGAAGCTGGATGTATGCCGCGAGCCGTGTGAGTGAAGAGTACATTAATGGCGTTTCTGCTTTTATAAGAGCCGCCGAGGAGGATATGTTGAATAAGGGGGTGGAATATATGTGATGTCCATGCACTGACTGCGAGAATTTGAAGATGTTTAAGAACCGAGGGCAAATTGAAGCGCACTTGATTCGGAGGGGTTTCAAAAAGGATTATACGTGTTGGACCAGTCATGGCGAAGTGAATGATCATATGCCGCCGGATGACATCGCCGGTGAAGTGAATGATATGCCCCCGGATGACATCGCAGGTGAAGTGAATGACATGCCGCCGGCTGATGTCGATTATGGCTCGGATTCGGATAGGTTGCACGATGATAATCTGGATCAGATGCTTCGCGATGTAGAAGAGAACTATGATGAGAGAGAGTATGTTAAATTCCGTGGCTTGATGGAGGACTCAGAGAAACCTTTGTACACGGGCTGCAAGTACACGAGGTTGTCGGCCGTGCTTGAACTGTTGAAATTGAAGGCAAGCAACGGTTGGTCCGACAAGAGTTCCACGGCGCTGCTAGGTCTTTTAGCGGACATGCTTCCGGAGGGAAATGAGTTGCCTAAAACCACGTATAAAGCCAAGAAGATTCTTTGTCCGTTGGGAATGGAAGTAGAAAGAATACATGCATGCCCGAACGACTGTATCCTCTACCGTAAAGAGTATGCAAACATGCATGTATGTCCGGTGTGCAACACATCCCGATACAAATGTTACAATCAATCAGATGATGGCGAAGGAACAGAGGCGAAGAAAGGACCTCCTGCTAAGGTGGAATGGTATTTTCCTATAATTCCCCGTTTGAAAAGGTTTTATGCAAATCCAAAGGAGGCAAAACTGCTGCGTTGGCACTCGGAGGAGCGCAAGAAGGATGGAATGCTAAGACACCTTGCTGATTCCGCGCAGTGGAGAAACATCGATAGGAGTTTTGCAGAGTTCGGTGCAGAACCAAGGAATATATGGTTTGGACTGAGTACAGATGGAATGAATCCTTTCAGTAGCATGAGCAGCCGACATAGCACATGGCCCGTGACTCTCTGCATCTATAACCTTCCTCCTTGATATGGTTAAGGATTTAGATGTTGTCCTCGGAAAGGGACGTAAATTGAGGGCTCATGAGAAGAACACCTGGAAGAAGAGATCAATATTTTGGGACTTACCTTATTGGGAGTACCTAGATGTTCGGCACTGCATCGACGTCATGCACGTAGAAAAGAATGTGTGCGACAGCTTGATTGGTCTCTTACTGAACATCCATGATAAAACAAAGGACGTCGTCAACGCACGGCTTGACTTGGCTGATATGGACATCAGGCCTGAGTTAGCACCGACATGCACTGATAATGCACGAACGTACCTTCCCCCTGCGTGTTACACTCTGTCCAAGGCTGAGAAAACAGAACTGTGCCAGTGCTTGCATGGTGTCAAAGTTCCGTCTGGTTACTCCGGCAACGTGAAGAAACTTGTTTCGATGCAAGATTTGAAGTTAAATGGCATGAAGTCTCATGATTGATGTCCTGATGACACAGATGCTCCCTATTGCAATTAGAAATATTTTGCCGATCAAAGTCCGAGAGACAATCATGAGGCTATGTTATTTCTTTAACACAATTGCTCAGGAGGTCATCGACCCCGAAGGACTAGATGCTCTCCAGGACGAGGTGGTGATGACTCTATGTCACCTTGAAATGTATTTCCCTCCTTCATTTTTCGATATCATGGTCCATCTCATTGTTCACATTGTGTGGGAGATAAAAATGTGCGGGCCCGTATTCCTACGTAGCATGTACCCATTTGAGAGGTTCATGGGAATTCTCAAGTCCTACGTACGGAATCGTTCTCGGCCGGAGGGCAGCATCGTCGAAGGTTATGCAAGCGAAGAGGTCATTGAGTTTTGTGTCGATTATATGGCTTAGATTCAACCGATAGGTGTCCCTCAATCTCGTCATGAGGGGAGTCTGAAGGGTCTCGGAACTATCGGAAGGAAAGCAATCACTCTAGATATGGACATGTATACTCAAGCCCATTTCACGGTGTTGCAACACATGACTGAAGTGACGCCTTTTGTGGACCAGCACAAGGGTGTGCTTCGGCAACAGAATCCGGAGCGGCCGGATGTTTGGATCATGAGGCAACACAACCGTCGGTTCAACCAATGGTTGAAGGAGCAAATCGCTAGGAGCTCGCCGAGTGAGACGCTGACATGGTTGGCAAAAGGGCCGACATTTACAGTTGTGACATGGCGAGGATATGACATAAATGGGTACACATTCTATACGCAGTCTCAGGATGTCAAGAGCACTAACCAGAACAGCGGTGTCCGCATAGATGCATTCAGTACCGATGGGTCGAGAAACTCGTACTATGGCTTCATAGAAGAGATTTGGGAGCTCGACTATGTGGTTTTCAAGATCACCTTATTTCGCTGCCGTTGGGTGCATCTCCCATAGGTGAAGGTTGACAAGTACGGTGTCACGACCGTGGACCTCCAACGTGTCGGGTACAAAGACGAACCATTCGTACTCGCCAATCAAGTTGTTCAAGTTTTCTATGTAACCGACCCGGCAAATAAGAAACGCCATGTAGTTCTTCATGGAAAAAGGAGACCAGAGATGAAGAAAAGGAGTGGGAAGAAGTAGATGGATAGTCGCTCACCGAAGAAGTCGGCTATGTCGGCTGCTCACCGAAGAATCTGGAATGTCTTTTTTTTGCACTTTTGTAATAAAATTGACTTGAATTTTGCGGGAAAAAGAAGGACTTGATACATTGGTAAGATAGGCACATCACCCCCTCTCTATGTCCATATCACCCCCTCCCTTCTCCCCCTCCCCTCTACTCCTCTCTTGTCTTGCAATTCAATATGATTACTTTCTCATCTTATCTTAATAGACCCACAAAATGAGCAACATGTCACCCGTGCATTCTTCAACATCATCGCCGGAGGCGTCCGCTCCAACATCAAGACGCCAAGGAAGAGGGCTATCAAAGAAGCCTGAGGGCCGACAGATCATCACAGCGGTGAATGCATCTGGGGTCCCTATCCTTCCTCAAAAAGCAGTAAACGCATTCCGAACCATGGTCGGAGTAGTTGCACGAGAACGAATTGAGATCACATACAATTCGTGGAAGAACGTGCCTGACACTCGGAAACGTGAGCTGTGGACCGAAATTTTGGCATCGTTCGAGTTCCCAGAAGAACACCTGGACTCTGTGCAACAACAAACCTACAAAGCGGCGTGCAAAGTATGGAAGAACTTCAAGAGCACGCTTGTCAGGAAATACGTGGAGACGGACGAAACGCCTGTTCATAAATACCCATTCCTAGAACCACAATGGGAAGAGTTCAAGGCGATGAAAACGACCGAAGATTTCAAAAGTACAAGTGTGGCGCACAAGGCTCTCCAGGCAAAAAATACACACCCTCACAGACTTGGCACAGCTGGGTATGCGGGTAAAATCTCGCAGTGGAGGAAGGAGGATGAGCTGGCAGCTGCACAGGACATCGCCCCGCCGTTTTCCAATATCCCGGATGACCACGCTCGAAATTGAATTAGAGCAAGGTCATCTACAACGACATCAGGGGACGTCACCTTTCGAAACCCTGCAGACCAGCAAGTGACCGAGCGCCTGGTAAGATATCGATCGAACTACGTAGCTTGTAATTACTCCACAACTTCGTACGAATTGAAATGACATGTTGTGCTCTTGTAGGAAGAGCTGAGTTTTCAATCTACCCTGGGATCATTCCAGGGAACAAGGGAGAATGATATGCTCTCCGTGGCCCTGGGAAACAAGGAGCACCCGGGCCGTACGAGAGGCCTTTGGGCTTTACGTTCCTTGGAAACATGGTTTCCAAGATGACTCCGACATGTATCGGCGCAGGAAGAGAAACAAAGCCGAGCATGACGCACAGCTACGAGAAGAGATCAAGGAATCTCTTAGAGAGGAGATATTAGCTCAGATGGCTGATGTAATCAGAGATGAGGTGCGGAAACAGACAGAAAGTCAGCAGGCCGCCACCGCCGCTCCTGTGCTAGCTAGCCCGCATAACCGTCCGAGTAGCTGCGCGTCCAATCCGACGCAAATCCAGTCCAAATTTCCTGTGGACGACATCCTGGTAATAATTATTATCTCTCGAATGCTTGCTCCATTGGTAGGCCTATTCGAGTAGCTAATTTTGTATCGTTATGTAGGAGCCTACGACGTGCAGGCTCCAAGTGAGATATGGCTCCATTCCCTTGTACGCTGCTTGGGGCCAGGCATATTCGTCTGGTATCGGGGCCATGGTGCACGGTCAAGCTTTAGCGCCAGGCTTCGCAAAAGTTAATGTGGATGGTGTGTATGCCAATTTTGAGGTGGTCCCGCTACCGAAGCCCCCCAACGACGAGATCGTGAATCTAGGACAGGCCATTGGAACATTCATCCAGTGGCCCAAAACCGACATCTTCCTAGAGGCTTCTGCACCGGTGGCAGGACCAGAAGTGCAGTGCGAACCACAGCAACTTGCACTGGTGCCATCTCCAAACGGGCAGTGCGAACCACAGCTACCTGCACCGGTGCTATCTCCACGGGTGCTATTCTCGCTAGAGCAACTTGCACCGTCTATACCATTACAGTCGACTAGCATAAAGTCGACCGACAATCGAGGCAGTGGCCAGGGCAAATCAAAGACGAAGGATGATGACGATATCCCGTCCATGCCATTGGCCCGCAAATTCGTGCTAGCTGAGCCGATGGTAGTCCAGGAAGAGCTCCAAAAACTAGGACTTGGTTGCCAAAGATTCCACCTTTGGTATATGGAACAGTCCAATAAGCCAGAGGCAGAACAGCGCTCAGGTATCACTGTCAAATTCAAGCTGGAACATTTCTTGCACGAAGCTCAGGACTGTGTCTTCGCGGTGACCTTTGACGATATATTTGAACTTTTCACGCTCAACGCTCTCGACGCCTCACTCGTTCGATGCTGGACGCTGTAAGTCTGTACAATCACAGTCTCTGTTCACGTAATACCGATATATGTCACAATTTGTTGCTTTCCTGTGTTATATATAGATTCATGCTGACCGAAGCTAGATCATCGAAATCACGAATTGGTTTCCTGGACCCACGCTTGGTCGCCATTGATACCATCATCGAGAATGCATCCTTCGTCGAGGACTATATTACAAAAGCACTGCTGGCTCACCAAGATAAGGAATTTGTTCTTATGCCATACAATGAGAAATTCTATTGGATTTTAATTGTAATTATACCAAAATGGAACAAGGCTATATACCTTGATTCTCTAAGTAAGAACAAATCTAAGTACACAGCTATCGCCCAAATACTCGATAGGTACGTACATTGTACATTGTACTCTTTCTTTCCTTCCGAATAACTAATCTAACTTTTTCGAATAACGAAGGTCTTCGCCACATACGTTCAACAAACACGTGACTCGACGACAGGGGCCAAGGCCTTGAAACATGATCACATGTTTCGGGTATTCGCTAGCTACACATTAATTAATCATATACAACACATAGTAGTAATGCCACTTAATTTAACACATTATATTTTTTGCAGTGCCACCAGCAGCAGCCGGGCAACACGTGTGGATACTACGTGTGCCACCATATGAGACTACTCCTCGATTCCACCAAGATCACTAATTCTAAGGTTTGTCAATCTTCCCACATTTATTTCATACATGTCAAGTTTTATATATGCGCGCGTTCATATTCCTATCGACAGGCTGCGTCCATCTCTACATCTGCATTGAAACAGCCGGATTTTGCAAAAATTCGAGGAGAGCTCATTTGGTTTTTGTGGACAAAAGTCGTAAAATCAGATGGAGAGTTCCACTGCCCAGAATGATTTTTTATTGTAATTCTAAGTGCAAATACAGTGTAGATCTTTTACAATTGTGTATTTGTTAATGGATATTTTATTTCAATTCAATGAATTGATTTGCGAAATGGATGCTTTATGTTTGTGAAATGAAGTGCGTTGTCAATTGGATGTTTTATGTCTGTGAAATGAATTGAGATGTGAAATGTATCTGAAATGAAATGAGATGTGTGAATTGTATATGTTTTATGTCTGTGATTATCTGCTTGTTTCAGAGGGCATGGCTAGCATTTCCTGAGGCTAGCCAATAAACAGAAATATATTTAGGGGTTGAAGGGAATATCACAGACGGTTTTGAGTTAAAAACCGTCTGTGATAGCTGATAATCACAGACGGTTTGGAGTTAAAAACCGTCTGTGATAGCTGATAATCACAGACGGTTTTTAACTCGAAAACCGTCTGTGATTATCAGCTATCACAGACGGTTTTTAACTCCAAACCGTCTGTGATTATCAGCTATCACAGACGGTTTTTAACTCAAAACCGTCTGTGATAGCTGATAATCACAGACGGTTCAAAAACCGTCTATGATGAGCTTCGATTATCACTGACCCATAAATACAGACGGTTCACAAAACCGTCTGTGATGACGATTTCGAACCGTCTGTGATGACCTTTTCTGTAGTAGTGAACCCACTGCCCTCTTAATTCTGTTGCCTCTACCAGCCTTTCGTCAACTGCCTCTGGTGGCACCATGAAAACTCGACGGCGAGCGCCACCGCTACACCATGTGATGAGGACATCCTTAATACCAACACATCAGTTAGAACTAATAAGAGTGCTACTGAATATTAGGGCCCAATTACTAGAAGCAGGACTAAGCAGCTTGAGAAGAAAATGCAATTCCAGGTGAACGCTAACCTTACTTTAATGATTTTATATCATTACTATTATAAAAAGAATTAATGAGTTGGTGGTTGTACGTCCATTCTCCTCCAACCGCTTTATTCTCTCAACTTCTCGCCATTCTCCACTTTCTAACTGATCAGAGTAACTCACTTCTATAGCACGATTCTTTATACATTCAATGAATTTTGTTGCAACGCACGGGTGTATAACTAGTTATGCTTTACTTCTAGTAATTGTTTTATTATTCTTAGGAATGATGGTATATATGAAAGTCAGAAAGTGTATGGCATGAGACGATGAATTTTACCCTCAGAAAGTTCAGTTTGCCAACTTTCTCTATCCTGACTGTCAAAGGATCCGACTGAAGAATTAAATTCAAATGAAAACAAAGAGGTGAAAGCTATGCCTAATTTGTCCATTACTATTTTTCATGAAAGAATAAAAGATACTTTGTGTGTTTGGTAAATGTAGGTGCTGTCATTTTGGAAATGCAAGGATTAGAGGAGAAAGAGAATATATAATTGGTCCAAGACTAAACGAACCAGGAACAGTTGGCCTGAACATAATTTTTTGCCTCTACCAAATCAACATGTATGCATTGAAACTCCAGTTGCCGGGTAACTACTTCCAACTGTGCATTGAGGTTGCTTCAGTTCCAACTAGTGACTTTTCATTTTTCTTTTGTAGTGCGAACCGAAAGGTACTAAATTAGCACTATATATGACCATGTACGGGAGGAAGAGGGGACGTTTTGGCTTCGAATTTTAAGAATAAACATATATACTAACTAGGAATGCAAACGGATTGAATACGCATTAGTGCCCAACAGGTCATCACAGACGATTCAAAAACGTCATTACAGACGGTTTTGTGAGCCGTCTGAATTTATGAGTCAATAATAATGCGAGGTCATCACATACGGCTTTCAAACCGTCTGTGATGCAGACTAGTGATGCTTGGTTTTTGCTAATAATTTGGTTTTTGCTAATTTAGTCATCACATAGTAGCTAATAATTTGGTTTTTGCTTGGTTTGATTTCAATAGGCTGTCTATTTTGTGTGATGCACTGATTTTTCCCAAAATTGGTGCCTGGTTGCAAAGAAATTGGTCAAGGAGCAGGCTTTAGTGAAGATTGATCCAGAAATGGTGGTATATTTCTCAAATCTCAACGTTGTGCAATTTTTTGTGTTCTGTCAGAAATTTGACTGAAAGGAATATAGTGATTATTATTCAATTGTATGAATTGTGAATTGTTTTTGAAAATTTTCTAACTATCCTGTCACTATTTATTATTTAAGTTCTGCACACATTTGGTATCTGTCTAGGTGGTGCCAGTAGCAGAAGAGTTGTCTTCTCACTTCTGGGTGATCAATGTCAAAATCACACAATTGTAATTAGTGCTATTTCGGTTGGATGATTGGATCATCCTAGTGGTATATAAAAAATTTAATTGCCATTTCTCTGAATTTATGATAGGTAAACCACACTAAGAACAAATCAGATGGCATCTCTCATTTTGCCTCCGAAAATGGTGAGAGAAACAACACAATAGATCAGAAAGCCCGATTCAACACTGGAAGAGATGGTAAAGATGGCAGGCAATTTGTTTCATTTGTTGGAAGGGGGAAAGGAAGAACTTTTAATCAAGGTCGTGGAAGAGGTAGTATGATTTATGGCATACAGTCAAGCATACAAACTGTACTTTGTATAATCTAAAAAAACTATACTTTTTATCACCTCTTGGTTTTGAATATGCATATTCTTTACTCTTGCCAAGTGATGACTACCTTTTCTATATCCTCACCAAGTGTTGAGAACTTGAGGTACTATGTTTTGTGGAGGAGCCGTGTTCATCACAGTAAACATGAGTGTCCAGCAATATAAATGCATTATAACTCATGGCTACAATACATTCTTGTTCCACTAAAATGTAAAAGCAGCATGCTTGTTGCCTTGTTCACTTCTAATGTGTGATTTGTTTGACAAAATTTATGGGTACTTAAGCTTCATTTTAAGTGTTGAACAATCACAAAGTGTAAGCAAAATCTAAATGAATATGCTACAGCATGCAGGTCACATTTTACGTGTTTACTTTTTATTGCCGCAGTTGTTCCATACCTCTGCGTCATTGAATGATGCACATGTTTTGGTCACTTTAGCTACATGATAGAACATCATGCCTTTGATACCTACAAGATTATCAGTATTTCTAGCTAACTACCATGAGTTATTGTATTATTTTGTCAGGAAGCAACAACTGGAGAGAAGTAAAATCCAACTTCACAAGCAGTGATAGTCCAACATCAGGAGGGCATCGCAGTGATAGTCCAGCATCTGGAGGACGCCGAAAGTATGTAATACTGAATGGTGCTTTTTTTATATATGAATATGATTGGTATTAAGAAAAGAGTAGTGACATGCCATGTCTTTGAAAACTTAGCAGTCTGGCATTTTATTCTAAAGAGTAGGTTTGGGGAGAGAATGTGCACATTCCATGTCTTTGAAAACTTGGCAGTCTGGCATTTTGAAGTTAAATTATGTGCCATGTAGACACTGGATGTTGTGTTTACAGTGTGCAATATACCTTCGTATTCATAATTCTAATGTAAAATAGTGATGAAAAGATCAAAATTTGCTGCTTGCACACCTGTTCTAACTGATTCTGGGGAAGCAAGAATCAAAAGATTTAATCGGCTCACATCGGTTCATCCCCAGAAAATTCTTCTCTTCTTTGCAACTCTGTAAGTCACTCCCTTTTTTAGAGGTCTTTCTATAGTGCTGAAGTTTATTCTTCCCTGGTTACTCTGAGCTTAGTTGCATAGGTAGCATACTATAAATACTCTCATTCAAGAAAAAAATATTGTTGTCATTGCTTAGTGTAGCATTAGAATTCATTACACCTATGGTTCTCTCTTTTTGGGTGGAGCTCAATTTGTTATTGGTTGGGTCTAGAGAGCAGTTCATGTTTAAGTTGTTCCCTTAGATAGCTCCAAGGGGAAAAATCATTAGTTATTTCCACATACATATACCTGATTACGAAATAAATAAATAATGGTTGGTTATTGGCAAGAGAGAGGTTATGATTGATTACATGAAGAGAACAATTAGGTCCATTCCTGCTATCTTTCTCTATTCCAACTTCTAAAAACAATGTCTCTGCTATTGTTGCAGCTTTGTATGTGTTAACAATTTCACTTTGTTAGTCTACACTATCCCTTTATCATGTGGAGCTCCACCACATAAGCCATCAGTTCCATCTGGTCCAAAATTTCAGTCTAACGAGACAAAGAATGTGGTCCAAGTGAAAACTTTTCAAGCTCTGCTGAAACATGAATATGATGCTGATCTATTTGATTACTATGTAACCTCGCAATTCATATTTGCCTCTTTGGATGGAACAATTAATCCGACATATTTACTATTTTGTTATCTAAGATATATTGCTCTCTGAAAGCAATCTTCATAGCTGCACATTTCATTTATCTGATTTAGCATCATTGTTAATATATCATCAGTGAGGTTGATGGCACGATCACTACGAGATAGAAGATGGTAGCCATCTCTCAGTTTGGCCAGTGTGTGGGGCCGTAGAAGGTAGATGAGCTGCAAAAGTTCACGTAGTCATGTCTGTTAGTTTTCTTCCTCTTCTTTTACCTTCCATTACTTTGCAAGATTGTTTTTCTTTCACACTTCAATTGCATACATTTAGTATTGTAAGGTTTGATTGTTTATCTGTTTGGGGTTTTCTGATACAGGTGCTAGGTATGATTAGCTGATTACTAGCAAGGTGGAGTGGGGACTATTAGCTCATTCTCTATTGCTAGAAAAATTTTCATTTGTTTATTCTTGATTTGCTTCCTTCAATTTGGAGTTAAGTTATGGATTAACCTACAAATGATGATATGATCCGATCTTCAATAATATTGGGTACTATATGCATTGTCTATGTGATAGTACCCGGAGTCCCTGATAGCATAAAGCCAAAATACATGACCTACATTTAGTTTTTAATTTGTCTTTAAATTAGAACTCGCTTTTGAAATATCATGTTTTGATGATGCACTCTGTTGATAATTATTCCTCGCACGCCGATGAATCCATGATCTCCCAAGCTAACTAAGGAGAAAATGTCTGCTATTCAGCAAACTCAGAAGTTACGACAAGAGTTGATGAGCACTTTTGCCATTGTGACAGTCCTGAATCAATATTATAGTATGTGATATTATTCTTGGAGGTATTTCTTATTTATTTTTTCCATTTGTTGATGTAGGATTCAAAATTAGATCTACATGTTTCATGCTTGATTATCTAATCATTAGTATCACCATAAGGGAAAAAACATTCAAAATCTATTGCATGTGGCGTATTGTTTTCTTGTTCCTACAAATAGAACATTATCAATGTCATCTTGTAAAAGTACTTAGATTTGATTATATAAAATGTTTCTGTTTAGAAATTCAGTCGAAGGAATTAAGAGTTACATTGTCGTGACTGTTGGGACTTGGGAGTTAAGGCACTGTTCATTTGCGTTGTAGGGAAAATTCTGAAATTTTGTTAGAGGTAGCACTGAGAAAATGCAGTGAGTGAAAATGCACATGATTATTTTGCTGATATTGATATTTATTGTATGGTTCAAGATCCTTATATTTATGTATCATCTTTTCTTGGATTCGGTTGCAATGCACGAGCAACATACTAGTAGATATGAAAATATTAATTCTACTCTCCAGAAGTTGACATATCTGTCTTTTGAGTTAAAGGGGGTAGATAATTTAATCTGGGCAAGTTGTAAAAATTTTGTGTAGAATCCAGAACCTAGTATGGTTTGCTAAAATATGATTTGGGAGTCGAAAGTTATATTAGTTTTACTACCAGGATAGTAGGGGTGATTGTCCGGTAAAGGGAGAGCTTTGTGCATTTAGGAAGCATATAGGAGTGGTGTCGTTTAATTGTTGTCTTGTACTACTGTGACTTGTATTGAACTTGGGTATTTACTATAGGAGGTGTAGCATCGGGATTGGTGTCGTCTTTTAATCAACCCAACCGTCGCAACTAGAAAAGACAACTACATAGTAGAATGGTATTTGTTGTAGGGGTGGCCCCCACCTAAACCCAGCAGGCCTGGTAGGAGGTTATAAGGTCCAGAATAGGCCATGTGTAACGACATAAGTGCCCCTGGAAGGGATACTCAAATGTAAGGGTATAATTGTAAAAACACTCCCCATGTATATATATGGAATACAGGCCATGGGGAAGACCAAGAGCCATTACTCATCTCCCTCACTCTCCACTACCATCTCTCTCTCTGTTTGGTCTGTAACCACAACAGTTGGCGCCGTCCGTGGGGAGGACAGGAGCAAGCCTGAAGTTCGAAAGAGGATGGCACCGAAAAAGGCTTCGTCGACGGCGGCGAAGGGGAAGAAGGCGGCCGGGTCGGAGCGTCGCATGGGTACCAGGGCTTCGGCATCGGCTGCGGCGAGCGCGGGTGGCGACGCAGGTGCGGTGGCCGAGGATGTCGACGTTCGCACTGCCGGCACCGCAACGACCAACCCCGTCACCGGCACAGCGACGACCAACCCCGTCGCCGGCACCGCGACGACCAACCCCGTCGCCGGCACCGCGACGACCAACCCCGTCACCGGCACCGCGACGACCAGCCCCATGGTCGAAGACGTCGACGCTGGCGCGGTGACGACCGACCTCGCCGACGCGACGGCAGCCGACCTCGCCGCCCTCGCCGCAACCCTCGCCGGTAGCGCGGACCGGGCAGTTCGAGGTAGCCACAACGGAGCGACCGGCAGCTTGGGAGCTCGCGACGCGGTCGTGCCCGCGCCGATCCGTCTGTTGGGCGTGCCGACGGCCCCGCCCGCGCAGGCGGTGGAAAGCGCCCTGCTGGCGGCCCTCAAAGCGTTCCAGCAGGAGCTGGGGGATCTTCGCGGGGCTGTCCGAGACATACAAGAGGCTTGGAGCCAACAGGCCGCGCCAGAGCCCACGCCGGAAAGGGCGGACAGCCGCGACGCCCCCACATCCAGCCGCGTCCCGCTACGGCGCGTCGATCCAGAGTCCCCGCTTTCGGCAGGACTACAGCAAGCGGCGTGGCCCGAAGACTTCAAATTCTGAAGTGTCATTGAGCCCTACAAAGGCGACACGGACCCCCGCGAGTTCGTGCGCGTGTACGAAACCGCAATCGAGGCCGCGGGCGGAGATGACACCACAAAGGCGAAGGGACTCCCCCTCGCGTTGCAAGGAGTGACGCTCTCTTGGTTTTTTACCATAGAGCCGAACTCCATCTACGCGTGGGAGCAGATCCGCGACCGCCTTCACAACAACTTTCAAGGAAATTATGTCGAGCGGGTCGACGCGGATCAGCTCTTCGCCGTAAAGCAGAAACCTTCGGAGAAGCTCCGGGACTACTTCAAACGCTTCGCGAAGATACGTTGTCAAGTTAAAGATGTTAATGAAACCACCATTGTCAATGCGGCCATACAGGGCCTTCGCCCGGGCCCGATGGCCGAGTACAACGCACGGAAGCCAATTAGGACAGTGACGAAGCTCTTTGACAAAATGGAGGAATACGCCAGGGCGGAAGAGGACGCGCGGCGAAGGCAAAGTGACGACTCCGACACCAACCAGGCCGGTGCCTCGGCAAAAACCGAAGATCTGCCGAAGGACGGTTCTTCGAAGGGAAAACGTAAGCAGGAGTCGTCCAGGGATGCGCCCGACCGTAGGGACGCTCCGCACAAGGAGTCATCCGATAGGCCCAAGCGTGGCCAGCAGAAGTCACGGCGAGGCTGGTATGTCCTCGACATCGAAGGCGGTTCCGATGAAGGCGCTCCCGCGGGCCGGGGCGGTCGGGGGCGTCGAGGCCGGGGGCGCGGCCGGGGCCGCGACGATAAAGGCCGTGGAGATTACGACGACCAACAACAGGGGCTGTGGTGCATAGTCCACGGTCATGGCAACCACGACACCCGCACGTGCACCTCTATCGCGGCGCTCCGCTAGAGCGTCACCAGGGACAGGAACCTGGAAGCACGCCCGCCCGTGGTGGCCCACGTACAGCACCCATACGAAGCCCCCGTGCACATTCAGGCACAAGGGATGCAGCCCCATGAGGGTCCTCTGC
The DNA here is from genome assembly GCA_017311315.1 of Dendrocalamus latiflorus. Taxonomy (NCBI): domain Eukaryota; kingdom Viridiplantae; phylum Streptophyta; class Magnoliopsida; order Poales; family Poaceae; genus Dendrocalamus; species Dendrocalamus latiflorus. The sequence goes on along the minus strand of CM029616.1, from coordinate 11,002,992 downwards.
GGATTCAGGCCCACGTGCAGTAGCCTCAGGAGGGCTTTCTGCAGCTACAGGCTCCGGAGGCCACCCACCGAAGGGTTATCAACGTCATCTCCGGAGGCTCCTCGTTGGAGTTTGCCTCGGCACGGCAGCGGAAGGCCTACGTGCGGAGGCTACACCACGTGGCGGCATATCCAGCACAGGCACCGCCAGACTGGGCACAGCATGAGGTCACGTTCACCCCCGCCGATACCGAAGGCGTGGAGCTTCCCCACCACGACCCCCTGGTCGTCCGAGTCGTTATAGCGGGATGCGACGTGGGACGCGCCCTGGTTGATGGCGGCAGTTCCGCGAACATCCTATTCACGGCAGCCTTCGACCAGATGGGGATCCCCCGAAGTCGCCTCGGCCCATCGGGAGTCCCGCTACAAGGCTTCAGAGGACAACCTCTACGGGCGCTCGGCCAAATATGCCTGCAGGTCTCCTTCGGCCAGGGCGACAATGAAAGGGTCGAAGACGCCACATTCGACGTCGTGGACCTCACATACCCATACAATGCCATATTGGGGCATCCAATCCTCAACTCCTTCGGGGCGGTACCGCATCACAGCTATTTATGCATGAAGCTCCCGGGGCCACGAGCCATCATTACCGTTCGGGGCGACCAGGGCATGGCCCGGCGCATCGAGCACGGCACCAGATGTCCCCGTCGTGGCGGGCAGCGGCACACCTAGGATCGGCACCGTCGTGCGAAGGCCCACGGCGCCATCCGGGGGCGACTCCGCAAGCCCTGCCGATAGTGCAACTACTAGAGGCTCCGGCCGCGCTGAGCACAAACGGTTAGTACCCCCCCTCGTATGTAATCGCTTACCCGCGCAAACGGGAACGTAATAAAGTTCCGTTTGTCGCCAACATATCACCGCTGTGCAAAAATACGCGGCGAGCACACGCGGAGGCCTCGCCTACGCGTGTGCTCCCGCAGTATAAACCAAAGACGCACGTTCGCGTGTGCACTCTCCGTCAAAGACACGGGCATGAGTATAAACCAAAGACGCACGTTCGAGTGTGCACTCTCCGTCAAAGACACGGGCATGAGTATAAACCAAAGACGCACGTTCGTGTGTGCACTCTCCGTCAAAGACACGGGCATGAGTATAAACCAAAGACGCACGTTCGCGTGTGCACTCTCCGTCAAAGACACGGGCATGAGTATAAACCAAAGACGCACGTTCGCGTGTGCACTCTCTGTCAAAGACACGGGCATGAGTATAAACGAAAGACGCACGTTCGCGTGTGCACTCTCCGTCAAAGACATGAGCATGAGTATAAACCAAAGACGCACGTTCGCGTGTGCACTCTCCGTCAAAGACACGAGCATGAGTATAAACAAAGACGCACGTTCGCGTGTGCACTCTCCGTCAAAGACACAGGCATGAGTATAAACAAAGACGCACGTTCGCGTGTGCACTCTCCGTCAAAGACACGGGCATGAGTATAAACCAAAGACGCACGTTCGCGTGTGCACTCTCCGTCAAAGACACGGGCATGAGTATAAACAAAGACGCACGTTCGTGTGTGCACTCTCCGTCAAAGACACGGGCATGAGTATAAATGAAGACGCACGTTCGCGTGTGCACTCTCCGTCGAAGACACGGGCATGAGTATAAACAAAGACGTGTGGGGGGATGCCTCTGCACGCACTCTACTGAGTATAAACAAGACGCGAACCCCGTGCACGCCAGGGACTTCGTCCTTGTGCGTACTCTCCGGAGTATAAAATTGACGTGGATGTCGACCCCACGCACTCTACTGAGTATAAACAAGACGCGAACCCCGTGCACGCCAGGGACTTCGTCCTTGTGCGTACTCTCCGGAGTATAAAATTGACGTGGATGTCGACCCCACGCACTCTACTGAGTATAAACAAGATGCGAACCCCGTGCACGCCAGGGACTTCGTCCTCGCGCGTACTCCCCGGAGTATAAATCGGACGTGGACGCCGATCCCACGCGAATCTTGCGCGGCTGCCAATCGCGCATCTTAGCGTGTTGAGGCTCGCCTTCGCACATCACGGGAGGTGTACGCAGGGGGTACTATGGAAACCAGTTCCGGGAGTTCCAGAGTACCGACGTTGCGCGCCTGAGGCTGGCCCCAGCGTCGGCGTGCACGTGGAATATGCGATACACCAGAGGCTACCCCCACCTGGGGTGGGGGGCGGAGGTCCGCCTTCGCACACGCCAGTCTACGGACTTTAAACAGGTCGTAGTGCGGAGGTCCGCCTTCGCACGCGCTAGTCTACGGACTCTAAACAGGTCGTAGTGCGGAGGTCCGCCTTCGCACGCGCCAGTCTACGGACTCTAAACAGGTCGTAGTGCGGAGGCCCGCCTTCGCACACGCCAGTCTATGAACTTTAAACAGGTCGTAGTGCGGAGGTCCGCCTTCGCACGCGCCAGTCTACGGACTCTAAACAGGTCGTAGTGCGGAGGTCCGCCTTCGCACGTGCCAGTCTACGGACTCTAAACAGGTCGCAGTGCGGAGGCCCGCCTCAGCACGCGTCAGTCCACGAGACTCTAAGCAAGTCGTAGCGCGGAGGTCCGCCTTCGCACGCGCTAGTCTACGGACTATAAACAGGTCGTAGTGTCAACAACTGCCTCCGCACGCGCTAGCTCCGCGAAGTACTCAACGCGCGAACCCTGCGGGCGCATTGGCACCCGGGCGACGCGCAGGAGGCAGCGCTCGCACGGTTCACACTAACGGCGAACTTGGAAGGTGGGGATCTCGGCTCCGCACAGCACGACCGTGCATGCCCTAATTGTCAGGAGATCTATATATCGGGAAAATAGGTACAGAGGCCCGCCAACATCCCTGCCGCCCTAAGTAGCTATTCGGCAGGATCGTCCTTAACACGCGATAAGGACGGGGTTCCACCGGAAGAAGGTCGGCCCGCCCAAAAGTCCAGCGCCTCTTCGGCCCTTCGCCAGCGTCGAAGGCGTCACCGGGTCGCAAGGTCGGCCGCAAGAAGTCGGCCCCAGCAAGGAAGCTGCCCGGGACATAGGCGAAAGTCAGAATGTATGAAGCAAGCGTGTACTTCATTCAGAAAAAGAGGGGGCATTACAATGCACGCCTACACCCAGGCAACACGGCGTCACACCTGCGAGTTCCCGACGCCTTTAGAGGCCTCAGCGCCGCCCTCGTCGCGTCGAGGGACCCCGTCCAGGAATTGGCCGATGCTCCCCTTCCCGTAAAGTGACTTCCGGAGTTCGACCCGCGCAGCGTCTGCCCCGACGTAATCCCAGATCCGTTCATAGAAGGGTTTGATGGCGCGGCGAGCGGAGCGAACGGCACCGGACATTACTCCGGCCCCGCCGGGCATCTCCAGCTGGGGGTCCTCTAGCCCGGCGACTTGCGTGCAACCGTGGTGTTGCAGGAGCGCGCACACCAGGCATGCCGATGTGTACGCGCAGTGGTTGCCGAAGGTCGTCGCAGCGCCGCGCGCGACGTTGGCGACGTCTCCGACCCAGTGGAGGGTTTGCAACAGCTCCTCCGGGCCGAAGGCGTGGTCCGGCACTTTGGCCACAAGCCCTTGGAGATGGCTTTCCAGCGCTTGCATGGCATCCCATGCAACCACCGAAGCCTCGCCAAGCATCCGATCACGCTCCGCTAGAGTCAGAGCGAGTTCGCCTTTTTCCTTCTCAAGCGAGGTGACCTGTTGCAGAAAGTCATCCCGCTCTGCCGCAAACTCCTGCTGCGCAGCCTCCGCGGCCGACTCCCGCGCCAACGCAGCAAGTCCTTCGGCGTGCGCCTTCGCATCGACGCACTCCGCTTCCAGCTGGCGGATGCGGACATCCTGGGCAGAGCGGGCTCCCGAGGCCTCGCGTAGCTCCTCCTCGACGGCCCGCAGCCTATCCTCAAGCGCCCTTTGGGCACGAGTATAGGCCGTTTGCAAGGCCTGCCCCAGCACAAGTGTCTGCAGAATGGAAAGACTTAGCAAGCTCAGCCGGCCCAGGCGTTGTCGTATGAGTACTTACCCTCACCCAGACACCTCGAAGGCGTCCCCGAGGCACCCTGTCCCGTAGGCCTGCAGCACTTGCTGGTCGACGCTGGCAGCCGCGTCATCCACAATCCCGCGCCATGCCCTCAGCGTCTCCGGGGAGGCACGAAGTCCGCGGGGCTCACACGCGCGGAGGTCCCGTGTTCCGCCAAGCGCTCCTCCTCCGGAACGAGCGACACTGCAAACAGGGATGCAAGTGAGCACCGCAAGGCATAAAAGAATACACCAGGGTAGGCAAAGCCACCCTACCTTCGGTAGCAGAAGGAGGGCTTCGGGGACCCGCCCCCTATTTCCAGACGGGGCTGCGGCGGTGTAAGCCCCCGCAGAAAGCATGGTCCCGCAGCGAGCAGAAGCATCCGCGTTCGGGTCCGGCAACGACCGTTCCTGCACGGCGGGCGGCGTGGCCAAGGGGGCAGAGGGGACGCACGCCGCAGGGTCTTCGGCATCTGCATCGGAGTCCCACAAGCTTCCGATGCCCGTCGCCACGACGAATCCCCGCGGCGTCCGGTGGAGCTCCGGCCGTACACACGACCGCTTAGCCGGGGCAGGCGGCAGCGACACCGCCCCCGCAGTCGCTGCCGGAGATGCCCCCGCGGCTGCAGCACCCGGGGGCGAAGGTTCCGCTGTGGCAGTTTTTGCAGGGGTACCTCGGTTTCTGCTGCTGCTGTCGGTGAAGGCAGCACGGCTCCGTACGCCCCCACGGAGGGCGTCTCCGGCACCACAGTGGCCACGGTCGAATGCTCCACCTCAGCATCGCCGGTCCGCACGGATTCTGTCTCGGCGACTGCGGCGGGTGGCGAGACTTCCCCTCTCCGGCTGCCCGTGGCAAGCCCGCCGTCCAGGGCACTCGCCGAAGATCCCTCGCCTCCGGCGTCCGCGCCATCCAAGCCTGAATCGGCATACTTCGCCGAATCCGACTCCGCGTCCGCCGCACCCTCGGGAGCACCAGCAGCAGCGGTAGCAGCTGCCGCACCAAGCACGGCAGACGCCCCGCTTCGGCCCCTCTTCCGAGACGGCGTCTTCTTCTTCTTCGCTGCACCGTCGTCCGGAGCGGCACGGTCCGGCACGGCAAGGCCCAGGGCCTCGCACATGCGGTTTGTCCGCCCCAGCCCTGCCTCGGCGATAACAGACACGCGCTGCTCGTGCTCCCTGCCGGTATACGGCCCCAGGAATACGCGCGCGGCCTGCTCCGCCTCTTCCAAGCAAATCCCTGAAGCAAAGGAGATAACATTAGCATATAACGCATTTTGTGTGAACAAAGGAGAGGCACGATCGAGGCTTACGAAGATCGGAGGGCGCCGGCAGCAAGCAAATCGACGGCGAAACACTGTCGTCTCGACGCTTCTCGGCGGCAAGACGCCAGTCGCGGGCAAGCGGCGCCACGCCGTACATCACGTACTCTTCGGCGTAGACTCGACTCTAAGTCATGATGGGGGGAGCAGTTGGAGACTCGACTCCAACGCCCGCAATGCGCCGGCTGCGACACGGAGGAGCATCAGGAGGAGGAGCTCGCCGCCTTCTAATGGAAGGCTGAGGAGTTGGGAGAATTTTAAAAGTTTTTCTTGACAGGCGCAGGATGAAGTCTTTGCCTGCCTGCCTCGAAGTAGATGAACCAGCAGGTGTTCGAGCCGCAGCCGGTGTGGCCTTGGCGTAATTGTTGCTTCGTCCTTTCCTGCGACGTTGAACGTAAACCTTGGCGAACGTTCTAGGTGATCCCTGCCCGGGAGTCTGCATCACCCGCTGCAGCCCTTAAGGAGCCGAAGAACAAGTTGGTGCAGGAACATCGGAGGTCTGGGCTTTCCGACATGGAGAGCCCAAGGGTGCCCGTGCTGCCGTGCACTGCGAGGGGCGATCATCAGCGGGCGCCGCTGGCACGTCTAGGTGCATCGTAACATTCCTCGCCACGGAGTCAGCCTCGGGAGACGGAGTCGAGGGAACAGCAGGATCCGCTTCGAGCACAGGGATTGACCGAAGGCCCGAAACGTCGCCCACGCATGGCTCATTGGAAAGTGGAGACGGAGGAGGCGAGACGTTGGCCTCACTAGAAGCCGCCACCTGGCGTGCACCTGGCCCGGTAGTCCCCAGGCGGTCCTTCACGGGGATGCGGGTCCGCTGCCCACCGCCAAAACTCGCATGCCCTGGCAAACTGCCACTGGAACGCGATGGAGATGAAGTTCGCTGGCAGCGGCGCCTAGTCCCAGGGTCGTCACCATCATCATCCGAAGAGAACGGCGGACTGGGGGTAACCTCGCCCAGACGAAACACGACCGTGGCCGCGATCTTGATGCTGTAGATGAGGCTTCTCTTCACGGGAGGGCTTTCGTCGACGGCGATCGATGGTTCAATAATCTCGAGCAACTTAGACGACGGTATGGCATGCGGGCGAGAGCACCAGGCAGTCAGCCGAAAAACCTCCATGCTAGAACGATTCGCCGTGTCGGGGTGAAGGCGGAGCACCCAACAATATGGGTTGAGGATTTGTTCAGCAGTGTTCAAAGACCAGGCGTGCTCTGGGATACCAGAGAGTTCAACCTCAACCACCACCGGGAGGGAGCCGGCAGTCGAGCCAACTTGACGTGTCCAACGCCTAAGATGAAGACGAAAGGAAGGAGCACGGATCGCCCGTCCATCCCCATAGACCAAGCTCGCTGTTTGATCATCTGGGAGAATTAGCAGGTAATCCGCCGGCGACGATGAAGGTGATAGCAAGAACGAGTTAACGTCGATGTTGAACCGATGCGATAGCTCAGCCATGACCTCCTCTTTGGATATCGCTGGTCTGTTTCCGATGACTGTGACGAAGAAAGCATGCTGCAGACTATCCTCAGCCCGAGAAAGATCACTGGACCAGTCCAAGATGCATCGCTCCACGTCCTGGCCCTCAGTGCTAGCAGGGAAGACAACACCAGCCACCGAGGGTGCAGGGGAAGGCAAGCGCGCACCATCGCTGGTCTCTTGACGAGGAAACTGATTTCTCCTGCCGGAGGAACGCCGATGCCGAGGGATATTTTGGATTTTTGTTAAGCCGATGTGTCACATTGGGCTTAATGCAACAATTTATTTTGTTGCAATAGTTATGATTCCTTGTAATTGTGGGAAAACTTCTACGAAACATTAAACTACTAAGATTTGATTTCTTAATCACTTACACATTAGAAAACATACTTAAGTGTTTTTATTCAATTACATAAAGATGTTTGTGACCAAACTTGCAGTATCACCTAGCATATCTACAGAGTAACTAAGAAAAGTTCCTCTGTTTTCAACTCCAACATCTCAAAATAGTAACATATCAAAAAGTACTTGCAATTTATTCAGGGTAATTATCTGCAAAAAGGGGAGTGTGCATGAATTTGTGAGTAATCCCAAGTCACAGATTAACTAAGGTGTTCCAATTGTGGATTTAGAGATGTAAAAAACAGGTGGAAGCAAAATCAGTATTTTATAGGGGTAAAAAACGGTAACGGATAATTCGTTTTATCCGATATTCGTATCCAAGAAAACACGAATGTGGTAAGAAAAATATGTATTCGAAAATATTCGTATTCGTATTTGAGAATATTCGTATCCGTATTTGAGAATATTTGTATTCGCATTCGAATTCGAGAATATTCATATCCGTATTCGTATTCGAGACTATTCGATTCGTATTCGACCCATTTCTAGAACTCATGAAAAATCCGTATGAATTTTGTGATTCAAAATTTGAATTTAGGCGGTTTAAAACTGGTAACCGGTCAAAAACCGGTGAAAAATCAGCAAAACCGCTAGGAATCCGTTTTATCCGATATTCATATCCGAGAAAATCTGTATTCGAAAATATCCGTATTCGTATTCGAGAATATTCGTATCCGTATTTGAGAATATTCAAATTCGTATTCGTATTCGTTTTAAAAATGTGGATTCATATTCGTATTTGAGACTATTTGATCGTATCCGATCCGTTTCCACCCCTAGTATTTTAGTGACACTATACCTCTTTAAGTTAATTGCTTTCTAGTGTCATTTCTTCATCAATAAAAGTCTATGAAACACACCAGCCTCGGATTCTTTTCCCTTGCCATTTTTCTCGTCGGCAACTTTTATAAGAGAAGTACTGAAGCTCGAATAAAATCACCTATACTGCTAATTGCTAAACAGGTATTCCCATTTCTAACAACCATAATAGCTAACCAAGCATTGAATAGCAGAATAATTTATAACGGTTATGCATATTCTGAAGTCCCTAAAAGAATATATTCTGCAAAAGTACAATAAACTTTATTCATCATGATACAAACTCCCTATGCTTCACTAACTGCGCAGACATAACGGTAGTAAAATGTCACAATTTTGGTACTAGGCTAAATTTTATAATCTAAAGAAAAATCATGTCTAACTTGCTTATACCTTTGCCTCATGTGTAGCTTGCTTGCTTCATCTAAACCTGAAACAAAAAAATTTCTGACAATGTGCTTCTATCTTTCTCGATGATCTAAAAGTTGACTAAAGCTCCAGATGTTCACATCTTTGCACATGAAACACTCACGTTTGACACCCTTAGAGCTAGTGATAATTGGAAAACTGGCTTTACAGGGTTGTTCTTTTTCAGCTTTTGGCTTTTCTACAGTAACTAACTTTTAAATGAAGTGTTTTTTTAAGATGGGGTCTACTAGTTAATTGTAGTATATACTGTACCGACTTCATTTATATTGACAAAAACCGCACGTAAGTTCCTGTTACTCTGTAATCTCTCGTATGAAAAGTCCAAAAGCTATTAAGCCGCAGCCAAAAAGAACAGACCTTGTCAGTTGGATGACATTCCGGGCTGTTGGTTCGGCCAGGTGTTACACCATAAGAAGCATATTTTATGAAAATTTTCGTCACGTAAGCTGAATTTTTAATCATAATTGTTTGTGACCATTTTTTTCAGTGGATGTATGTTTTTTTAGAATCGACATAGTGATGGATTTTCTTCCCCCAAAACTTTTCATATTCATCAGTGAAAAAAATAATATCACTACTAAATCAATACATTTGAGATGATATTGCATGGTCACGACAGGTTTAATTAAACTCTGGTCAGGACATGATTACAGTAATTGGTGATGCAATCAGATTAGAAACTAGGAATTCTGTTTATCCTGGTGAATCTTGAGGAGCTCGACGTAGCCAGTATTGCACATTCGTGTAGTCTCTACTGTTACAAAGAGCTTGCTTCACGCATTCAGTGTTTTTAGTTTTAATTCAAATCTGATTCGGTCGTTACTTATGCCGTCTGACTTGTGTGATAAAAATGTGGCCTTGTACTTCGTCATTCTTTGCATTGGTCTACCCTCGATGAGTCGATGGTCTCAAATGAGTCACATTTTCCTGGTCTTTTCCAAAACTCGTGGAACAATTATCTCAGCTGTGATGTCACCAACAAAATACCAGCAAATAGATTAGATCAGCCGTGACGGCAAAAGTTAATATTTTCCTTTTTTTTTAATTCAAAGGTACTGAACTGTCTATTTGTGACAACTTATGTTGATTATCTAGTATGAGGGTTGGCTACAATCAAAATCAGGCTTGCAAATAGGGGCGATATGGCAGCACTATGATGTCAAATCATGTAAAAAAGGTCAAGCAGGGTGATATGCACGGCAGCATTATAGTGTTATATATCATGTAAAAATGGTCCGGCACTAAAATTTTACATAGATATTAGAAAAACTACAAAACGACATATACTACCTGTATTAAACCAGGGGATTCCTGGCCTCTCCTGTGCCACGTCACTGACTTTGTATTATGAATATGTCCTTATTTTTAATATTTCTTACACATAGGTCCTTGCTTCTAAAAAAGCCTTCTTTGAATCGCGCTCATGTCGGCCGTTCGATCGCGTCACTTTTGTCGTGCCACGTGTGTTCTTGCGAATCTTCACGTCGCTTTCGTTGTGGCGTACCACACGTACCTTTTTCGTAGCTTCTTCACGTCGCTTTTGTCATGGCACACCGCGAGTACCTTTTCCATAGCTGCGTCCGCGTTGTCCACTCTACTGCCCTCGTCTACCATCCCCTACCTCCTCCTCGGCTCCCCGCTCTCACCCTCACTTCCTCTCCTGCCGTAGCTGCTGCCATCGCTCCCTCCTCCCCATCTTCCATGTTGGCCGACCCATCCTCCCCTCCGCCTACGTCGCACCTACCACCTCTTCCTCCCCTTCGCTCAAGCCACCCTTCGCCTCTTTGGCCGCACCGACCCTATCGCCGTACACCTCCTCCTCTCCCTCCTGTTCTCTCATGGGTCGTGCTTGCTTCCTCCTCTGTCGTAGTTGCCATCGCCGTTCCCTCCTCCCCACCTTCCATGTTGGCCGCTTGCTTGAGTTCTTGCTTTTTTGGTTGGGTTCTAGTGTTCTTGCTATTTTGGTTGGATTCTCGACTTGTGTTCTCAGCCCGTTTGTTCGGCCATCGATCCCTCTCTGTCCTCGAATCGATTTAACCTGCTTTCAGTTCTTGCGCTGTTCTTTCAGTGAAAGATTCCCCTTTTTACAATTTGGATTCTTGTTTTTTTGGTTGGGTTTTTTATTTTTGTTGAGTTCTTCGTTTGTGTTCTCGGTCCGTTTGTTGAGTTGTGGTTTCCTCTCCATCCACAATTCCATGTTCTCCTGTTTTCGACCATGATGCCGACCACGGGGCCTCAACCATGTCCTCGGTCCATTTGTTCGATCATGGGTTCCTCTCCACCCGTGATTCCATTTCTCTCGCTTTCGATCTGGATGCCGACCACGGCTCCGCCCATGCAACTTTGACCACGGCTAGGGATGGCAATCGGGCACGGCGGGTACGGGTAGTGCTCGCCCATACCCGTACCTGCGACCCCGAATTACGCCCACGGGTATACCCGCGAAGGACGACGGGTGAAAAACCTCGCCCATACCCGTCGCCCACGGGTACCCGTCGCTCGTGGGCATACCCGTTTACCCACGAACTGAGAATCACCATCTGAGAGTTGAACTAATGACAGGCACATATAAGCAACAACTGTTATTAGAAAATATAATAGCTATCAAAAAAGTTTATAACAATTAATAGCAATTAGAGATATGGAAAAGTCTATAACAATCAATAGTAATTAGAGATATTGCTATGACTGCGCCACCTGTCAATCTATATCGCGGGTAAACAGATGGGGCGGGTACGGGTAGAACTTACCCATACCCGTGCCCGTTTACCCAACGGGTAGAGTGTTCCTCCCATTTCCGTACCCATGGGTAAAGAAAATATCCCATACCTGGCTCCATTAGGGTATTTATCCACAGGTATACGGGTAAACGGGCATAATTTCCATCCCTAACCACGACGCTTCGACCGCGGCCTCGACCATGGCACTTCGACTGCGGCCTCGACCACGGCCCTTCAACCATGGCGCTTCGACTATGGCTTCAATCACAGTGTTTTGACCACGCCTTCGACGATGGTGCTTTGACCACGGCTTCAACTGTGACTTCTAGTACCACAGCGCCTTTTCTCCTCCTCTCCGCCCCTCTTCTTCTCCGCTTCCCTGCACGGTCGATCCTCATGCCCACCCCTTGACACGCTCCTCACCGGTCCTCGCTCATGGTGCCCTCCTCTCCTACTCATTCCTACCCAAGCGCCACTGCCCTCGCCCTGCTCAAGGCGCTATCGCCACCACCCCTCTTCCCGTCAACCTAGCCTTTCCTTTTTTTCCCACCCCTCTGCCAACCACTCCTCTTCTCGCTCTCGAAGATTCCTTTCTCTACCGCTACCGCCTCAGCGCAGTGTGTCACGAGCGCCGAAGTGAACCTCTTAAGGCTAGGTTTTTCCATGGATGACCACGACACTTCGATCATGGCTTCGAAAAAGTCCACCTTTTTGTAATTACGAATTGGTACGTTGTGTTGCCGACCACATTGTTTCGACCACCTTGGTTGTCGACCAATTACGTAGTGCACATTGGATTGACCACGATGTTTTGACCATATTTGTTGGCCACGCTGGTTTGAGCACGTTGCCCGAATATGATTTTACGATCACGTTAGTTCGACTACATTTGTCAACCATGATGTTTGTGTCGACCACGTTGGTCGACCACACCTTGGTTGACCACGATGTTTCAACTATGATGTTTGCCTCAACTACGTTGTCGACCAAATTGGTTTGAGTACATTTATCGACTATGTTGTTTCGACCATATTTATCGATTAGCATGTTTCAGCCACGATGTTTTCGACCAGGATGTTTCAACAACGCTGCCGACTGCACAGATTCAGCCACATTGATTCAACCACGATATTTTCGATCATGATGTTTCGACCACGATATTTCGACCACGTTGGTTCGACCACATTGGCTCGACCATGTTGTGTCGACCAGTTGTTTCGACCATATTTGTTCGACCATGATATGTTCAACCACGTTCGTTCGACCAGGTTATTTCGCCCACGTAGTGTCGACCATGATATTTCCACCAATTCGGTCGACCAGGATGTTTCGTCCATATTGTGTCGACCATGATGTTTTCACCATTTCGGTCGACCAGGATATTTTGACCAGGATGTTTCAACCGTGTTATTTTGATCATGTTGGGTCGATCGTGATATTTTCCACCAGGATATTTTGACCATTTTGATTGACCATGTTTTCTCGACCACGATAGTTCAAGCGTGATATTTTCGACCATGATGTTTCGACCACGTTCGTTCGATCAGGTTGGTTCGACCACGTTGTTTTAACGATGATATTTTGACCACGTTGTTTGGACTATGATATTTTTGACCACGTGGTTTCAACCACTTTGGTTCGACCACGTTGGTTCGATCACGATATTTTCGACTACATCATTTTGACCATGTTCGTTTGACCACGATGTTTCAACCACATTTATTCGACCACGATATTTTTGACCACGTTTGTTCAACCAGGTTGTTCAATGATTTTGGTTCGACAATGTTGGTTCGACCACGTTCGTTCGACCAGGTGATTTCGACCAGGATGTTTCCACCACTCTGGTCGACCATGATGCTTCGACCATGTCATTTCGACCACGTTGGTTGACCACGTTGCTTCGACTACTTCGTTCGACAACGTTTGTTCGACCACGTTGTTTCGACCATGATATTTTTAACCACAATGTTTGGACCACTCGGCTCTATCATGTTCGTTTGACCATGTTATGTCAACTCAATGTTTCGACCATTATGGTTCGACCATCTAGTGTCAGCTATGATGTTCCACCACTTCGGATGACTATGATGCTTCGATCAGGATATTTCGACCACGTTAGTTGACCACATGCTTTTGACCACATTGGGTCGACCATGATCTTTTCGACCACGATGTTTCGACCACTTTGGATCAACCATGTGTTTTCGAGCACGATATTTTCGACCACATTGGTTCTGTGCTTCGATCACTTGGGTCGACCACGTTGTGTTAACCAAGATGGTTCGACCACATTGATTCGACCACGATATTTTTGACCAGAATGTTTCAACTACTTCGATCGACGATGAGATTTCGGCCAGGTTGCTTTAACCACGTTGGCTCGATCAGGTTTGTTCGATCACCATGTTTCCACCACTATGGTTCTGTGTTTCGACCACTTCGGTAGACCACGTAGTGTCGACTAGGATGGTTCAACCACAATATTTTTGACCACGTCATGTCGACCACGATATTTTTGACCATGTCGCGTCGACCATGATATTTTTGACCACGTTGTTTCGATGTGTCAACCACGTTGGTTCAACCACATTGATTTGATGTGTCGACCATGATGTTTCTACCACATTGGTCGAACCACGTTGGTTCAAGCATGTTAGGTTGACTACGCTGTTTTGACTACGTTATTTCGACCACCATGTTTCGACTACTCGGTCGACCATGTGTCCACCACGCTGGTTCGACCACGATATTTTGATCACATTTGTTTGGCTAGGTTGTTTTGACCATGTTAGATCGATCACAATATTTTCGACCACAATGTTTCGACTACTTCGATCAACCACTTTGCCCTGACCACGCTGTTTTGAGCACAACATTTTCGACTACGATGTTTCGACCAGTTTGGCTCGACCACGTTGTTTTGAATATGATATTTTTGACCATAATGTTTCCACCACTTCAGTTTTTTCAGGGAGACCCTTCTTTTACGTGATGAAGCTCTGTGGTTTTCCTGTTATTACGTATGGGCCCTTGATGTTTTGCCAAAAAACCCTTCACTTTTTTCGGAGTTACGTATGGGTCCTCGATTTTCCAGGAAAAGCCCTCCACCTTCCAAACTATCGGCTCTTTTGCTTCGGTCCACGTGGTACCTAGTGAGGCCTGACGCCACGCCTCCACTGCTAGTTGTTCGATGGCACATCTGCTAGATGTTAGATTTGGTTTCCAAGGGCATCTTATCCACCTGGCTCACATGTAGTTCTTATCCGTTTAGCCATGTGCATTCACACATATCTCTCTCTTCGATCCTTCTCGATAGGTGTCGGTAGGCGAGCGGGGCACCACGGTAGCGGCAACAAGCAGATAGAACCTCACGCATCAGCAAGGCCATGGGCGGCGAGTTGTGGCATGGCCACAGAGGGCTTGGCTACCATGTGCGGGTGCAAACGGAGCAAACAATTTTTGTCCGACCAATCGACCGAAGGCTCAGGGAGCGAATATAAAAGCGGTAAATAGGTATCCGGTACTATCCGTATCTGACTCCGACTCCAAGGAAAAATATGAAATAGGATACGGGATGAGTGATATACGTCTGTATATGTCCGTATGTCAAGTAATATGAGAAAGTCTGCTATGACTTCACTTAGAAATAAGATAACATATATACAGATTGTCACATCTAAATAGATGAAGAATATTGAGTGCTCTTCTTTTGATATCTCAGCGATTAGTCTCTATGTGTTCGCTCTAATTGCACCTTACTGTTCAATATCTTGTGTAGGGATGCAAAAGAAGTGGATAATTTTCGTCCGACCGATCGTTTGAAGATTTGTGGAATGAATACAAAATGGAGAAATGGATATTTGATATTATCCATGTCCAAAATAAGATACAAGATGAACGATATCATTATATATCTGCTCCTATTGTATCCCTACTACCATGGGCCAGAGTGTCAGACGTGGCAGGCATCACAGCCACAGGCTTGCGCAACGGTCACCATGGTCGGCGAGTGTCTGCAGACGTGGGTGGTGGTATATCGGTCGCACGCTCACGCAACGGCCATCACAAGTGATCTACCACGGCAGGTGTGCAGATACATCAAAACCTTCATGCCATGAAACTAAAACTATTATATATCGTTAGAATTGAATTCTAACGGTATATCATAGGTTAGCGGCTTCCATGTCGTAATTGATGACTTTTGGCGATTTATGGTGTGACGCCGTATACGATATATTGTATACCCTTCAATTTTCTTTGGAGGTTTATATGGAGTTGGCCCAACCCGGTAAAGCCTAGTCTACCCTACTCTATAATACACCAAAATTTTCTTTACTAAATCCATCCCCTCAACCACCCCTACAGTCATGCCTAATCTAAATCCACCCAGATTTGTGTACCAAAGTAATCCAACTTCATACAAATGAATGGCCTGGATTTCTTCTCAAACCTTCTTCTCTTACTCATTGAAGATCCTAAGGCCAAAATCATCCGGATCATGCACATCATCCCCCTCCAACCTAATCCGTGCGCTGCCTCCCCCTGGTGAACCCGTGCGCCTCCCCTCCCTCATTCTCCGCCGCCTCCTCCCCTCCCTCATTCTCCGCCGCCGCCTGCCTCCCCCCACCGAACCCGTGCGCCTCCTCTCCTCTGATTTCTCCGCCGCCTCCTCCCCTCCCTCCTCATCCGAGGCCTCCTGCCCTGCTCCACCGCCGCTTCCTCCTCCCAACCCCGCGCCGCCGCCTCCTCCCCTCCCTCCTCCTCTTCCGCCGCCTTCAACTCCCGCCGCTCCCCCATCTCCGCCTCTCCCCCGCACCTCCACTCCCGCCGCACCCGTGTAAAAATCGGAGGCGAAAACCCTCAAACCCTAATCCCCTTGTCCCCATGGTGGAGCCCAACGCAACCGCGCCGCCTCCGAAGGTAGCGCCCGAGGAGCAGCCCCCAGCCGCCGCCGCCACGCAGCAGGAGCCCCTCGCGGCCGCCGAGGGCGAAGAAGATCACAAGAGGAAGCTCGAGGCGGGCACGGAGGCGAACGACGCCGGCGAGGACGCCAAGCGGCCCCGCGTGGAAGGCGACGGCGCAGGTAGATCTCTCACACAACGCCTCCCACCCCACCTCTCTCTCTCTCTCCGCGTGTATTGTACCTAGGGTTTAATGTCTCCGAGATGATGGTAGTATGCGAAGCATGTTCGCTTTCTTTTGAATCTTGAAGTATAGCCTGTTTGATTGAAGTATAGCTTGTTTGATCCGTTCGTTATCTCTTTTCCGATCAGGTGTTTCGCAAAACAACGAGTCCTCGGAGAAGGTTGAGGAGCCAGCAGCTGCTTCTACTGAAGGTGCGGTTGATGCTGAGAATGGCAAGGTTGCTCCTCCTATCGAGGATTTGCAGACGGGCTCTGAGGACAAGCCGGCAGAGCCTGCAATGGAAGCAGTGGCTGAAGCTCCACAGCAAGAAGGTGGCACACCAGGTGTCCCGCAGGAGACTTCTCGTAAGATCGATGTGCCCAACGACAAGGTATAATTATTTGCGTAGGCAAATCTGTTTTTAGTTGTCGGGCTCTGCTTCATGTTAAAATTTGGAAACTGGTGTGGATAATATATAGTCTCCATTAATCCGAAGAGAAACAGAGAAAGCCACAACACATAGAAAATAACATTTGTGGGCACTATTGATTTTGGACGCAGTTTGCTTATGTTGATTATGGAAATTCATGCAGGTCGGTGTTCTAATAGGAAAAGCTGGGGAAACGATCAGAAACTTGCAAATGAACTCGGGCACAAAGATCCAAATCACCAAGGATGCGGATGCTGATGCAAATGCTCCGACTCGTTCTGTTGAATTGGTAGGGACTCTCGAGAGCATTGACAAGGCTGAGCAGCTGATCAAGAATGTTATAGCTGAGGTAGCTAAATGAGTTGTGATCCCCTTGTGTTTGTTAGTTGTTCATTTGAGTTGTATTTCCATCCATGCAATGATGCAAGTTACACCTAAAGCTTCATCTAATGCTTCCAGGCTGAGGCTGGTGGTTCCTTTGCCTTGATAGCGAGAGGCATTGATACTAAACTAACACTCATTGTATGCATTGGTATATTCTCAGTCAACCTGCATTGTGCATTACATGATTAACGCTGGATAATTACTTCAGACATGATCCTGTATGATCTTTTGCAGGCATATGTTGAGATACTAGAAGAGTGTAATTTAGGTATTCCAGCGTGGTTTGCTTTCACTTCAAAGGATGGAACTAATGTAGTAAGTGGTGATTCCTTGATGGAGTGTGCTTCTGTTGCTGATTCATGCAAGGAGGTTGCTGCAGTTGGTATCAATTGCACTCCCCCAAGATTTATCCATGCGTTAGTCTTGTCTGTCCGAAAGGTAACTCCCATCAGGGTTGCATTGATCTGTAAATGTCACTGCGTTTGTGATGCCTGATGAATTTTAGATTTTTCGTAATGAAATTTCTATTATTCTAATTATATTTAAGTGTTGGTTTGTTAATCAGACGGCCTGAAAAACCTCACGGATAAAACGATTTAGACTACCGTCGCAGAACGAAAAATAAACAAGCACGTAATTTGTCATTTTATAATTGATGTTGAGAATGCGCAGTTTTATAGAATTTTGGTAGAAAGCAATTAATTTGTATAGAGTTCACATGATAACGTTTAGTTTAATAAGTAACAAATAAAAATGGCCAACATCTATAGTTTTTCTATTTTTTTTGTCTATATCCTTCACTGAATTGCTGAACTAAACTGATGTTGTATACTTGCTAAAATTTTCAGTCTTGTAAATTTTAAGCCTTGCTTGACAAACTTGATGGTTTAACCTTTGTATTGGCAGGATAGGGCTGCCTATATGTTTCTATTGTTTCCATCCACCCTCCTCCTACTGAGATGGTGGATATGGGATGGATGCCTTCCAGCATTGGCAGTTCAGGTGTACCAGGTATTTTGTTGAGTATTGTGATACACCCTGAATATATATACTCTTCTCATCACTCATTGTCCAACAGAAACGATGTAAAGAGTGTCTTTCCACTTTACAGGCTTGGCTATTATTCCTCTACACAAGTTTTGCTTTGCGGGAGAATGTTTTGATTGTAAATGGAAGTGATATTCGCCCTTGGTAAGGATTCAAAATTTCATTGCTTAAGATATGGAAATTGTCAACTAGCATTCAAGCAATTGATTGGAAATTAATGCCCATTTTTAACGAATGGCCAGTCAAATGTGCTCAAATTTAACCAAATGTCGGTTAATTTGTTGGTATTTGAAAGATCTGGGATCAACACCTCTCTTCATTTTGTTGCGTAGAGCCCATGTTTAGTTTGTTCTCTCAATCTTGCAAAATCAATTTCTTTTACAAAGCAAGGTCTTTTTATCATAATGCTCTACTATATTTTCAGGTGGATATACCACCACTATCTAGCAATGCTAATGGCTCTTGTTAGTCTTACATGGGAGATAAAGGGATAGGCTGATTGTTCATAGCCATTTCCAGCAAGCAGGTATATGATTTTTTTTCAGAGGAAGCAGGTATATCGCTTTGGTGGCAATCCCAAATCATTGAACACTGAACTCAAACTATGACCTTTTTGCAGAGAGGGGTACAACTTTTCCTGCGGTGGGCAATCATGCAAGGAATTGCAATGCATCTACAGAATAGGTACCAGCGTCAAAGATTACGCACTCGAATAGCTCTAGGAAAGGTAATGTCCTGTCTTTATTCAAGAAAGTAATCAATACCTACTCTTTAGTGTTGAAATTTTGCCATCTGAATCCCAAGAAAAAATATATCTTATGATGTATTCCGTAACAAGATTCTAACCAGTATCAACCGCAGATGGTCCTGTATGTAATGACACTAGATGCATGGTGATCTTTAGTTGGTGTTTATCAAATCAAATCAAATCAATTCAATTCATTTGATATTTGTTATGAGGTTTACATTTTAGCTAGAAGTTGGAGACATCGCTGGTACTAATAACAAAGATAAGAGTTGAGACCTTTCTTAAAATAAATCTTATGGGCAATGCTTGTTTGTACTACTCAAAGAACTGTTAAATTGATGTTTTCTGTTATCATCTATATACCTTTCTCAAGGTCAACCTAACTTTTGTCGCAATTAAGATGTATCTAATATCACAAAAGAGTAATATGCCATTTGCCTCATTTTTATTTACTCTGTTGCCCTTGACTACTTGCAGGCTAAAAGAATGGATGTTGTCGTTGGAGAAACAGCTGGTGTGGAAGGGCAGCTCTTGCTGCTTTATCCTGTCCTCTTTATATTACAGGTATGTGGCATGTGTGCTCAAAGCATGAGACGTGAATCTTAATGAATCTGATTGTTCATTTTATTTTTTACAAATTTTATCTTGTTTTGTACTTTACCGTAGCGTTAGCACGGACATACTACTAGTAACAATAGTAGTCCTAAGCAAGCTGCACGGCTCCCTCTTCTGACGCTAGCCCTGCTCCATGCTCTAGCCTATGCTATACCGGCTGTTGCTTCGTCTTTTTTATGTTTGGTAAGTTAATGATGCATTGAGTTTGCTAGTGGAAGTTTGAAATATTACTTTCGTAGATTTATCATGTAGCCTAGTTATGCTGATGAAATAAGTCTTATATTGTGGGGGAAATGGTTTTGTAATCATTAATTTTTTTTAACATTTATGGATCGATCTATCACACCATATCTTGAAAATACTAAGCGCAGATCCTCTGGTGCTAAATGCCACTGTGTGTTATTTGCAACCTTGATAAAAAAATATATATATAATCACTGTTGAAAATGTATGTCATCTTGGACATTGGCGTGGTCTCCGACGTGTAACTCTTGTAGTAATATGTCTGGAAAAATCGCACGCTCAATCTAAATATTTTTATGCATTACAAAAAGTTAGAAAAATTTCACTGCACATGTACTCAAGCATCATATATTCTTTTAATGGAGGCCAACAAATACACAAGTTGCAAAAGAGGCCACTACGTTGTACTGCGTTAGAAGTACATAACACCGAAATATTTGGTAGTTGACGGTTTGTTTTGCAAACACCAACATTCACAAACATGATCAAACATATACAGTTGACAGTTGCCGCCTCCTGCAGCAGCAGAAGAGTGCAAGTGCTTTATGTTCTTTTCTTTCCTCTCAGCGAGTGGCTTTGTTGCTGAACCCAGTGGGTGAATGGGCCTATTCTTTTCGATGGTGGGCTGGACAACTTGCTGGAGAATGGGCATATTCCAATAGAGGAATTATTCATTCGTACGTACGTTTGCTATAAAAAACACTTTATTAATTGTATTTGTACTAACATTTTCAAATTAATCTGTTGCTGAAATTCAAGGGTCAGGGATGCACCTAATCCGCTTCAAATAGTCAAAAACACATCGTTTTTAACCAAAGATAATGATAAATTTCTCTGTAACGAGCATCCAATCGTTTATACTAGCTGTCGAACCGGCCAGAAGCAATGGCGCAGCTGGCTTTGGCTAGAAATATCGCAGGTCAACAGCACTGAAACGTGTCAAACTTCCTGATGAGAAGCGGCATGCCTGAAAGTGAAAATCCTAGTTCTCTTTTTTCACATCGACAACTAATCCATTGCTTGCTCGGTAACATAGCTTTGAGCGGCTGTGATTATTTTTCTGATGTGGCCTAATTGCATTAATGTTTTTTCTCATTTTTATTAGTATGTATATTCTTTATATGATTGCACGAAGCCTGGTTATTTGAACTCTTCGTAGTCCACCGAGATAAACATAGACATGGTTTGACGTATTATTTATTGGATTAATTCCTTGTATGGCACTGAATATTTGTAAAATCCCATGTTGGTCCGAGCCCACCTATTAGTGAGACAATGAACAGCATATGAGGATGAGGAAAATCTTATTATTTGGCAAGTATAAAAATATATGTGTTACGTACAAAATGTTCGTAAATGTTGGTTGCAAATGAAAGTAGAAGAAATTCTCTTTAGAGACTTGCCAAGTTTATTTCAAAGACATAATAATAGTAATTAAATACAGATAGTTGCACTCTACAGAAGTGTGTGTTTCATGCATGATTGGAACAACTGTAAACACCAGTCTTAAACAGGTGGTCTTCTAAGTCCATCTAAGCTCACGACAGACTTCGGCCGCCGTCGGCGGAGATGACTTGGCCGATGACGTACGACGCGGCCGGCATGCAGAGGAAGAGGAACGCCACCAAGGACGCGATCAATTTTTGCATATACACATATATATATATATATATATATATATATATATATATATATATATATATATATATATATATATATATATATATATATATATATATATATATATATATATACATATACATATACGTATAT